>JALPQD010000068.1:0-425422 GCA_023101885.1 Typhlomys cinereus | reverse complement strand
TCTCTCGCTCCCTTGCTTTGTCACTTTACTGGGGAATATCCACCCAGGCTCCACCCACCAGAACCGGAAGTGCCTGCCGTTGTGGGTTCTGTGTCGCTGCCTCTTGTGTTTTCTTAATATTTTCTGCCTGGGGTTTTACTTCTTGTTCTTCCTTTAGACGCTCGCTCTGGACCCCGTTCGTACCCTTAGAACCTGCAGGATGTTTCGAACGGCAAGGCTTGAAGGGCGGTCCGTTTTGCTTTTTTTCTTGTGGGCTTATTTCAGCTCACACAAACTTAATTTGCCTGACGGCCGCTCTACCCTCCAGTATTCCTCCCCTCCCGTCACTCCTCGGTAGAAGCAATCCAGGATGATTCCTGAAGTCACCCTTGGTCCTCCACAGGAACACAGAGTGTTTTTCTCTCTCTGTCTCTTTCTCTCTCTCTCTCTCTCTCACACACACACACACACACACCAGAGTAAATAAAAACCAAAACAAAACCAAAACACTAAGTCCATACAACCTACGGTGGTCCAGAAAATCCTGTCTGAAGATGCTCAGCCTACCACAGGACCCCCAAACATCACTGTGCGACTGGCTGTTTGTGCTGGATTCGTAAGAGTGGCAACGTCAATCCCACCAGTGTCCCCAAAACCCCAACGGTCAGAAGACCGGCTTCCAGACTTCCCGTAGGGGCGATTCCATTTAAATTCTCACTCCACAGAACGGTTAACAGGAGGCACGTGGACAAGCCTGGCAGTGGAAAAACAAGTCCATGCTGGTGATATTCTGAAGGGTGGAGTTTATTTACAGTCCCGTGTGAGAGGCACAGAGCATTCCAAATGAAACCAATAAAAGCGTTCTCAAGTAGGGGATGAACTGGTGAGTCCCGTCAGCCTCTTGAGCGTCACAAAACCGAGTGCAAAAACACGGATCTCAGGCTGGGAAGATGTCGCCGTGGTTTGCCTCACAAGCAAAAAGGAACCTCAGTTCAGATTCCCAGATCCCACTGGAAGGCGCAGACTGGAAGCCCCAGAGCAAAGCAATAAGTAGAGCAATCCAGAGTGATTCTGGATGTTACCTTCGGGCTTCCTCAGGCACTCTCTCTGTGTCACACACACACACACACACACCCACACACACACACACACACCCCTCCCTCAATCCCCCAACTCCCTCCTGTTTCAAGAGTTTTGCATGCACCTTGACCGTCCTTTGCAGCTGCTCATCATAAACGCTTGGTTAATTCAATCGTTTCTCTCTTCTCTCCCTTGAAACAAACAGGATATGGAGCTATTATTGTGGAAGTGATACGGTCTGATTTTTTAACTTCTTAAAAGAGCACTCGGGGGGGAAAAAAAAAAAAACCTTCTATAAACTTTGCAGATTTTTCTGCTGGAGCCCCCAACTCCCGCCAGGCTTCTCCCCCTTGCGTGTTCCTGTCTCACCTGGACTCTTCCTAACACGCCCACTCCCTGCTCGCCCCGGCTTGATTGCTCTCCTCCATCTTCACTCTTGTTTCTGGATAGGAGTGGGAAGTGGGGGAGGGGGAGAGGCGAATCCCTCCGGCGTGACAAAGAGATTTTCCTCTACCTCCACCTTCTTTGCTTGCTTCTTTTTTCTTTCATAATTTCATTTATGGACAATTTCATACTCACCTAGCATATATTTTGGTCGTATCCATCCCCCCCATCTGAATCTGTTCTTCCCAAATTCCTCTCTTACTTTTGAGTGTATGTGTGTCTGTCTGTATAACAGCAGTACTGTGTCTGTCTATGGAAGCCCGAGGGTGACTTCAGGACTTATTCTGGGTTACTCTATCCCCTTGTTGTTTTGCTCTGGGGTTTCCTAGGCTCCGCCTTCTGGGGCTGGAAGTATAGGCTTCTGCTCTCACCAGGCATTTTTTACAGGGGACCTGGGATCTGAACTCAGGTGTTTCTGCATGCAAGATAGAGGATGGGTTACCCCCCAAATCATCTCTCCAGTCCTTCCTCTTCTACCTTTGAGTCTGCGTGTGTGTTCCACCGAATTTAAACAGGGCAGCCTGCGTAAGGTTGGGGAGAGGAAGTGTTCTTAAGACTTTTGCAATTTACCAGTGCTACACTACCGAAAGAAAAAGACCCCCATTCCTTGAACAACCATTAACCGGCAATGGATTCTCAGGGAGAGGCGAGGACTCCCAAGTCCCACCCCCATCCATAATAGACAGCCGACAGGCCCTATCTTGTTCAGACACAGGTGCTGTAGATTCATGAGCAAGGCGGCCAGGTCTTGTCAGGCACACAGCATTTTACAACCTCCCCCCACCTTTCCTCCACCTGTACATCTTCTGCCTTCTTCTGCCTTCTATTCCCTGAGCCTTGGAGGGCTCTGTGTTTGTTTTAATAGAGTCTATTTGCGGGGTGTGTGTGTTTACAAGTGAACGTGTCATAATGCACCATGGAGATCAGGAAACACCTCGGTCCTCTACCTTATGGGGCCTGGCGGTCGGCCGCACACAAAAGCACCTTTACCGGCTGAACCATCCCCGCTGACTCTTTAACGTTCTCTGAAATCAGGTCTCACTCTCAGCCCAGAACTCAGACCAATCCTCCTGCCTCCGCCTTCCAAGTGCTGGCATCACAGGCATGTGCCACCATGTCCGGCTTACCTTTCTCTTCTTGCTCTCTTGTCACCCTGTCCCCATGGGCTCCCTCCTCAGAGATCGTCAAGGAAAGCTAGAAGGCCCCTTTCCCTAAAAACCGCATCCCTCCCACTGGTGACGGAGGGAGGAAGTGGGGCAGGAAGTATGGAATCAGGACCCCTGGTCACGTACCTACCACCTGTGCTCAACACATCTGTCTCTTCCAGCCCCGTCCTATACCTCCACCAGAACTAACTGGGTTTCTGCTTCCTCTCCTGACTCATCATCTTTCTGTAAGTCAAAGTCATTTCCTGGGCTGTCTCATGGGCACCTCCTCTTTCTGGAAACTTGTGTTATGTCCTCCTACCTACCTGCCAATCAAATATCTCTCCAGGGATGGCCTACACCCTGTCCAACACCAAACCCTTTACCTTTTCTTCCCTGCTCCCTCCACCTTTGGGGTCCCCACACATGCACTGGTCCTGCAGCCTATCTTTACACAGGGGTGCCGAGAGAGGAGACTTAACTTACCCGTCAGGGACTCTTTGCCTCCATTGTCTGTCAAAACATAGCACAACCATGCCACAAGGCTGTAATACTCTCCCGGCATCCTCGTCTTAAGTTTCAGCATAACTACTGCTAGAGAAAAATAGTCCTTCGGCACACTTTTGATGGGGCCTGTCATTCGGAAGGCTTTCCCTAACTCTTCTCAAATGATGCAGACTGGTTAAAATGCACGCAGACCCCATGCAGAAAGTCTGGGCTGGTACCCAATTCCAGAGTTCTAGCATATTCCCAGATGGTGACATATGCTGCTGCTGTTCATAGGGTGGGAACACACGCACACGCACACGCGCACGCACACGCATTCTCCTAACACACTTTCCAGCCTCTGTGTCTCTTGCTTCTGAAGTCCAATATCTATCAGAACCAACCCATTCTGCTGTAACCTCTTCTTACCTTCTAACCCACTGCTCCCCTCTCCCATGCCCACTTAGTGAACCCTACAAAAGCCTCGGGATGCCCACGACACTTCCTTTGAGCCACTGAAGTTCAATCGGGGCCTGAGCTGTACCCTAACTGCTGGACTGGACACTCCACCCAAGGGCAGAGGGCCATCTGTCTATCATGTGACCTGGGGACATCCTGGGCTCCCTCAGCTTCTCCAGGGGTACTTGCTGGGATGGGTGTGCAGTTTATGAAAAACAGCACGACTCACTCTACTGCGTGGAATATACTTCCCACAGCTGTTTCACCCTTTCGGGAGATCTGATTCATTAGCAAACCTAATTCTTTTTTTGTTTTGTTTTTAACACATTTGCTACTTTAAAAAGTTATTCAAATGACACATAATTTTTCAGTAATTAGCCTTACAATCATCTCTAGGTACACAGATCAAGTCCGCTAATAAGTTTAAAAATGAAATCTAACTTGTTAAAGAGCTATAATAACTATGTTCTAAATGTAACAGTTTTTCACTCAGATCTTGGCCTTTCCCGGCTTAATTTACCTCACACTTGTTTGTTTATTCTATTGCATGCATTCAATTAGCACATCACTTTCTCCCAAGATGTGCAGGTAGAATGGCCATCTACAAAAGACTTTCTCATTAACATGTCTTACCTTTCATCCAGACTTTGAAAAAGCACTTTGAAACTTGTACCTTTAAGTTACGCGCTGAAGAAGGTAGGAAACTCACCGAAGATAAGCTATACTAAATATTTATATGGTCAACTCTGTAAATATTACAGAGCTGCTAGCATGCAAGACCCGGACCCGGACCCTTAAACTTAAAAGCGTGTTCCGGACTGCTTGTCAGACATGCGGATTCCGGGTCCTTACCCGTCCCCCCGCCGCCCAACCAAAAGGTCTAGCTTTGTAAAACCGGGGCGGAGCCTAGAACTGTCCATTTCAACCCGCATCCCCTGGCGATTCGGATGCAGGTGCTCAGCGGATCTCAATTAGAGAAACCCAGATTCCCCAACCTCCGTCCGGGGGACACTGCGGGGTGGCGTTCCAAACGCAACGCAGACATCTGTTTGAAAGTCCTTTCTCAAAGCAGCTGTCGCAACAGCACTAAGACAAAATGATTCACCTAGGGGGAAAGGTTGCCCTGAGGATGGGCAAACCCCGAAAATAAGGAAAGAGACAGGAGGCATCCAAGGACGCCCCCTCCCCACTTTGCAAGCATCCTCCCCACATTCTCCTCTTTGGAGGATGCTGGACAAGCAAGGACCAGTGATCCGGAGCCGATCCCGGGGACTGGATGGTGTCGCGGCTCCTCGCTGGTCCCCCTGGTCCTGCGAGAGGCACCCCGACCCTCCTGGACACCCCGAGTTCGTAGCCCCTCACCTGCCGCGCGGCCGCAGCTCCACGTCCTCGTCCGGCTCCGGCGCGCGCGCCTCCTGATCGCCCGCGGCGGCCGGCAGCGCCTCGGCGTCCTCCACCGTCACTTCGGCCACCGCCACGGCCGAGGTCGGGGCGGCCGCCGCCCCCAGGCCGAACGCCGCGTCCGCCGTGGGCGCGGGCAGGGGCCGGGCGCGCCCCGCCGCCGCGATCGCGGCCGCCCAGCCCAGCAGCAGCTGCAGCAGCACCAGCAGCAGCGCCCGCGGCCCGGCCCGGGTGGCGCGCTCCATCAGCGGCCGGCCCCGCGCGCGGGCATGGAGACGCGGCCGCGCGTGCCGCCGCTGCGAGCCTCGGAGCCCCGCGTGGACGCGCCCCGGACCCCGCCGCCTCCGCGATCGCCGCCGCCGCCGCCGAGTCGCGCTCCCCCCACGGCCACGTCTCAGCCCGGCCCCGGCCCGCCGCCACCTGAGTGACAGCCTCGCGCGGACATCGCCCATTGAACCCACGTCCCGCGCGTCCGCTTTCCGATTGGCTGGGAGTCCCGCCACTCAGGATGAGGCGGGCCTTGCCCCGTTGTCAACATCGCACCTACCAATCACATCGTGTTTTCGTTGGAGACAGCCTGGCCCTTTTCCGGACGCGGTTACCAATGATCGATGTCCCTCCCCGCGGTCTCCTGACCTGATTGGGCGGCCCTGTGCCGGGGGAAGAGGGGGGGCCGCGGAATCACTTTGCTGAAACGGATTGGCCAGCGCTCTGATTGGCCTCGCCCGCCCTGGTGACGCGCTGGGGTAGGCTTGCAAGATGATTGGTGCAAAAGGATGCCCCTCAGAGGTCTGAGCGAACCGCTTCCTGATTGGTTGGAAGCGGCACTTACTACGTGGCCGATTCTGACTGTGAAGAGGACGGTCCCCAGTGAAAGGAAGGGTGGGAGTCCCTGGTGGCCGGGAGGCGGCCGACCTTAAAGGGACTGCAGCTTCGCCCTTCCGAAGCCGAGACTGCTGGAAAGACAAGTGACTTGCACAAACCCTGCGGCGCCTTAGACGTGGACCAGGCTGCTTGCGGACACGGTGGTCCACCGGTGGCCGGATGGGTACAGGCCGGGACGTGACAGCCACTGACGGCATCCAGTGTGCCCGAAAGGCCTCCCGCCTCGTTAGGTGCCCAGAGCCCGGTGCATTAAGTTGAGTTGGTCCAAGGTCACATAGCTCCTTAGTCACAGAGGTGTGACTTGAGTTCGAGTCTCCCGATTGGCCTGGCACGCTTTGCGCTGCACTTCCGGGCTCTGCCTGGAGACCGATGCAACCGCAAATCAAGGAAGGGGAGAAGGCTTGAACGTTAGCGGCCGCATCGGAACTTCTTCCCAAGGTACTTAAGAACGACCTAGGACTTTGGTGCGGACGTGCAGAATGGAAAAATAGGGCATGTTGCAGCCCTCCGTTGTGTAAAATTTTCCCAGGTGCTGACAGATGTGTACATGTATACGTGCATTCATTGGTCCCCTTCTTTCTACCCTCTTCCTGGGCGTTCTCCCGTACAAAACCAGCTCCCTGTTTTCCGTAGCTTTGACCACAGTGCTCTGCTCTTTGAAGCACATGTCTTTGCTCCTGGTCTTCACTACTTCTTCCGTGGCAAGTGGACTGCATGGGGTGATTGTATCCTCCGCTCCCACGGAAGTTACTTTTGCTCAACTCAAAAGTTCAGATCTCGGTCTTCATCTTACTTAGTTTTGTTTGACCCTCATTCTTTCCTCCACGAAATACTTCACCCGTTTGCCTATGTCCCCCAAGAAGGCAGGCTGTCACCTTCAAATGACCCTCCCCCCTCCAGTTTGGTTAACAGGAGAGCTCAAGTCCTGAAGTTCCCCAGTGTGTTGAAAGAGTCGTTAGGGTGGCCACTTCAAATCTCAGAACACAGGCATCTTCCCACAGTGCTGGAAGCAAGAAATTCACGTTCAGGAGCCAGTGAGTATCAGGCACCTCCAGAGTCTTTTCTTAGCTTGTAGATGGCCGCCCTCTTGCCTCTTCACTTGGGCGGCTGCTTCTGCATACCCCTCTCTGTTTATTATTACAGAGGCCCCAAGCATGTGGGATTGGAATCCACACTAGGGTCTCATTTTAACCAAATCATTTCCTCAAGGTCTTATCCCTAGGGCCTCTCAAGCGAAGGGACCTGAATTCAGATTCTCAGACCCCCAGGTAAGAATTGCCAGGTGGGAGTAGTGGTCAGCCTACGATTCTAGCCCAAGAAGACAGAGTCTGGGCCAGGGATTCCCCAAAGCAAGCTGGTTAGCCAGACTAACATGGATGGCATACTCAGGGTTTAATTAGAGACTTAGACTCATAGCAGGAAGGTGGAACAGTGATGGAGAATGATTCTCAAGACCACGCTTGCGCCTTTTCCATGAACACACACACACATACACAAACACACACACACACTGAAGTCCACTCATTTGGATATGCATGCTCACCTACATGCAAACATACACACCACACACACACACACACACACACACACATACACACACACACACCAAACTTTGGGCTCATCACATTTTGATGAGTTTCTGACAATCAGTGGCTAGGGAAGATGTCCACCTTCATCTTGATACAAATGACCATCGAAGCACCAAATAAAAGAGACACATTTGTCAATGAACGAGGTACAGAAGAAGAGATTATAATCACTGTGATAGAGGGGGTGGAGTAGGGAAGCAAAAATCCCACAGTGTTTTATGGACACAGGGGCTACTCTGTCTCCATGTAAATGTGGAGATTAGGGGGCATCCCTAGAGAATGAATTGTTTTCAAATGTACAGAAAATAGTAAGAAAGCTCAGAGCAACTGACCCGTAATTTATGCAAGACACAGAAGATAAGGGCTGAGAAGCCCACTCAGCGGCTTTAAATACCTGCCCTGCAAGCAAAAGGCCTGGAGTTTGGACCCCCGGATCCCACAGAGATGCTGAGTGGCTGTGTCAACCTGCCCGAAATTCCATTCTCGGAAGACGAAGACTAGGAATCCCCAGAGCAAGCTGGCTAGCTGGACTTCCACTATTGACGAACGCTGGGTTTGATTAGAGAGTCTGTCTCAAAAATAAATAAATAAAGCGAGGGCTGGAGAGAGGACTAAGGGGTTAAAACCTTTGCAAAAGGACCTGAGTTCCGATCCCCAGATCTCATGGGGATGTGGGAAGAATGATGGTGGCCTGGAATTTTGGTCCTGGAAGGGAGATCCCGGAAAACCTGAAGTGAAGCACTGAGGTAAAAATCTCCAAAATGAATGTGGATGTCACCCATGGGGGTCCACAAGCACACACTCAAAAGTCCTCTTGCTGCCTCGTACACACACACACACACACACACACACACACACACACGGAGCGGACACACATCCACACCCACACATGCTAAAAAAATAAATAAGAGGTGGAAGAGCAAAAAAAGATTCCTGAAATCAACTTTGGTCAAACACAGATACATACACGCACCATAGCCTGTGTACATGCACCTACTTATATACACACACACACACACACAGAGCCTGTGCACATGCACATAGTTTTACACACACAGCCTGTGTACATGCACATACTTATACACACACACACACACACACAGAGCCTTGTGCACATGCAAATATTTATACACAGAGACACTCCATACACATTAAAAAAAAAGACAAGAGCATTCGAGATCATTCCTAGGTGAGGGATTATGATAAATGACATGAGGAAAGTTCTGGAACATTGGCACAAGATGAACAATGGTTATTAACTGCTTCCATTGGCCCATTTCCAAGTAGCGAGTGCATCCCTATTGGAAATGTTTTTCAAGGTTTTGTAAATTTTTCAAAAAGGAGATCGCGGCATAAAGAAGGCTGTTAAGTCTGAGTCAATGAACTGGGAGTGCACATGATACCAGGAAACCAGGCTGACCTTTGACTCGCCTGCGCATTTGTTGACACTCAGTCTGGTGGCCTCCTGCATGCAATGGCAAAGGTGAACAAGACCGTTGTGGTCTCTGCTCTTCTGAAGCTTAGGCTCTGCCTAGCTAAGGATGTTTTTACATGAGATTTCAGAATCTGAACTCAGGTCCTTTTGCAAAGTCCCTGGACCATCTCTCCATCCCTCACCTTATTCTTTAATCAAACCCAGAGTTCATCAATAGTGGTAGTCCAGCTGTGGTAGTCCAGCTAGCCAGCTTGTTCTGGGGATTCCTAGTCTTTGTCTTCCAAGACTGGAATTTCAGGCAGGCTGACACAGTCGCTCCCACACATGCTGTCCCCATAGAAACATAGGTCAGTTCTGTGATGGAGGAACACAGAACACTAAAAGTCAGTCAGGGTGGCTGGAGAGATAGCTCAGGGGTTGAGACTCTGCCTTGCAAACAGAAGGTACTGAGTTCAGATTCCAGGTCCCATGTAGAACATCAGGAGGAAAAGGCGGAAGCCTGCACTTCTGGTCCTGGTGGGTGGAGCCTGGAAAATCCAAGAGCAAAGCAAAAAAAAAAAAAAAAGAGAGAGAGATAGAAGCAATCTAGATGATTTCCAAAGTCCTTGGTCCTGCACAGAGACACACAGTGCACTCTGGTGCACACACACACACACACACACACACAAATAAGTAGGTAAGTAAATAAGTAAGTAAATATTAATTAAAAAAAAGTTGATCAGAGCATTTGCTTTTATACTCAAGAAAATAACAAGCCACTATTTCCATTTTGGAAAGGAAGAAAAAGTCCTAACTCAAGAGCAGCTGACTGGGATAATAACTCGAAGGGGCGAGAAGGGAGTCTGTCAGTTTGGGGTCGCATAGCCAAGTCACACTGTGCTCGTTTAAACGTAGATGTCAGTTTGACACTTGAAGGCTGAGCCCTAGGCACAGCTGTGAGGAATTAGCAGTTGCAGCCGGTCCTGAGCAAACCCGTAGCAGAGTCTGTGACTGATGCGGAAACACCCCACCCGTGAACGTGGACCACTCTCTGGGCAGATGGACGAGGGGGGAGGGAGCAGGGTCAGAGTGTTGGCATCTTCAGCATGCTCCGGCAGTCTTGCTGGCTGGCAAGTGGGGTTTGCCCGTCTCTCAGCAATCCCCGGGGATACGGCGTGGCAGTTCCCTCGGCTCCTGCCAAGCTGGACTGAGAACTGCAAGGGAGAATCGTAAGAAGGAACAGAACCTTCTTGGGCTTATTTGGATCAGTACTTCTGACAATATCAGAGTCTTCATGGTGTCACATTTCCTGTGTTGTGTTGTTTGCCGAGAAACCAGAGGGTCTGGTCTGTGGGCTGGGCTAAGAAATAGTAATTACCAGAAAGGCCCAACGAGAAACCTCTACGGGTGCCCCTGAACCCTCACACCTTTTATTCTTCTTCCTCTCCCAGGGAGCATGCGGGTTCAAATCCAGCCCATGGCTCAGATTTCTACTGCACTGAACGGTGTCTCTGTTCTCTGCCTCTAGGTATTCTGTATGCTGGCACTCAGAATAATCTTGGATAGTTCCCTCATATTGCCCTGTGTTCACAGAGGGGTTTGTTCGGGGAGTAGTTTGCAGTGGTCTTTTCTTTCTTTCATATGTGTGTGTGTGTGTGTTTGCATACATGCGAGTATCTAGGGGTAGGAGTACATACACAAGTATACTCGAATGTGTGTCTGGGCCCGTAGAGGCCCAAGGGTGATATCAGGAATAGATTGTTCTTCCACCTTATTGTTGTGAGTCTGGGTCTAATTAAACCCAGAGCACACCATTCATTAGGCAGTTTTGGAGCAGCCATGCTGGAAAGGTCTTTGAAGGTCTTCGAAGGGTCATCCCACACTGCTGGGATTGTCCTGAAGGAATATACCCTGTTCATCTGGAGGAAATGACTCTAATCCTTCACAGAGATAAAGTCACCATCTTCCCCCAATCCTCTGTTCATAAAAGGAGGTGGAGATGAGCTCTCCGTGGTAGAGAAGTCCTACTATGAGGCCGAGCATAAGATCAGCTGTGTTGGGCCCTAATATGAACAGACCAGTGAGATGTGGAGGACCAAAAGCTCCAATCAGGCTTGCAGAAACTGGAGCCAACCAATGAAAAAAAGCTGCTTTTCCTGGGCCTGCCTAAGCTATAAAGATCCCTGACTCTGGCAGCCATCTTTGCTTCTCAGGGATTCCAAGCCTGGAGTCCATGAGTTCTTGGCGGCTCTCTTGTTCCTCATGGAATTTATGTCCGTGAGTTCCATTCTTTCTCTCCTCTAATAAACTCTGCCTTAATCCTTTATGTGTGCTTTGGTTTCAGTCTTTGACTCTCAAACACAGGACCTAGACACATAAGACCCCAGAGAACCTGCAACATTTTGGAGGAGGTTAGACCCCCATATCATTAGGGCTAGTCTAACCAGCCACAGTGCTCTGGGGACTCCTAGACTCTGCCTTCCAGGGCTACGATTGCCTGGAATCTTGGCGAATTAATCAGGGCTGTCCAGGGGAGCAGAACCAACAGGACGAGTATGTAAAGAGGGAATGTATTGGATGGGTTATGAGATAAAGGTCAACGGCTGCCAGTAGCTACTAGGCACTCCCATCTGGTGCTGAAGGCTGGAGGTTTGCCTGGAGAATCTCAGGACTTCAGTCACGTTGGAGGGTCGAAGAAATGGGGTTCTGATGGCAGGAAGAGAGAGGATGAGTTGGCCAGCACAGAGCATGAGAGTCTGAAAGCTCTTTGTCTTGTGATTTTTTTTTATCTGGTCTGCTACTGGGAGAGTCATCCAGACTTAGGGTTTGGTCTTTGTGTTGCAAATATGTTGATCCAGATAATCTCTCTCCTGGTGGTCTGGCAGCTAATGTGTTAGCTCGTCCCAGGTATAGTCAGGTTGACAGCCAAGATGCACCATCACACTCAGGAATCTGAACTCGGGTCCCTTTGCTTCTGGGGCGAGGGCTTTTAACCCCTGAGTCATCCCCCCCCCAGCCCAGCATCGATCTTATGAGGGCTTCTTGGGCTGGAGAGCTGGCTCAGGGGTGGAAACTCTGCCTCACAAGCGGAAGGTCCTGAGCCGGATCCCAGGTCCCATGTAAAAACTCCAGACAGATTTGGTGGCTGCCTGTACTTCTGGCCCTGGTAGGGCAGAGTTTGGGAAATCCCATAGCAAAGCAGGAAAGAGGTAGAAGCAATCCAGGAGGATGTGCCTTCACACACACACACGCACACACACACACACACGCACACACACACACACAAAATACAGTTAAAAAAAAGGAAGGCTTCTTATAGCTGTTCTAGTCAGAGGCTGAGAAGGGAGGATTTTCCCGATACCTGTATAGTATGGCAACCCTAACATTCCTGCCTGGTTGGGCTGCAAAGCCACCCAACAAATGTGTCCAGGTTTTTTTTTTTTTTGCGCCCCCACCTCACCTCTTAGCTCCTTCTAACTCTTCCTGGCTCACTCCTTGGCGTTTCCAGTGGTCAGTGTGTGTGTGTGGGGGGGGTGCTTTCTTTAGTCTCTTTTGCCCCTCGTGGAATTCATGTCCGTGAGTTCCATTCTTTCTCTCCTCTAATAAACTCTTCCTCAATCCTCCATGCCTGTTTTGGTTTTAATCTTCAACTCCCAAACCCAGGAACCTGGATACATAGGACCCCAGAGAACTTGGGGCTCAAACTCACAGTCTCAAACCTGTTTGCTAGACAGACACCCTGCCCTGAGCCGCACCCCTAACCCTTGTTTCAGAGCCACTCTTCAACAAATGTTGGCGAACCCACAGTGCGGCTGACATGATGAATTGACAGTTCAGGTCAGAAAGTATCCTCGTCCTTGGAGACATAGGGCATTCACCCTACATGTCCATAGTGAAATTGGCGCATGGAAAAACCATGTTTCTTTTTGCATCTTGTAGCCCTCAGAGATGCACACTTGATGTCTATATGGACAGACTATGTAATATCTGAGATGTGTTTCAAAATCATCCAGAGGGAAGGAATGGAAGAGGCAAGATGGGAAAATAAATATGGTGTGGAGTGAATGGGCGTTGAGACAGAGGTGTGTGTATGAGCTTTATTGCTTTCTTCGTGTGTGTTCAGAATTTCAATAATGAAACGTTAAGATATTTTCAAGATATTTTGTGTATGAGAAGGAGAGAAAGGAGAGAGAAGAGAGAGAGCATATGTGCTTCAGGTGTGTGCATGACATACCTACACGCACCTGTTCACATCACGTCACCTTTGCCTTATGCCTTCAAGGCAGGGCTTCTTCCGGAACCTCAGAGATGCTCGGATTTGTTCAGCTGGGCGGGACCCTAGAAAGCTCAGTGCTGGGGTTACAGCCGTGCCCAGGACTCCCATCAGCTTATTTTGCGAACTTTGTGTCCTACTTACATTACACAGCAAGCGCTCTTAACTGCTGAGTTCTCTCTCCAGCCCCAATACATCATTTTTTTCATGTACCTGTGTATGGGGTATGTATATGTTCATCTGCATGTGGGTGGGTGGAAGTGCGTGTGCAGGTGTCTACATGTGAGTGTACTTGAGTGTGTGACACCTTTAGGGTTAGGCTGGCTAGCCAGTTTGCTCTGGGGGTTCCCAGGCTCCTCCTTCCAGGGCTGGAATTCCAAGTGGGATCCGAACTCAGGTTCTTTTGTTTTTTGGGCAAGCCCTCTCATCACTAGGCCATCCTCCCAGCCCTCAACAGAACATTTTTAACGAGGCTGTATCTCAGAGAGGTTTTAATTTCATCTCATGGACTGAACAGCTTTTCCACCGCCGGGGGTAGCGAGGGGCCTGGTGGATGTGCGTCCCCGGTCTCCTTAGACCTTGGCCTTCGCCACGTGGAATAGCCTCTCAGCGGAGCTTCTAGAGGCGTGGCCCAACTGCCAAAATGCACATCAACCTAAACCAGCCAACCGTAGCGCTGGCCTTTCTAGAGCAGGTGGAAGATGGGGTGCTGCCCCCGGAAGACATCCTGCTTGGGGCACCGTGGAGCAGAGCGAAGCTGGAGCGGCACAGAAGAGCTGGGGGACCAAGGTGCCCAAGCGAGGCCCACGGTGGGCCGGGCAAAGGTGGGCCGGGCTGTCCTGGTCCGACGTTCCTCGCTCGGATCTGGGAGTAAACGTTCAGGAGAAGGGAGAGTCGGTCCATCACGGGAAGGGGCGCAGAACCATCTCTCCACGGCAGCTGGCGAAGAGGCAGGGGGCAGGGAAGCAAGGTGGGCTTCCTTTCCGGTTTATTCCTGCGCTTTCCCCTCCCTCCCCCAGAAGCCCAGTTTATGGGCCGTACTGCCCACATCCACAGAGTGGGTTTCCTCTCTCGTGAAACCTCTCTGGAAGGGTCTTCTTAAACATACCTGGAGGTGGTGTGCTTTATTATTTGTCTTGGTGTGTGTGTGTGTGTGTGTGTGTGTGTGTGTGTGTGTGCTAGAGGGCACTGTGTGTGCGTGTGTCTTAGAGGGCACTGTGTGTGTGTGTGTGTTAGAGGGCACTGTGTGTGTGTGCTAAAGGGCACTGTGTGTGTGTGTGTGTGCTAGAGGGCACTGTGTGTGTGTGTGCTAGAGGGCACTGTGTGTGTGTGTGTGTGCTAGAGGGCACTGTGTGTGTGTGTGTGTCTTAGAGGGCACTGTGTGTGTGTGTGTGTCTTAGAGGGCACTGTGTGTGTGTGTGTGTGTCTTAGAGGGCACTGTGTGTGTGTGTGTCTTAGAGGGCACTGTGTGTGTGTGTGTGTCTTAGAGGGCACTGTGTGTGTGTGTGTCTTAGAGGGCACTGTGTGTGTGTGTGTGTCTTAGAGGGCACTGTGTGTGTGTGTGTGTCTTAGAGGGCACTGTGTGTGTGTGTCTTAGAGGGCACTGTGTGTGTGTGTCTTAGAGGGCACTGTGTGTGTGTGTGTATTAGAGGGCACTGTGTGTGTGTGTGTATTAGAGGGCACTGTGTGTGTGTGTGTATTAGAGGGCACTGTGTGTGTGTGTGTGTGAGCTAGAGGGCACTGTGTGTGCACCTGTGTAGGCCCAAAGGTGACATCGGGAGTCCTCCTGGATTGCTCTGTCTCCTTATTGCTTTGCTCTGGGTTTTCCCCGGCTTTGCTTTCCAGGGCTGGAAGTGCAGGCCGCTATCATTTCCCACAGGCATTTTCACGTGGGATCTGGGGATCTGAACTCAGGTCCTTTTGCTTTGAGGCGAAGGCTTTATTTGTCCCCTGACTCATCTCTCCTGCCCCCTAGGCACTTCTGAATCCAGTCAAGCAGGCTGTTGAGATTATCTGCCACAGACACTGCCCCGCCAGCATCTCCAGGTCTGTGGGAAACTGCAGGAAATGACTTCACAGTCCCCTCCTGTGGCCGGGTGACAGGCCATCCCAGTTCGGCCGCTGGTGGTTCCTCTGCTGTTGAGAATGCTACTCATGTCTGGAGAGATGGCTCAGGGGTAAAGACCCTGCCTCCCAAGCAGAAGGTCCTGAGTTCAGATCCCAGGTCCCACGTGAGGGGGAAAAAAAAAAAAAGGCCAGGAAGAAACATTGGGTTCCTGTACTTTTGGCTCTGGTGGGCGGAGCCTGAGAAATCCTGGAGCAAAGCAGAAAGGAGGTAGAAGCAATCCAGTATTCCTGAAGTCATCTTGGTCCTCCACAGGGATACACAGTGCCCTCTGACACACACACACAGACACACACCACACACATGCGCACACACACATGCACGCACGCACGCACGCACTAAATAATAGATAAAACACACACACGTTAAATAATAAATAAAATAAAGTTTGAAAAAAGAGAATGCTACTCAGGAGTCTCCTGTGGTAAGCCACAGAAACCAGCCCTCGTTATTTTTAGAAAAGAAAAGCAAATAAGCTCTCTTTGTTGGAAGGAAACTGGCATGTTTGGATGTAGCATGTCCACCCAACGACTTGCGTATTAGAGGCTTGCGTCTCAGTGTGGTGGTGTTGAGGTGATGGGGACCTGTATTAGTCAGGGTTCTCTGAAGAAACAGAATCTATAGAATGTAATATACATAAATAAGTTTATTAAAAAATAACTCAATAAAAAGTGTCCTTCAAGGTAGCTGCCCGCAGCAGCCTCTTTCCTGGCTGGAATGTTCCACAAAGCCAAAGATCCCGAGACGTTCTCAAGCCTTTGCTCCTCTGGAGGGCTGAAGACGCTGGGTTCCGACGTCGGTGAAGAACAGCCTGGCTCTGACATCGGCAATGAACAGTGAACAGCGGCAGGGCCAGAGACCAGGCTCCAAAGGCAGCGGGAACAGCAACGAGATGGAAAAGGTGAAGCTCCGAGTCAGCCAAGGACGGAGGCGGCAGCAGCAACAAGGAAGGAGGCCCCGATGCTCTAAAAGCGAACAACGCTTGCAGAGCGGACTGCACTGCAAGTCAACACCGGATAAAGGAAGAGTAAGTCCCTCCTCCTTGCACCTCCTATCATCCGCTCCACCACTGGAAAGTACCACCCACTATGGGCTGGGTTCTCCACAGCAATCAGCCAACTACCTGCAGGCTTGTTCAGGGGCCATTCCAACCATTAACCTTCCACAGCTGTCCCCCACACAGTCTGCAACTGTCAAGTTGACACCGAAATGCAACCATAACAGGATCCACAAGCGATGGGGCTTAGTGGGAAGGCCTTAAAGCACACTGCAGAGCACACCCTCCAACTAAAAAAGTCATGGACTTTGAGTTATTTTCCTCGAGAACGAGTTGTTCTGAAGTCCAAGCCTGACCCATGAGCTCCTGCCTGGCCAGATGAGATCCTGTCCTGCAGCCACGATGGCGTCCGCCACGAGGTTCCCCATAGCAGAGGCTGGTACTGTGCCTTTAAATCTCCAGAACTGTGAGCTAAAATAACCGTTTTCCTTTCAGAACTACTTAGCCTTGGGTAATTATTATAGTAACAGAAAAGGCACCAGAGCCGAACGGCCCAGGAAAGCACAGGAATCAGATCAGCCTGGGAGATGCTAGGAAGCAGGAGCCAGTGGTCTTTCCGGAGACTTCCACAGGACTGACTTGCCTCAAAGATTTTGTTATCTCAGAATCACGTTCCCAGGAGAGGGGGCAATGGCTGACCTAACTTCAGTTATGGTCTGTCTCCAGCTAGGGCTGGGCATGGCCTCTCGGCCACGTTCCTCTCCCAGTCCCTGGCAGAGGGGCAGGGGGCACAGTGTTCCTACAAAGACATCAGCTGAGTGACAGGACAGATGTTGGACGCAGTGGATCTGACGGATGTCCATCTGGGGACAGGTGACATCCAGGGTGGGCAGTCTGTGTGGGGCTGGAATGCCAGAAAGACTGGGTGTGTGTGTTTGGGGGAATCTTCTAGAATTATCAGCACTATAGGTTTTCTCAGAGTTGGTAGCCTGTGAAAAAGGGCATGCTAACGAAATGCAGAATATATTGCTTCCCTACTTTATGCCTGCCCAGAAGGTCCCAACTCCCTAGACAGTGTGTGTATTTTCTTGATAGAGCCTAATTCATGTATTTCAGGCTGGCCTTGAATTACTATGTAGCTGAGGATGGTCTTGAACTTCCGACCCTCCTGCCTCTACCACCTGAGTGCTGGGATCACAGGTGTGCGTGGTCATACCCAGTTTATTATTCGGAGTTGGGATTTGAACCCAGGGCTGCATGAACGGTAAGCAAGCACTCTACTATAAACGACACCCCTAGTTATCATGGTCTGAATGCGAGTTGTCCCCCGCAGACTCATGGGTTTGAAGCTTTAGTTGTTTGGGAAGGTCATGGCCCCTTTAAGAGGTGGAGCCTTGCTGGAGGAAGGCAGTCACAGGGGGTGGGCCTTGAGGTGGATTAGCCCCGCCCTACTTCCGGGAGAGGTCTGCTTTTGCAGCTGGCAATTTTGCAGCTCTCAGCCTCTATGATAGATGTGATTTAGGACTCTAGCTTCCGCCAGCCAGTCATGCCTTTCCTGCCACAGTGGACTGTATCTCCCCTCTAGACCGTAAGCTGAATGCATCTCCCTTTCTCCCTTAAGTTGCTTGAGTCTCAGTGCTGTCTCACAGCCGCAGGGAAGAGGAACCGCTACACCAGCCATACATAAACCAGCCCCTGAAAGAAAAGGGAAAGAGCTGGGGAGTTGGCTAAGTGGTTAAAGCTTTGCCTCACGATCACTGCGATCGGAGTTCGGATCCTAGGTCCCATGGAAAAACTGCAGGTAGATGCGGTGGCCCACTTGTAATTCTAGCCCTGGAAGGTGGAAGCTGGGAATCCCCAGAGCAGGTTGGCTACCAGTCTAGTCCGAGTGGCATGCTCTGGGTTTAATTAGAGACTCAGGCTCACAAAAGTAAGATGGAGAGTGATTGAGGATGATTCCGGATCTTGCCCTTGAGTCTCCATAGGCGCAGGCAGGTACACCCATCCACACGCAAACACACACGCACACCTCACACAGATATACAGAACAGAAAAGGTAAAATGTGCAAAGTTTGTGGATAGGAGGAAGTTCACCAGTTAGGAAGGGCGTCAGGCAAGGACTCTACTCTCTTCTCACAGAAAGGAAGACTCCATCCGTCCTCCGGTCACAGAGAGCCCTGCATTCCCGTCTCTCCCAGTTCACCACTCACAACTTGAGGGGCTGATGCTAGCCAAGGAGACTCTCTTCACAAAGGAAGCTTCTAGCTAGATCTCACTCGCTATGGTTGTACGAGGTACCTCCCCCCCTAAAACTTTTTAATGATCTTAACAGTCAAAATATGGACTGGAGAGATGGCTCAGGGGTTAAGACTCTGCCTCGCAAGCAGAAGGTCCTGAATTCAGATCCTAGGTCCCATGTAAAAAAAGTCAGGTGGGAAACAGTTGCAGCCGCCATCTCTGGTCCTGGTGGGTGGAGCCTGGGAAATCCCAGAGCGAAGCAAGGAGGTAGAAGCAATTCAGGATGATTCCCAAACTCATCCTTGGGCCTCCACAGGGACACATAGTGCCCTCTGACACACACACACACACACACACACACACACACACACACACACATATTAAATAAAAATGAAAGGGTCAAAATATGAAAAACAAAAAATACAATGCATATTTTTCAATTATAATTTTGATGTCACTTTGGGGGACAATATATCATTCCTAGCTTTCATGATCTGAAACTAGGTGGTCAAGATGTTACGATGGGTTGCCGTCAGGATTCCTCATTACTCGTCAGAAAGATCTGGAACCTCTGGCCCCGAGGAGAAAAGCCCAGGAGACGGCACTATTGGATCCCTGCCTTGCTGTGCCCACGGTCACATGGGGTCTCTGTGGCGACCTCCTGGCTTCTTTCTTCAGCTCCATTTCTCCTTCCTGTTCCTCCTTCTCCTCCCATCGCTTCGACGTGGCTGAATCAAAGGATCCTTTTCTGTTTCCTGAACCTCAATCAAGCTGGTGTGGTGGTTACTCGCTTGCTCACCAACTTGATTGGATCTGGAGCTGACTAAGAAACAGGCTTCTGGGCGGTTCTGTGAGGACATTTCTGAGGGGCCTGGGAAACCCCTTTGGGAAGCAAAAAAGAGGTGGAAGCAAAAATAACTAAGTAAACAAATAAATAAAAAGTCCCCCAATTCACTGTTGATCATATATTAATCAACACTGTTGATCATATATTGATCAACATTGTTGATCATTCTGGATTGCTTCTACCTCCTATTTGTTTTCCCCTGGGATTTCCTAGGTGTGCCTTCCAGAGCCAGAAGTACAGGCCTCCACCATTTCTGCCTGGCGGTTCTACATGGGATCTGGAATCTGAACTCAGGTCCTTCCTCTTACAAGGCAGAGGTTTAACCCCTGAGCCATCTCTCCATCCCTCTTTTGAAAACAATTCTATTTACTTGTTCTTACTTTGTGTGTGCAAGTTCACAGTGCACAGCTGTCCATGCCACACCCAGCTTTTGATGTGGACCCCGGGGCTCGGACTCAAATCCCAATGTTACAGCCGCAAGCACTTCAGTGACTGAGCTGTGTCCCCAGCCCTTGATTCTGTTTCCTTAGAGAACCCTGACTAATACAGTCGCTCAGACAGAGGTCTCATGGGAAGAATTTGAATCTGGGCTGATCCGGGACTGGATCTATTCAAAGTGCACATGCTATGGACAAAGTCTGGAATGTGGTTTGCATGCACATTACAGCAAAAAAGAAGCCAGGATAAAGATGCTGGAAGGTGAGGTGATGTTAAAAGTCACCTCCAACTTACAGCTCATGTGGGTGCCCTGTTTTCCTGGATTTGTTCTCCTAAGCCCTTCATGCTGGTCCCCCTTGGCGGTGACGACTGATACACTTGGTCAGTTCCTCTAAAGCATATTCTGTCAGAGCCGTGCCCAGCCAGAGTATGACCTCATGATCTAGTTCTGCTCCAGGAAGACAAAGGAATGGATAAGATGGGGGTTCCAAGCTCTTGCTTATCACTCCACACTTGGTGGACACTAAATACTGGGCTCATAAAAGTCAGGCAGGTTCAGACTGGACAGATGACTCAGGGGTTAAGATGCTGCGTTGCAAGCAGAAGAACCTGAGTTCAGATTCTGCATCCCACAGCAGAAAATGCCAGGAGGAAATGGCAGTGGGAGACTCAAGAGTGAAGCAAGAAGGAGGAAGAAGAGTTCAGGATGACTCCCCCAAATCACCGTTGGGCCTCCACAGACATACACAGTGCTCTCTGTGTGTAATATATATATATTAAAGACAGGTGACTTCATGAATGGTTGATATGAAGGGTGTTTACCTGGACTTGTTCTAGAACTGGGGATCCGGGCCCTCCACTTTTCTCCAATGCTAGTCTCCAGGTAGAGGAGTTCTGTTAGGATCAGTGGCGTCTGACATATTCACTTGTCTCTGTTCCAACCACAGTGCGGGGGGGGGGGGGAGCTGTCTGCAGAGGGCCGGGTAGATGTGGGTGGTGGTCAGAGGGCTGAGCCAATAGGGGCGCTGGACTTCATCCTTCTGGTCCGGTGCAGCATCCGGGCTTGTGCTTGGCTGCCGTGTGGTAGGCTGCTGCTCCTGAAACCGCCGGCACTTGAAACGTGTCTTCCTCCAGCTCAGAAGCAGGAAGCGGGTGCTGCCAATAGATTCTTGCTGATTGGTTGGGGAACTCTGTTTCTCGGTAGGGTGACAGTCACCTGACCAACCAGTCCCACTCCTGCTCTGTCCTGTCCAGCAGTCACTCTGATCCTTGCTCCCCTTCCCCCTTGGGAATTCCCAAGGGAGATGGGGCTGTGGCAGGCTGGGGTGAGGTTGGAGAAACACCTGACTGTATTTTCTAGACTATTCTGGGAGTTCTGGCAGAAGCTGGAGAAGTGAGGTGAGAGAGAGAGAGAGAGAGAGAGAGAGAGAGAGTCCCTTGAAGTAAGGACCCCCCCATTTCTCTGTTGGGCCGCTTCTCTGAGGATCTTCTCTTTGCTAGTTTGGAGGTGGGAAATTGTCATTTAATAGGAGAGTCCCTGGCCTAGAGAGATGGCTCAGGAGTTAAGACTCTGCCTCGCAAGCAAAAGATCCTGGGTTCGGATCTCAGGCGCCATGTAAAAACACCAGGTGGAAATGGCAGCAGCCTGCACTTCCAGCCCTGGTGGGCGGAGCCTGGGGAATCTCAGCGTGAAGGAAAAAGGAGGCAGAAGCAATCCAGAATGATTCCCAAAGTCACCCTTGGTCCTCCACAGGAACACACAGTGCTCTCTGATACACACATACCCCCCCCCACACACACAAACAAATAAAGTTAAAAAATTTTTTTAAAAAAATAGGAAAGTCCTACTCTTTGATCTGAAAAGAAGGCACTCTCCACACACGTCTCTGAGCCTCCACATTCCTTAGAGTGAGCAGACCATGATTGTTTCTCGCTGAGCAGGAATCGTGGGACACTCAGCTGTACAGAGAGGGACAGATTGCAAAGGGCCTCCGCTGTCAAGGGGCCTCCGCTGTCAAGGGGCCTCCGCTGTTAAGCTCAGCAATTTGTTCTGTCAGTGGAAAGAACAGAAATAGTTGGAACGGGGAGACTGAAGTAAAAGCATCCTTGCAGGAAGATTATCACTCATTGGTATTTTACATGAAGTGTGAGTCCCAAGGAACACTTTCTTACAAAGATCTCATGGACAGGGCTGGGGAGATGGCTCAAGGATTCAAGCCTTTGACTGACAAGCAAAGGGACCTAAGTTCAGGTCTGGTAAAATGTCAGGTGGACGCAGAGATGGCCTGTAATTCTGGCCCTGGAAGGCAGAGCCTGGGAAACCCCAGAGCCAAACAATAAGGAGGTAGAACAACCCACGGTGATTCCCAGTGTTACCCCCTTGAGCCTCCATAGGCACGCACACTCAGTGCCTTCTCTCTCTCTCTCTCTCTCTCTCTCTCTGTCTCTCTCACACACACACACACCATGGACAAATAAGCTTGGGAAAATTTGATGAGCCCTCGGTTCAAGTAGAAACTGCCGCAATCTGCAAGATGGAGAGCAGTGGAGGAAAAACCTGCTACAGGCAGAAACAGGAGGTCAGCTCAGGTCAGCACAGCCATAGAGAAGGCAGAGAGGCCACCAAACCTCAAGGTCCGTCCCAGACGTTCCTTCCTCTGGTAAAGGTCCACCTATCGAAGATGCCACCAGCTTCCCAAACATTAATGCCAGAGAGGATACACATACAAAAGCCTACTGGAGGCAATCACATTCAAGCCATGGCAGTACCTGAAATTGCCCTGTGGCCGCCACATGCACGCAGGTATATGTGCGCACACACCATGTGAACATGCAGATGCATGTATGTTGCATGCACATGCAAAAAAAAAATCCCCCAAACCTGACAATACGTAGTGCATTTAACAGAGATTTTCCTTTGCAAATATTTTTGGGCAGCGTCTCTTGGTGTGGCTAGTTGTGGTTCTAGCTCTTTTTCCTCTCTAGTTTGGGGGACGAAAGCATTATGGAGGTGTTGCCCTGCGTTCCTGCTCACACAGTCCCGTTCCACAAGGTTCCGCTGTCCCCAGCTGCGCACACGCCGCCCGCTGTGGCCTGCTGTCACTCATGACCCCCTTCCAGATGGCTGAGGGAGCAGCAGGGAGACTCATTCCTGAGGAATGTTCCCAGGGGAGCAGGGCAGCGAAGGCCGTGCACGCGTCATGTCTCCCCCTTTGTAGTCCATTCTGCCTGGCTCGGAGCATAAGATTAATGTCGGCACAGGAGTGTGGCTGATGCAAGGTGCTGGGCCCGTGGAAATGAGAGCGTTATCTCCTGTGCGAGTCAGGATTCTCCAGGGAAACGTGACCAACAGGATGTGTGTGAGTGTGTATACACGTGTGCATGCATATGTGCATGAGTGTGGGTATGCATGCAAATGTGTGCATGATGCATGTAAGTGTGTGCATGATGTGTGTGTGAGTGTGTGTGTGTGTGTGTGTGTGTGTGTATCAGAGGGTAGTGTGTGTTCTTGTGGAGGATCAAGGGTGACTTTGGGAATCCTCCTGGATTGCTTCTACCTCCTTTTTGCTTCACTCTGGGATTTCCCAGGCTATGCCCACCAGGGTTGGAAGTGCAGGCCGCCATCATTTCTGCCTAGTATTTTTAGGTGGTGTCATGGTTTGAAATGTGTCCCCCACAGTCTCATGTGTTGGGCAAGGTCATGGCACCTTGAGAGGTGGAGCCTTGCTGGAGGAAGGCAGTCACAAGGGCTGGGCCTTGAGGTGGATGAGTCCCACCCTACCTCCAGGAGAAGTCGGCCTTTGCAGCAAGCAGTCTGCAGCTCTCGGCCCCCAAGATGTCTGCAGTGACGTAGCCTCCTCCAGCTTTGGCCAGCCAGCCATGCCGCTTCCGCTATGAGAAACTGAACCTTCCCTCTGGAACTGTATGTTGAATAAATCTCCCTTTCTCCCTTAAGTTGCTTGACTTTGGGTGCTCTCTCACAGCAATAGTAAAGAGCAACTATTACAGGTGGGACCTGGGATCCAAACTCAGGACCTTCTGCTTGCAAGACAGAGTCTTAACCCCTGAGCCATCTCTCCAGCCTCCATTGGAATAGTTTTCTGAATGAGAAACTGAGGGCTGATACTGAAGGCAGAAGACTTGGATGTGGACAAAGGTGTGATGATTAGTGTTGTCAACTCAGCAGGATCCCCAGTCGCCTGGGAGACAAGCCTCCAAGAATACCCGTGGGCCAGTCATTTGAGTAGCTCAGTTAAGATGGGAAGAGCCCCCATGCATACACACCCTACCCATCCTGAGAGGGGGCCGCACCATTCCATAGACTTGGGAACTGGGCTGTCTAATGACACACTAGCTAAGCTACCTTTGCAGTCAGTCATGGTTCTCAGCTTCCTTATCGTGGACATGACCAGTCACTCTAGCTTCCTGCTGTCAGGACCCTCCCTGCCCTCCGCCAAGATGGATTATTCCACAAACTTTGAGCCTGAAAAAAATCCCTTCTCCCTTAAGTAATTTTTTGGGGGGTCAGGGTGTTGTAACACGTGACAGAAAAGTAATAAGACAGAAAGGAACTCCCCAACTCTTCCTCCCTCCCCAATCAGTCTCGCTGGATCTTATGTAAACAGAAGCTGAGGTAGAAAAATGTAACTTGTTAAGTTACTGCTAAACATAAGTTAAGGTGAAAAATTACTGAAATCCCAAGGCAATCAAGTGAGGACATTTCAAAGACTCCCCCCCTACCACCTGCGAGCAGATCTGAGAGTCACAAGACTGTAGTCCTATCTACAGTCTGCCTTCCCTGCTTAACCATTGCTTCTGCATCTGCAAAGTCCCACTTCGCTTGCCCCACCTTTGCCCTGCTTGAGCATCCAATGACAGTACAAGCTAGACGCGGGGCTGGCATCCTTAAAGAGTGATCTCGGTTCTAGCCCATTCGAGAATACAAAAATCTCTTTTCCACCCTAACTGGTATCTGAGAAATTATGTCAGAGTAATTCCTGTAGCCGAATCTTCTCAGCAGGGTGTTAAGACTTAGCTTGTAGTCAAACTACCTTTCAGAAAATCCTTGCTCGGACTTGCTCTGGACTTGGGATTACCAGGCTCTTGTTACATCTCAACTTGAGGGACCACAGGCTGGAATCAGCAAACCTCCAGGATCACTGAGCTTCGCTTATTGGGCGACAGATGATGTATACACACGACAAAGTAAATGAGCAGGTTCATAGGTGGGCCTGATTCATAAAATGCATTCCCGATCAGTGGAAAATTGATTTACTTTTCTTACTCAGCAAATACTAGAGAATCGCCGCATGTCCTTGCACACACCATTCTAAGAGTTCAAAATCATCCTCGTCTTCACAGTGAGTTCAAGTCCAGCCTGAACTACACGAGCCCCCGTCTCAAACAAGCGATGAAGTCAAATGCTAGAACATCAACAAGTAGAGATAGAAGTTGAGCAAGGCTTCTCTTTTTACCTGAGATTGAATGAATGGGTCTTCATATACAGGCAGTGAGGGTCATCTTCCAATCCTTAACTTTAAACTTGCACAATCCAGCCTTGTTTTAGTTGCAGAAAAAGCTTGCTTGTAACTGGAAAAGAGAAGGGAAAAGACCGGAGTATCTGAGCCTCTCACATACACACAGTCTTACGGCCCATGTACTTCGTCTTACCAGAAGGTTCTTGGAAGGGTTCTATAGCATAGAGGCGCTGGGTTTTGTTCTTACTAAGAATCTGACTCAGACACAGGGGAGGAGAAACTTTCTCAGGACTTGGAAGTAGCACATATTACAATGCAATGGTAAAAGTCAGACTTGGTAAATGACCATAGGATGTCAGGGGTACCCGAGTAACGCGCTGGGTTTGGGGGAGTGTGTCACACCATCCTTGCCCTGGGGAAAGCTCATAGTTGAGTGAGGGGAACATAGACTATATTAGTGACCAAAATATCATGATGGAATGTTAGGAACAGGATGAAAGTAACAGCATCTAACACAAAGGAGAAAGGTTTGAACGTGTGTGTGTGTGTGTGTGTGTGTGTGTGTGTGTGTGTGCACATGTGGAGTAGATGTATGTGTGCCCCTGAGTGTGGAGGTCAGAAGTTGATGACGCTCTCTGCCTCCTTACTTTCTGAGACAAAATCTCTCGATGCACCTGGTGTTCACTGATTGGCTAGCCTGGCTGGTGCGTAAGCTGTGGGGATCCACCTATCTCCAACTTTCTCCCCAAACCTTCAGTGCTAGACTTACCAATATGTACCACCACGCCTGATTTTTTTGTTTTGATGGTTCTGGGGATGTGAACTCGGGTTCTTTTGCTTGCTAGGCAAAGACTTTAACCCCTAAGCCATCTCCCCATATGCCTCATGCATTCATGGCAGGCACTTGACCAACTATAGCACCTCCCAGACCCTTCCCTGCTATTTCTTGTATAATCTATGTCTTGTATAATCATTCCCTTAGACTGACCAGATCCAGCAAAGGAGGCTTATTTTCATAGATATTTAAATCTGTGCCCACAGGGTCCAGGTAATAGGTGAGACACAACTGTCCCCCACTTAGGAAGGGAAAGAGAACGAGATTGTTGGACAATGCCTGGGAATAGCCCAGGTTGGTTTTCATTCTCCCAAGGGTGTTTGATTGGCAGCTCATCTCCGGTCATAGTTAAACCTAGGTGTCAACTTGACTGCTGAGGGTTTGAATTCTGAGCACAATTGTGGAGAATTAGTAGTTGAGTTAAACCCCGAGCGAACGTGCAGGAGACTGTCTAATTGGTGTGGAAGACCCAGTCCATTTTAGGCCAGGACTAGTCCCTGGGCAGATGAATAAAAACATCAGCATCCTTCTGTATCCTTTGCCAGACATGGGTGGTCCTGTGGATGTATGGTTTTGGTATGGTCATGTCTCTCAGCCCCTGTATTGGCGTGGGTTCTCTTGCCAAGCCGAACAAGGAACCGTGACCAGACAATCCCAAGCCAAAATAAAATCCCTTGTTTCCCTTAAGACTTTTGGTGGTGAATTTATCGGCCACCATGCAGGCAAACAATACCTCCCTTCCCAGCAGAGGCGGTCCCAGGTGCCCCATGCCAGGCGATGTTGGCCGCAGTGAGTCATTATCACGAGTCATCTGTGTCTGTTCCCACCCTGGTCTCTGCCAGATCAAACACAGTCATAAAGGCAGCTGGTGCAGGAGCCCAGAGCCTTGTTTACCTGGCTTAGCCTTCGAAGCACACCTATGATTGATCTGCAGACAACGCGGTCGCAGCCTGCTGGCAGGAGTCTTTTGGGGGTGGGGGACCAGCGATGAGGCCCACTGCTTGGCCCCTGTGATCCATCTTTGTTGGCTGTGTCTAACTCATTTGAAGCATATTTATTCGGTGACTGCCTTCTAATCATGTCAAAACATTGGTTGCTCCCTGTAGAATGAAGAGCTATGGAGTTCGTGTGTGTGTGTGTGTGTGTGTGTGTGTCTGTGTGCGTGTGTGTATGTGTGTGTGTATGTGTGCCCGTGGAAGTTCATGGGTGGGATTGGGAACCATCTGAATCGCTCTTCTATCTTATTCCTTTGCTCTGGGATTTCCTAGGCTCTGCCTTCCAGGGTTGGAATTGCTGGCGCTGCCATATCCACCAGGCATTTTGGTATAGGGTCTGAGGATTGGAATTCAGGTCCTTTTGCTTTGGAGGCAAATGCCCTGGAGTCTTTTCCTTAGCCCCAGAGACATGGAATTATTGATTTCCTTGGTCTGGGAAGGATCAGGTGGGGAAGGCTGACAGTGGGTTGAACGAAATGCTTATTGGTTTATGTCATCCCTCCCCTTCCGTTCTGAATCACCCATATGCCTCTGTCCAATCCAAAAGGGAAAATGGAGTGCCTGGTACCTAGAAAAGATGAGGACCCTTTGGCAAATCTGCTGGAGAACACTGTCTCCCACTCCTGCCTTTCCTCCTCTTCCCCCAGAATTCCTAGGAACACTTTGTACCCAGGGCTGCCGCCACCATAGGCTCTATGCATCTCTAGAACGTTCTCCGATCCCACAGCGAGGGCCTGCGTGTCACAGCCGTGGCCACGCGGCAGCGTGTCTGATCTTGGATCCGTGCGCCCATCTTTTCAAAGGCAGTAGTGTTTCCCGCCTGAGGTTCCGCAGACAATTTCCGGTAGTTTCCCGTCCAACCCCAGCCTTAGACTGGGTGGCGGCAGGGAAGCGAGTGGGATGGGGCACCGAGTGCGGGATTGACAGCACCACATGTGTCTATTGCTTCCCCGTTTCTTTCATTTCTTTTTCTCCCTACCAGTTTGGTCACTCTCAAAAGCCTCTGTATCCATGGATTCCACCACTGGTAATCAATACTCAGAAATAAAGATCACATCGGTACTGGATATGCATTCTTTTTTTGCTAGTATTTCTTTTTTTTTAATTTATTTTTTCCACTCATACAAACTTGATAGATTCCCCATTGCCCTCCCTCCCTTTACCCCTCCCTCCCTGGATCCCCTTGCTCCCTTGTCCCTTTTCCCCTTCCTCCCCCTCCCCTTTCTCCCAATGCCCCCCCTCCATTCCAGGAGCATCCTTTAGTGTGCATGTCAGACTTCCCTCTGGGTCCTCCTCTCTGATGAGGTGTAAGGACACAGTTCTTGCTAATATTTCTTAAGCAATGTAACGATCCCATTGGATTTTGTGCTTGAAGAAGTTTACATGATCTACAGTGAAATGCGGGTGCACGTGGGCTGTGTGTGAATCCTGGGGCATTTTGCTATCCACGGAGCATTGATCTTAGGGGCCAATCCCCATGGATATAGAGTGCTGAGCCCCTACTCTCTTGTCTCTCCATACTCTGTCTGCTTTCAGGGCAAAGAAGTTCTAGCACGAGGTGTCAATCCTTGGAGGAGAGGGGGAAGGTCTTAGGTTCAGATCAGGATCTGATACGGTCTGAACGTGGGTGAGGTTCTGTTTGGGAACTGATTTGGGTGACGGGAAAAGCTTCACACACACACACACACACACACACACACACACACATACCAGGCACTGCACTGCTGCACCTCAGGCGATGGGGCAGGGGCTCTTAGAGGTGGGACACGAGGGGGTTTGATTCGGAGAGTAGAATTACTGCTAAGTTCTTTCCCTGCCGCCAACTCCGTCTGATCCCTGTTTACTCCACCCAACTCAGCATGGTGATAGCTCCGCGGTGCAAACTGGAACACGGGATTAGGAAACAGGGTGAAAACAGTACAAATGTATCTGTAAAGCCCTAAAGAGAATATGAATAAATAAATAAATAAATAACTCAGCAGCGACAGAAAACTAAACCAAACTCCTTAACAAGAACCATAGAACTGTATGTAGGTGAACTGGCTTCTGCCAGACACCCCTCCCACCCCCCCACACCAGACAGACCCACCCCACATGATAAGACTCCCCCACATGACCGGCACTTTTCTTCCCTTTTTCCTTCTGCTGTGGTCACGTGACATTTCTGTTTGCTTCCAACAAACTTTCACGTTCTCTTTGCTGTTCTTGTTTGCTGTTCTCTTCGCTTGCAGCGTGTTCTTTCTAGAAAGAACTGCGGCCCTGCGATTTCTCTCCCCTGAGGGCTGGACTCCAGTTCTCTTTCCTTGACGTGGCCGACATCCTGAACTACCGCCCTTCCCCTTCTGATGTCTCACCACCGAGAAGTGACCTTTTCAGGCTTTGGTGACTCAGACTTGAGCCTCATGTTGTCCCCAGGATTCCAGGGCCGCTCTGGGCTCTTCTGGAAGCTACCATCACATCCGGATTGATCGTCCTCATGACCCACAGACTCAGCCTCGAGACAGGAGGAAAGCCGTGCTGCAATCTATGCAGACCCCTCACACGGACATCATCTTTGTCTGGGAGAGAAGCTCTCCCTAAATAGAATAGTTAAACAGCTGTTCTAACTTCCTAACTTCAAACGAAAAGTTTCAGAAAAACTGCCCTAACCTGGTCACCCTAAAGTCAGAGATTTCTTGAGGTTCAACCGCTAGCTCAGAATCTAACTAATCACCTCTGACCATTCCACCTTATTCTTTGAAACTCGGTCGGAGTTGTAGAAACTAGGTACCAAAGACGAATGACTACTTTTGCATGGTCTTATATGACTTCATTTGAGTGGATTCCACTCGCGGCAAAACACCCTGAAATAAACGCAAGTTATTATTACAGTTACTTGGTAAATATTTGACAGACCATTGGACCGAGTTTAACGAAGAACGGCTACTAGGTTGTTTTCAAGACCTTTGGGCCATAAAGCTAGAGAAAACGGATCCTTCCAGATTGTTCTTCACAGCAGGGGAAACGCTGAAAAAGTCACAATCTAAATATAGCTAAGTTACCTTTTCCTCTGGTGACCAAATTGGTCTGTTAATAGGCAGGATGGCCTGCCCCCTGGTGGCTAGTCCTAGCATTGCCGTTCTTGCCAGTAAGCTTTCTCCAGCTGGGTGAATTTACTGAGCTCTTATTCATACAACTTAAAACTCTGTGTGTGTTGAGTGTGTGTGTGTGTGTGTGTGTGTGTGTGTGTGTGTGTGTGTGTGCGTATGTGTGTGTGTGTGTGTGTGAGAGAGAGAGAGAGAGAGAGAGAGTTCTTAAGTGTATGCAATGCACCTGCGGAGGCCCAAGAATGCCATTAGAAATCATCCCAGATTTCTTTACCTTCTATTGCTTTGCTTTGTGGTTTCCCAGGCTCTGCCTTCCAGGACTAACATGTCAGGCCCCTACCAGAATTTTTACATTGGATATGAACTCAGATCCTTTTACTTGTAAGATAAAAGCTTTAAACTATCTCCCTAGCCTATCTATCAGTCTTTCTTTTACAGGTTGTGCTCTGTGTCTTAAGAATCCTTCACTATCTAGAAAGGGAACTGTGAGAGGGGAAGACATCTCAAAGGAGAGAGAGAGAGAGAGAGAGAGAGAGAGAGAGAGAGAGAGAGAGAGAAATGGAATACATATAACATCAAAGCAAAAGACAGAAATTTGGGGGAAGAGGGAGAGGACCAATTAGAAGGTTAGCAGAAACCTGTGTTTTGGTAGAATGCAGCAGAATATTTTATCAACTCCTTAGGTGGAGGATGTATAAGGGGAGTGAATAAAAATGAAGTGAATATGAAAATGTCTTAATGAATGCTTCGCTTTGTATACTAACCTAAAATTTAGTCAGAAGAGAAATCTATTTAAAATCAACCATCACCAAGCCTCAAAATATTCTTCCTTGCAGTCTTCTAAAATTTTGCTTATGCCTTAAATTTAAATCTTTGATTCCATTTTTGAATTTTTTCCTGTAAAGTATGAAGTTTCAATCAAGTTTTATTTGCCTATAGTTATCCTTGGTAGATGAAATAAATCCCCTTTCAGAGATGATGTTGCAATTTGCTTTCATGTTGTCAAAGAATTCACAACTAAACAGCTTAGGAGAATGTAACAGTTACCTCTTTACTAGTGCTGTGAGAGAGCACCCAAAGTCAAGCAACTTAAGGGAGAAAGGGAGATTTATTCAGCTTTTTTAAATACATTTTTTATTATTATTTCCACTCATACAAACTTTATAGGTACACCAGTTCCCTCCCTCCCTCCTCCTCCCCCCGAACCCCCTGCTCCCTCTCCCCTCATCCCTCCCTCCCCATCCCCCAGTGCCTCCCGCCCCAATTCCCAGAGAGTCCTTTATTGTGCATGCCTGACTCTCCTCTGGGCCCTCCGAGATTTATTCAGCTTAATGTTCCAGAGGGGAGAAACAGACTTTCAAAGTGGAGGTGGCATGGCTGGCTGGCCAAAGCTGGAGGAGGCTACGTCACTGCAGACATCTTGGAAGCTGAGAGCTGCAGACTGCTTGCTGCAAAGGCAGACTTCTCCTGGAGATAGGGTAGGACTAATCTACCTCAAGGCCCACCCCTTGTGACTGCCTTCCTCCAGCAAGGCTCCACCTCTCAAGGCACCATGACCTTGCTAAACACATGAGACTGTGGGGGACACATTTCAAACCATGACAGGGAACAAGGAAGTTTTAGTTTTTCTTATGATTCTCAGTTGCAGGTCTTAGTTCATCTTGGCAGGAGAGTTTATGACAACACTAGTAGCTGAGGGACCTGGTCATACCATATCCACAGGACCATGGTGAGGGGCAAACCTCATTCTCCAGACAGCAGGACTGCTGAAGTATGCCAAAGAATGCCAAGTACTGAACCAGCACCCCCCCATCTTATCCACCTGCCAAGAAAGGTCTCACCCACTGTGGACTGGTCTCCCCACATCAATTATACAATCTTCTGAAGTTTGCTCTGACTACTAATTCTTACAGATGTATCCAGAACTGAATCTTCAGTTGTCAAATTGACACCTACGTATGCAATTTGCACAGAGGTCCATACCCAGATACCTGGAACCACGTTCCAGTTCCTCTGGAAAGAATCTCAGCTGCGTTGATTCGGTTCTTAACCTAGGATCCAAAACAAGAGCTACACATTGCATGGCAACTCAGAAGAAAAGTGTTCATGGAAACAGAACTTCCTGTTTGAATCAAACACAGGGGTCATGTGTTCAGACACTTCTTCCCCACTTGGTGGCACTGTTCTGGAAAATTGTGGAACCTTCAGAAGAGAGCCTTGTGTGTGTGGGAGGGGTACCTTATTGGGGATGGACCTTGAGATTCTGTAGCTCCACCCCCACTGCTTTTCATCTGCTTCCTGAGTGAAGATGCAAGTCTCCAACTTCCTGCTCCTGCCTTGTGCCTGCGTGTCGCCATGTTTTCCCTGACACAACGGGCTGTAATTCTCTGGAGCCATAAGCTGGAATAGATCCTTCTTCCCTAAGTTTGCTTTGTCAGTGTATTTTATTACAGCAACAGAAGAGAAACTAAATATATATTTATGATGCATGATATATATGGTATAGGTGATATATATGACATATACATAGTTTTATGCAATGCTTACTGATATTTTCTATTCTGTTTTTCCCTCCTCCAAATGTCTATTAATAATGGTTTGAATGTTTTGCTTCCTCCAAAACTCATGCTAAAATATAATTGCCCCTGCAAGGCCATTTTCAAGGTTTTCACCCATCTTTTTTTTTTTTCTTTCTCAAAACTCTATAGAAAGATAGCAAAGGATTCACCAATAACACCTTTGGCATTTTGAGTTGGAAATTCTCCCTTCCTCCACCTCTACCCAGGGAACTATAGCAAAGCTGGCATCAACCACCAGGTGGCAGCAACATCCCGATGCCTCTCGTTTGGGATAACCAAAAATCTCTGGGAGCCACCCCAAAGGGTAACAGAATTGTCTGGACAGATTCCTGTCACTCCTATGTAGTAAGTTTCAGTGGCCAGTTTCAATTGGCTTTGACCCTCTCAGGTCGCCCCTTCCGGGGAAGTCTTCAGGTAAGGAAATGCTTCTTTTCTTGGTGATACAATCTGGCCCAAACTGGCCACAGGGATTGCTTGGTTCTTCAAACCCAGTAATATTCAGCTCCGCTTGGTCTCAATTTTGAAAGATACATTTATGGTCTGCATCCTAAGCTGTGCCTCTGGGCTCGCTTCAGCATCAGATGGATTTTGACTACATAGTCCAAGTTGGCTGCCAGAGTCGCAGCAATGTCTCTAGCTCCCCAAAGGGGAGCTTTGCTTTCCTCTTCGGGGCTGTCCAAATCACAGCACACAGACGTTTATTTTGCATGACATTGCAAAAACAGCATTATTGTCTACAAAGTTCATTCTTGAGAACCATGAAATTGGGCTACAAAAAATATCACCTAGACCAAAGAATATAAGATATCATACAGAAATCCATGAACTCCATAGGCTAGTTTGAAATATGTATTGTTAATAATGGTTTGTGGGTAAGCTCAGTGGGTAAGGCACCGCTCACAACCAAATAAGTTAAGGGCACAAAGAGGCTTAATTCTTGCTCACAATTTTTTGGTTATAGCCCATAATCCAGCTTGGAAGGTGTGATAGTTAATTCTGAGTGTCAACTTGACCACATCTGGCATTAACTAAGATCAGCTCAGACCACCTGAAGAGATTATCCAGATCAACACACTTACAATACAAAGCCAGCCCTAGATCTGATAGAACCTCCTCCCGTAGATCTCATTGGAACCTCCCAGTAGCAGACTAGATAAAAGGAACCATAGAACAGGAGGCTAAAAATGAAGACTCTCTAGGAATCCTCCAGCCTTCAGCCATGTGGATGGGAGTGGCTTAGCTTGCCAGCTTCAGCTACCAACCATGTCTCCTCTACCATGAAAGACTGCTTCTTCCCTCTGGAACTGTAAGTTGAATAAATTCTCCCTTCAGTTATTTGATTTTGGATATTCTCTCACAGCAACCATTAGGCGGAATTGTTGCAAAAGGAGGGTCCATACCAACAAAAGGAGCCAAGGGAGTTGGCCACACCATAACAACTGGGATTGCTGAGTGAGGGGCAAACCTCACTTGGTGGACAGCCAGGCTGTCCAAGTACGCTGAAGTATGCCAAGCTGCGGAACCAACTTCCTGCATCTTATCAATCCGCCCAGGCAGTGGTCCCCACTCACTGTGGACTGGATCTTCTCACATCAATCAAACTCGTGCAAGCTTGCTCAGGACTTGCTTTAATTACTAATTCTTCATAAATATGCCTGCAGTTGGAAATCTTTCCTCCCACAGGTGGCTTCCAGGAATTGAACTTTGGACACCAAGTTTGTAAAAAGGTGCTTTACCCACTGGGCTATCTCACTGATTTCTTAAAAATATCGTTTAAGTAAGCATCTGGATCTACATGGATGCACAATGGTGGTCCAGGAAGCCATAGGGGCTCACGTGAAAATCTCAGCGATAGGTGTGGGATACCTCTGTAGGATTCGTTAGTCGGGAACTCCACAAAGGTACCCAGAAGAGTGCAGGATGTTGCCGTTGATCTTGGCTGGCCACCAGAACCAGTTGGAAAGTGCTTAGTGCTGAAGATATTACATACCCTGGTTGCAGAACGCCGGGAAATAAAGCTGGAATGAGACTCCAAGCTCCTCTCTGCTGGGCTAGTTTTCACAGTGCCAGAAGGCACTATGCTTGGCAGGCTGCTGCGGAAGAAAAGTCATTGATGGTTCCAGCCAGATGTAGACCTTGTGTGTGCTGCCACAGCTGTGTGCTGGGCAAAATGTGTCTGCTGATGCAACAGTGGCATGACTGTTATGGGAGTAAACAACTGCTCTCTGATTGGAATTGAGTTCTGCTCCACAGGAGGGAATTTTTGCCTGGTACTATAAATCTGGTCAACAACTCATGGTTAGAGAAGTCATAGGTTCTAGGGAGAAACTTACTATTGTTGTTTTGTTAAATGGATATGGTGTCAAACTGCCTTCTAAATATGTATGTTCATACCCATAGATCAGCGCTGCTCTTAGCCGCAATCAGAGAATCTTCTGTTTATAATGAATGATGATGAATGTAAAGAATCACAGATGTTCAAGGTATTGAGAAAAAGTCATGGTTGAATGCTTAACTCTAAACAGAACATTTACATCACCCCTTCTAAGGTCCGGAAAGCATTGCAGAAGAATGGGTGGAAAGAATGTAAGAGCCAGTGATAGGAAGGAGCATTGTGGAGCACTATCTTTTGGGCATGACACAGCGATTGCAATCATTGCCTGCACAGAGATTGGGACAAGACTCAGCCCATCGACTGTCAGTCATTATTGCTCATGATACCCTATGTATCCCCGGGGAACTATTGGCTAATGGGTGCTGGGGAAGGGAAATTGTGGGGCTGATTTTCCCACGCACACACTGTGACGACTCCAGGCTGTTGGGTGGAGAAAGGCGAATGTGCTGCAGGTCCTTTCCCCCTCACCCAAATCCAGGGGACTCCGGATACAGCAGGGAGTCTGTCAAGGCGAGACTCACTCACTCACTCACTCACTCAATTACACAGCCGCTGGCTGTGATGATGAAGATAAGTAAAGCCTGACCGCCCGCACCTCTGCCTCAGCCCTCCAGAGATTCGGCAATGCACGGGGAGTTTGTCAGAGCAAGATCTCCGTTTATTGGGGGTAACAAATCAGCTTATATAGACAAAGAACCAGAGAGTGCGAAACAGGCAGCCAATTACCTTAATGGTCAGCACAGCACATACTCTGCATAGGTCAGACTAAACATAAATCTATGTTGGCTCCTATGAGCCAATTAGGGCTCTGTGTAATGTGATCAGGGTTACGCCTAGGACACTAGCTCCCAGCGCCATCTTTGGTCCCATGTGCTAAGCCATGCCCTGCTCTCTCCCTCCCAGACCATTATTCCTGGGCAGGCCCAACAGGGAATCACTGTATGAAGTTGTGTAGTCACTGATAAACTCACCATTTTTCCGGTGGATAGTTCCAAACCATGGCTCATGCAAATGACCCTGGTTTTGTTAAAAACAATGGGATATGAACACAGGACAGACACTTGTAGACAGTGGAGGAAGGGGGATTGATGAGGGTTTGAGGGAAATAAGAAAGGGTAAGAGTAGTTAGAATGCATTATGCACATGTATGACATCTTCTAAAAATAAATTGAATTTTAAAATAATCCCATGTTTAAAGTAAATTCATTATTTTTGTTTTCGGGTGCATTCATAGCTATCTTGCATACATGGGTTGGAGACCCCTACATCTGATTAGCATCACTGAGAAACTATGCCCACTTAGAACCAATTGACAAGGGTGGAGTCTCTTTAGTTTGAACCCCAAATAATTTCCAGCTAGGGGTATTACTTTTCTTGTTACTGTGACAACATATCTGACAGTAATAACTTAAGGGGGAAAGATTTATCGTTATGGCTAAGGCTTCGGTCCATCCTGGTAGGAGAGGCTCTGTGCACAAGAGGAAGCTTTGCGCCTGCTTGTTCACATGGTGACCGACCAAGGAAGGAGTCAAGAGTTTAGGCTGCGGCCAGAGGTTGATGTGACCTTCAAATGTCCATCCCCAGTGACCCACTTCTGCCCCACATCCCAAAGGTTATACAACCTCTCCAAACAGTGCCATCCATGGGGGGCAGGAGGGGATGGGACCAGGTGTCCAGATCCACAACCCTGTGGGTGACACAACACAGTCGGCCCAGCACAGTTATTGTCTCTTGTGGAGAGGAGGTGGGAAATAAAATCCTAGTATTGCTTCCAGTACTGGGAAGTCAGAAAGGGCGTGTGGACACTTGAGTCTGGGAAACAGCTGCTTTGTGTTTTGTATTGTGTTTTCATGTCAGCAACTCCAGATATTTTGTGGAAACAGGACATGATAAATGTATCAAGTATTTGATAAGATATTAAAGTGTTTGACATCCTCCATATACACAGATGTCATCTGTTAGTGTCGGAGACCCTGACTGAGCAATGCAGCAAAGGGAAAGAAATGAAAAGAATGAAACATTTGCATTTATTTATTTCCCAGACTCTATCTTCCAGGGTCAGAAGTGAAGTTTGACACTATTTCTGGTTTTTATGTGGGATCTGGGATCTGAATGGGGATCAGGTTCTTTTGCTTGTGAGGCAAAGGTTTTAACCCTTGAACCATCTCTCCAACCCCAGAAAGTTTTAAAAAAATTATTTTTTTTATAGCTAAAATACCACACCTCATTATTTGGTAGGAGAAGTCTAGGTTTTTTAGCTGAGCATGCAGGGTCTTTCCATAAACTTTATTATCTTTTCTTTCAACCCGTTTCTCCCATCAGTTGGTCTAAACCCTGTTGCAGTCCACCTGCATGGTTGCTGATAAATCACCATCAAACGGCTTAAGGTAACAAGGGGTTTATTTTCTCTTGCGATTGTCCAGTTACAGTTCTCAGTCCAGCTTGACAGGAGAGGTCACACCTATACCAGGGCCGAGGGAACTGCCCACACCATCTCTACATAGTGTCTGAGAGAGGGACGATCCTTACTTGCCAGACCAGCATGTCTGGCCAAATGTACACAAGGATGCTGACTCTCTCAACCAGCTCTCTATATTTTATTCCAGGGCCTGATCCCACCCACCATGGGCTGGGCCTTCTCCAGCAGCTAGACAATCTCTTGCAGATTTGCTCTGGGCTTAACCCAACCATCAATTCTCTACAAATGTGCCCAGAGCTCAAACCCTCAACACATCACAGCCAGCCCACCCAAGAGCTCCTTGGTGCACAGTGTCATGTCTTTATGTTTCTGCAATATCCAGGGTCCACCTGCAAGTTTTCTCTACCACCTTATCTGACCAACTCCCACTTATTTTCTAAAGCCCACCATGGACCCTCTACTGAATAAATGTATCACAGTGCACCATGTTATAAACATGCCCACACCCGTGTTTGGCCACAAGAGGGCAGGCCTCGAGTTCAGCGCAGTGTCTTCTGTCTGTGTCCTTAGGACTTTACACTGGCCACCTGGTAAGCACTCAGTACCAGGGTAAACGGATGGCTGGTTGGTGGGTCGGATCATCATAGCGAAAGCCAATATTATATTGTGTAACTGCTTACCGTTTATCAAAATATGACTCAAAGTGTACAGATTATACGGCATAATGGAAAAAAAATAAAGGGAGAATAAAGAATCAAATTACAAGAACCATTTTTGTCATAAACTGGCAGAGGCTGTTTGTACTTTTTGTTTTGTCTGTCTGTGTGTGTGTGTGTGTGTGTGTGTGTGTGTGTGTGTGTGTGTGTAAACAATCAGGGAGGAATGGAGAACAACTCAAAACAATATGTAAAGTCAATGTGGGGGGGCATTGATGAAGAGGAGCTAACACAGGGAGAAATTTAAGAAATGAGAAATGAAAGCACATGCAAGGTAAGGCAGTGGGTGGAGAGGAGGAAAGAGGTTGAGGGGGGAAAGCTCCTCCTATTTACAGCACTTCTGTGATTGGTCTTATCATCTTTAGGAGAGGGCACTCCCAGTGTCCTAAGATTCCCAAGACAAATATTGGGAACCGGGACAGGGACTGTTGCTATTGAATTGTGACGCTTATCAGGGAAACAGCAAAATGAGACAATTCCAAAATGAAAAGTGTCTGCAGAAGTACAGGATGATTTATTTCTTAAAATCATATTCTCTGAACTTGAGATCGAGCGCAGCTGCGAGCTGTTTGATCTGCAATTTGGGGGCTGGTGCTACGTTAGGCGTGATTATGCATGGGGACCGTGCATAAGATGCAAAGATCTGGAGAGGTTTGGTGACCCTGGCGCTGGTGGAGGGGGCGGGGCGATCATGACAACTGAGCGGTGTGGGTGCTACCGCCACCTAGTGGAGACGGCTGGGGCTGCTGCTGACTCCTCCAATAAAGAATTTCCCAGCTCGAAACCAGTGGAAGAAGGAGAGTAGACCATAGGACCTGGTGGGAAGAGACTTCTTAGTGTTAACTAAGAATACTTAATCGTAAACTACCATCCAAACACTGTCACTAGGCCCCTAGGTTAGAGAAGCTGTCAGGACTCAAGCTAGTCGTACCTTCTTGCAATGGGAGATGTTTAAGGCAGAGAATCTCAACTGGCCAGAGTAAGGCTTTTAAGGGACTCTGGAATAGTCAGCTCTAAACAAGACATCAAAAGTACTCTCCTCCCCCATCCCAAGGCTCAGGGAACCTTCCAGAAGAGGGGAATGGTAAGACTGTGAGAGTCTACTAGTGGGGAATGGTGGCGTCTGCCACTATACCTCCCTCGTGGCAGGGCTGATCCACCAGGAGCTCACTGCATTGAGATCTACTGACCACCAGAAGACACGATAGCTGGCCAGTCAGCATTCCCCCAGGGACACGTGGGGGTCTCAGGATATACAGCACCACCCAGACAGAGTGGGTGAGCTCATGCCACAGCGGGTACCCAGGTACTTGCCAGTGCAGGCATCTTGGATGGGATCCAATATATCTCACACACAGGGGGACATGTCACATCTCCTGTCACTCATATTGGCAGGAATGAAAAACGTGGGGGGTGGGATTGGAAGGGGATAAGGAAGGGTAGTGGGGAGAGGAGAAGACACATCCATTTATTGTATTTGCATATGAAAGTGTCAAAGAATAAAACAAAATGATAAAAATACAATTCCAAATAAAAAATGATGTTGGTGAATCCCGGGTTATCCTCTCTAGCGTTAGAAAGACAGCCCGCATGGCAGCCTTGGAGGAAGCCTTGCAGGAAGACTGTGCTTCCATTGCTAAGTGCTTTCATTGCTGGGGCGGGACACCCCTCTTAGCTATTAGTGTTGAGAAAGCTATTTTGTGATTTTGCATAGTATAAGGAAGCAACAGCAATACCAATCGTTGTTCTCTTGAAGTCTTGCACGTCTTTTCTGTGTAGCAGAGGTTGGATGACTTCCTTGTTTCAAGCTTGCTAATTTATCTTAACATTCCTTCACTCTATTAATAATTTGTGTGTGTTTGTGTATACAAGAGAACACTTTTTCACTCTGCTTTTTAATTTTAAATTTTTTTTTACTTATTTTAAAAGCTCAGTGGGTAGGTACCCTTGACCCCTCCTTCTCCTTCTTCTCCCTCCTCCTTCCTTTCCCTCCTGCTGTCCTCCCATCCCACTCTTCCCCACATCACTCTCTCTCTCCCCCTTTTCCTCCCTTCTTCTCCTCTCTTGGTATTTCTCACCTGCTCCCTCCCACCTTCCAGAGCATCTGCCTATATGGGTGCTGAAGTTGTGAGTCGTCTACACTAGTGAGGATTCAGGATTCTGTGGCATACCTTGGGGTTCCTTCCTGGGCCACCCACTAATATGGGAACTCTGTTACATCTGTCTAACCCCTTGTCTCTAAGGATCCTACTGCCTGAAGCCTTCTCCCCTGAGATCTGTGCTGGTCTATGGGGGCTTTGTTGGCGTGTCAGCCATTGTGCAGGTCAGGCATGGTCCAGTCACATTGCAGCGGTATCCTGGCTGCCGTAGGCCAGACTTGAGTGGAGTTATCTTGTCCATCACTGGTCCTCCCCATCTTTAGGCTCTTACAATCTTGCCACCCCCTCTTCTGCAAGGTTCCTTGAACTCTAGGATGGGGAGAGATTTGGCCAGTCTGGTTCCGGATGAACATTGTAAGGTCTTCGGCATTCTGAATTATGGTTGGTTGTGGTTTTCAGTTTGCTGTTCCTGCACCGCCCTTGGGTGCATCCTGATTGGGTGTTGAGGTCATCTCCTAACCAAAGATGAAAGGCTGTTTAAAAGAAGGTCTCAATATAAGAAGAGACTCAAAATAGATGGAAGAATAGGAGTAGGACACAGCAGTGAGAGGGGTCAGCCTCCCGTCTGCCAGCCCCCATCCCCTCCATGTCAAACCTGTCCAGTCCCAAGTGAACAGGAAGGGAAGTGAGAGTGAGCTGCACCAGGTGTCTCGCTACCTACAGGCTATTGGTGACCACGGCCTAATTTCTCTCTCTCTCTTTTTTTCCTGTTTTGTCTTCTTTCTACAAGAGAGCACTTTAGAGTATATATATATATATATATATATATATATATATATATATATATATATATATATATATATATATATATATATATATCTGTGGAGGGCCAAGGGTGACTTCTGGAATCATCCTGAACTGCTCAACCCCTTTACTGCTTGGCTCTGGGATCTCCCAGGCTCCACCTTCCAAGGCTGGAGTTACAGGCTGCTGTCCTGTCCACCCAGCATTCTTCCTTGGCATCTGGAGATCCGATCTCGGGTCCTTTTGCTTGCAAGGCAATGGCTTCAAGCCCTGAGCCATCTCCCCAGCTCAGCTTCAGTAACTTAAAAAAAAAAAACAAAACTTTACACTATAACACTTCGTAAGTCTCCCCTCAAATGTGCTCATTAAAACATCGACATTCATTCACCTTTTGTGCTCTGTAGTGCAGCCAGACTTTACCTTTATTTGAAAAATTCTTCTTTGATGGCACTGCCCATCTTTGAGGCGCTGAAGGAGCAGACGTTTCCCCGAGAAGATGCCTCACTATAGCAACGGAGGGACGGCGCCTGGGCTTTGATGTGAGGCAGAAACGGGAGATGAAAGACTTTTATTAATAATGAGCTGTGTGGAAGATGTCGTGCCAACCCCCTTAGTGACCGTGCGGGCTGTGTCCTTAAGCAACAGCCTGTTACGTAACGCTTCAGTGCAGGTCCAGCTAGATGGGTGAACGCCTGGTTTGGTTATTCATTCATTCACTCATTCGTTCGTTTAAATTACATCCTGAACCTGTGAATCTTAAAGAAAAAAAATGATAAAATGTATAGACTTGGCTTTTAGAGGGAGAGGGGCTCTTTTTTTTTTGTATTAGAGGTGGCAGTTTCCCATGAGCTGGACTTTAAAGCCAATGTGGGCTCCTATAAAGACTGAGCCCTCCACTACCCTTCCTTACCCCCTTCCCAACTAACCCCCACATTCTTCATTGCTGCCAATCTCCCCCTCACTCTAATATGAGTGACAGGAGATGTGACATGTCCCCTGAGGTGAGATCCATTGGATCCCATCCAAGATGCCTGCATTGGCAAGTACCTGGGTACTTGCAGAATGAGCTCACCCACTCTCTCTGGGTGGTGCTGTATATTCTGAGAGCCCCACGTGTCCCTGGGGGAATGCTGACTGGCCAGCTCAGGGACCTCTGCTGCTGGGGGTTTGGCTGGTGGGCTCTTTCAGTGTTGAATCTAAGGTTCCTGCAACTTCCAAGGAAAATGTGTCCACTGCATTGGCTTCAAATGTTGAAGTGAGAAAGAAAAACTTGCATTAGGAGAACTTATGAAAACCTTAAAGACTTTGAAAATAACAGAAGTGTTTCGAGAGAGCTGTCCTGGAAAACTGGATGAAAACTTAATAAAATGTGTTATTAGTGTGGAAATTAACGTGCCCTGTGGAAAAGCAGATTGATGGAAGAACCTGATGGATGGGAATCCCAGGAATTTGAGAGTGTATTTGTGGTCACAGACTTCTAGGACTGTGTTGTTAATGATTTATATGAGGCTGGTTGTGGAATTATAGGACCACCAGTTACATATTAAACTGTTCATAAAAGGGGGGAGACTTGGTCATTTTCATGCGGCGTATGAGAACGATGACGCTAACACTTGTGTTTTACCCCACTTAGGAGGAGTTAGTTGGATTGATAACGCTGGTTTAGCACACGGATAGTGTTGTCTGAAAAGAGTTAACTCAAGAGCTAGTTATTTGGTGACAAGCTGTACATTTGGAGGAAGATTCTGGGTTGCTGCATGCCTGCGTCCTTCAGTTATAAAGCCGGGATAGATCTGAGCGCTTGGGAAACGAGGAATGTGCAATATTTCTGCCCAGCAGCGGGTTATTGAGAAACAAATTTAAAGTTCATTCATCTTGAGATTGCATATTAATTTCCCTGGAACATTTGAAATGAGGGAAAACAAATATGGAAAAAATAATGATGGAAATGCAAGGAGACGAAGTGGAAACAAAAGGGGTGTTTACCTTACAGCAGCAGAGAATCCAGTGAAGAACTTCCGGGAAGCTTCAAAGGACCTTCAGGCTGCTAAACAAGAGCGTCCTAGGGGGCTCTCAGATGCAAGCATGTGCTGGAGAAACTGTGCTCAGATGTACATGTGTGTTGGAGAAACTATGTTCAGATGCAAGTGTGTGCTGGAGAAACTGTGCTCAGATGCAAGCATGTGCTGGAGAAACCAAGCTCAGTTGCATATGTGTGCTGAGAAACTGGACTCAGATGCGTGCGTATGCCAGAGGAAGGATGCATTTGTATGAAAAAAGGTGTGAGCTCAAAACACCAGCGTCATCACAAAAGATGTCTTGCAAAAGAGGCACTTGCTTAATGATCAAGAGAGGTGGACATGTGTGAGCCTTTCCCCTCCCTGTGTCTGTCAGCTGACTTCTCTTTCTACAGGATTACTCCTAGATACCTCAAAACGCACCAGAGCCTAGCATTAACTATGGAGAAACACCATCTTGTCTTAAACATCTTGTATTGCAGCCTTTAAAGATTCCACTCGGGTTCCTTCATCCTTCAAAGCAGTCAGTCAGGTGGCGAGTTACAAAAGGGCTCTCTACTAAACTGAGAGCAATTACGTAAACATGGCGATGACCATTCAGTGATTTCAGGAACCACTGGAAAGAGAAGGAAGTCTATTTGTCTCCAGTTGTTTTTCTCTTGCACATATGAATCCCTGACCGACCAGTTTAGGGGAACAGTTTCTGATTGTAGCTCATCAGCTTGGCAGAGAGTTCACGCCAACGTTAAAAGTTTAGGGTACTGGCCACACCCTATCCACAGGATAGCTGAGAAAGGAGCAAACTTCCTCACTTTCCAGTAAGCTAAAATATTGAACCAGCTCTCTCAATCTTATCCACCTGTCTAGGGAAAAGTTTCATCCAGTGTGGGCTCGGTCTTCCTACATCAATTGATTAATTTCCCACCATCTTGCTCCGTCTTGCCTTAACTAAAAAAAAAAAAAAAAACAAACAAACCAACTCTTTATAGATGTGCCCAAAGACTTAGCCTTCAATTGCTATACTAGCTTCTATAACTAACTGTCACAATATCCTTGCACCAGAAGATATCGAGATATTTTTGGGGAGCATTCTAGATATCTCTTATGTACAAAGATTAAAGATGATCTTCGGGATAATAGCAAAAGCACTGGTAATATCTTTCTTAAATAGTCAAAAGAACTGTCAAGCAACAGCAACCACTACACTCTGCTATCCTCTCTTTTTGAGCTTATTTGACATGAGCAAGTGCAATAGTTACTCTTATCTGTTGGTGCCGTGAGACAGAACTGAGGCTCAAATAACTCCAGGAGAGAAAGGGAGATTTTATTCAGCTTGCGGTTCCAAAGGGGAGATACAGTCCTTCAAGGAGCTGAAAAGGCGTGGCCGGCAGCAGAAGCTGGAGTCGGCCTGATGACGTCGTGGAGGCTGAGAGCTCAAGAGCTGACTCACTAACTCCCTGAACCTAGGTGGGGCTAACCAACCTCAACGCCCACTCCCTGTGACTGCCTTCTTCCAGCAAAGCTCCACCTCTTGAAGGTACCATGACCTTCCCAAAGAACTAAAGACTCAAACCCATGAGCCTCTGGGGGACAACTCACACTTTGTCCTGGTTTGAAATGTGACCCCCACAGTCTCATGCGTTTGGCAAGGTCATGGCACCTTGAGAGGTGGAGCCTTGCTGGAGGAAGGCAGTCACAAGGGGTGGGCCTTGAGGTGGATTAGTCCTACCTTACCTCCAGGAGAAGTCAGCCTTTGAGGCAAGCAGTCTGCAGCTCTCAGCCTCCAAGATGTCTGCAGTGACGTAGCCTCCTCCAGCTATGGCCAGCCACCCATGCTGTCTCTGCTTTGAAAGACTGTACCTTCCCTCTGGAACCCTAAGCTGAATAAACCTCCCTTTCTCCCTTAAGTTGCTTGACTTTGGGTGTTCTCTCACAGCAATACTTAAGGGTAACCATTACACACTTCAAATTATGACAGCAAGGAAACAATTATTGGATGTGAGAAACAAGCCAGGTGTCACGGTCACTCTTTCTGCTGCTGGGAGACGCCGTTCAAACAAGCAGCTTAAAGGAGAAGGAGATCTATTCGGTTTACAGTTCCACAGGGACACAGTCCACAGTCCACTGTGACGGGAAAGGCACGGCTGGCAGCAGGAGCTGGAGGTGGCCTAAGTCACATCCGTCATGGAGGCCGAGAGAAAGAGAGAGAGAGAGAGAGAGAGAGAGAGAGAGCGCACAAACTGCAGACTGTGAAAGCAGACTCTTCACTAAGTTCAACCTCCCCCTCCCCCATTTCGTGCCTTCCTCCAGCAAGGCTTCACCTCCTGAAGTTGCCACGCCAGCCCAAACACTGACAACGACTCAAGATTCAAGCACACGCGCCTGCAGGTGGACAACTCACATTCAGACCATGATGCCAGGCACGGCGTCACATGGTATAATCCCCGCATTTGGAAGGGAAGAGCAGAAGGATCGCTACAAGCTTAAGTCAGCCTGGGCTACCCAGTGAATTCTAGACCAGCCAAGGGATGATGTAGCATTGCCGCGTCCCTATCCAACTAATCTGGTAGAATATGTCTCAGTTTGGAAAAGGTGGATTCAAAGTAACATGTTTTGGGATAAGGACATGGCTTTATTTTAGAGAAATAAGGAAAAATATGGGAATTGTCAGGCCTTGGTGTTTCTTCCCAGCACAGGCCTAAAGCCTGTCCCCTGAGGAAGGTCACAGTAACGCCCAAGGACAGGGGCTGGACACTCTCTCCTAGACAATTCAAGTTTTGCCTCAGGCAGGAAGAATTCTGGGAATTGGGAGTGTCCTTTACCTGCTCTCTGTTCTAGAGAGGAAGCCTGCTTTTTAAGTTTCAGTCAAATACTAAATAGAAATTTCATGTCTAGTCATTTACGATAAGTAGACTTGTTAGCCAGAATGTGTGCACTGATTTTAAGGAAATTAGAGAATAACTTCTAGAATCTTAAAACATAGGTTGGGTAAGATTCCCACCTATGTGGTTCCACCTTACTTAGAAATTCCAGAAGTACAAGACTATGCTCTCAGTCCACTGGAACCTTAAAAGAAACTGTGATACCCTCTTACCCTGGCTGAAGGCCAAGGAAGAGACCATCATGCCAGAAAGTCTAGATGCCAAGACTGCCTCTGGAGATGGTATTTGCAATCCAAACTGGGAGAATCCATGTCAGAAGCAAAGGGGGCCGTGTCTTTCCTACCCCAAATAGCACTCTTATGAGATATCACAGAGATGGACCATCTGAATGCACTCCCACCAATGATCGCCTCTGCCCCGAAAGAGACACCCTTGGCATATGGGGCCTGACTGGACCCCAGGTTTGGAGTATGCATGGTTCACAGATGGGTCATCTAACTGATGGCAATACGCTTCTGGAATTCCTCAAAGGAAGACATAAGCAACCTTACTATTAAAGGAATAGAAGGATGCTATCATAGAAGTTATTCTTTTAATAATTATGTTGCTTAAGTGTTTTCTTCAGTGCATACCTAAGTGTTCCATCGACAGAACCAGCTATAGCTTATGGGCCTTGAGTATTCAAGTCAAGGCTCCCCCTTAGAGATGTGGTTTAAGCTTAGATAGTAGAGACTACATAAGCCGCATGCATCTTCCCAAGTTAGAACCTGCTGCCATGCCTGGTGCCCATGTCGACCTGCCTGACTGAGAGTATCAACCTGGAGAGGACAACAGCCAAAGCTCACGCTGGGACTTATGGGGTGTTGAGGATTCCTATAGTTAATTGTAAAATATGTTCCTTGCTAAAATCTATAGGAGAACATTCTGCCTCTGTATTTTAAAAGAAAGCAGTCTCTGTTAAAATGTGGGCTCAGCCCCATAGCTATCAGGTGAAGCATTATAGATTAGATAAGTTTGGAAATACTGAGAGAATGTTTCTGTTAAGTGCCTTTGCCCTGAAGCAATGGGTTAGGTTCTTGAAAAAAGGGTCCACCCTGAAGGTGACTTTGCTGATTATCTATTATGTATGCAACATTCTTTACCCCAAAATTTTCTGTATAAAAGTTGTCACGAAAGTTTCAATAAACGGGTTCAGGATACACTCGGACGAGAGGGAGCCGCGTGTGTTCTGTTCTCTACCCGGTCCTGGGGAGCCCTGGTCTGGAGGCCGTGACTCTGGTCTGAGGCATAGCATGACCCTGTCTCAGAACAAACAAACAGCAAAATACAAACAAACAGCAACAACCAAAACTCCCAAAGTGACAACCAGTAGTCCAGAGCCCCTACTTGTCTCAAGCTAAACCACTTCAGACCTTCCAAACTGGAGTTACAAAACTGGCTGGTGTTAGGGACTGAGAAATCTCAACCTCTTAGGCTATCCGTGGAAGAACTTCTTCTCTCCCACAATCTCTGTGAGGGCAGAGCAGGAGGATCCCAGATGGCTGATTGGTAACTGTGTGATCAGTCTCAGTTGTTAACTTGATGCGATTTGAATCAGTTCAAGATTTTGAATCTGTGGAGTCTCTGGGAATCCCTGCGTGGATTATCTTATTCAGACTCCCTGATGTGGGAAGACCAGTGTACTGTAGGTGGTACCCTCCCCTGGGATGGGGCTGGACCGAAGGAAAAGGAGGAGGTAACCTGAGCATATGCTCGCAGCAATCCAAGCTGTGGACACCACGTGACCAGCTGCTCGAAGCTCCTCTGCCTTGACTTCCCCACCATGACTGGGAGCTGCAATGAAGCTTTTCTCCCTTCACTTGATTCTGTCAGAGTAACTTTTTTTTTATTAATCACAGTAACAGGAGAAGAAGCTAAGACAAGTACTGTGATGTTTAACTTGACTTTCAACTTAGTTGGATTCGGCAATTCCAGTTGGGCATGTCAATTCCAATTGACACACCATTGGGCATGTCTGTGTCCTTCCAGAGAGGTTTAACTGAGAAGCACAGACCCAGCCTGAATGTGGATGGTACCAGCCAATGGACATCCTTGGATGAACAAAGAGGAGGACATCAGATAAGCCTTGACATTTCTTTCTCTGCTTTCTTGTTTGCATCCACACACCAACTGCTCTTGATACCACGCATGCCCCACCTTCAAACCAGAAACCAAAGTAAACACTTAAGTTGCTTTTGTTGGGTATTTTGTCATAGTCACAAGAAAAGTAACAGTGAGGGTTAATTTAATTAAATCTGTCAAAACTGGGAAACAGGTCTCCAGGCATACCTAAGAGGGACTCTTGAAGGCAGACCTCTGGAAAAACCTGTAGGAGGTTGTCTTCATTGCTTTGGTTGAGGTGGGAGGACCCACCTATTGTGGGTGGCACATTCCCAATGCCTGCATGAATTGATCCCTTGTTATCTGTCTTTGATTATGGGCATGACCAGCTCTCTCAGTTCTTGGCGGTTTGACTACCCTTTGACCTAGCATTGTCAGAAGCCAAACTTAATCTACAAAATAGCTCTAGGGTGAGTCTGGAGCTCTGTCTCCTAGGTGTCAGGGTGACAGTGTTAGACAATAGTAGCCACTGTACTGCCTCAAGAAGAAGAAAGAGGGAAAGAAAGAAGGAAAGAAGAAAGAAAGAAAGAAAGAAAAAAGAAGGAAGAAGGAAATAGAAGCAGGCAAGCAATGGACTAGAGCATTGGTAAAGTGACATTTAGATGGGTGACTCATTTTAGATCAGGTCAGGAAGGCTCCTCTGGGAGATGCTATTCAGATGGAAAGTTGCGGCAAGGGCAGAGGGGCAGGGGGACAGAGCCCTCAAAGGACCTTGGGTGTAGAGATCCGACACTGGCAAACATTTGCTCCATGCATTTTAAAAAATTGTTTATTTATCGTGTGTGTATGTGTGTGTGTGTGTGTGTGTGTGTACAAGTGAGCGCATCAGAGGGCACTGTGTGTCCCTGTGGAGGACCAAGGGTGACTTCAGGAATCATCCTAGATTGCTTCTATCTCCGTGCTTTGCTCTGGGATTTCCCAGGCTCTGCCCACCAGGCTCAGAAGTGCAGTCTGCTGCCATTTCCACCTGACGTTTTTTTTTTTTTAATTTTTTTATTAGTATTTATTCAATTGTGCGTGTGTGCGTATGTATGTGTGCGCGTGTGTATGTGTGTGTAGAACCACGGACGAATTCGGGAACCACCATGGACGCCTCCACCTCCTTCTGCCCAGGGATTCACAGGCTCCGCCCTACCAGGACCAGAAACGCAGGCCGCCCCCACTTCTGCCTGGCGTCTATATGTGGGATCTGGGATCCGAACTCAGGACCTTCTGCCTGCAAGGCGGAGGCTTAACCCCTGAGCCACCTCTCCAGCCCCCACCTGACGTTTTTATGTGGGACTTGGGATCCAAACTCAGGACCTTCTGCTTGCAAGACCGAATCTTAACCCCTGAGCCATCTCTCCAGCCACTTTTTGATAGAGGGTGCAGTAGAGATCACAAATCTACTGGGGTAGCCAATTGTAATAGCAGTCCAGATACTTGGACCTGTGCCTTAGGCAGAGAGAGCTCTACTAATTTCTGAATTTGGCAAAAAAAAAAAAAAAAAAAAAAAAAAAAAAAAAAAAAGAAAAGAAACAACAAACAAAACCCACAGTGATTTAAATAGGACCTCAAAACTATTTCTCCACCCATAGTGTAGGTCCAGGGTCAGATAACAGACTGCCCAAGGGGGCAGAGCTTCATAAAAGAAAGTCCAGATGTAGAGCCTTTAACTAGTGCTTTTTCATGCTAAAGAAGAAAGCTGGGAGTGAACCGGAAGGGTGGACCGGAGCGATTTCACTAACACAGACAAAAGAACAAAGAATACACATTTCTAAAATGTTGGAGCCCAATGTGATGGATGTTATACTCCTGTAATCACAGAATTCGAGAAGCTCTGGCCCGAGACTGCTGGAAGTTCAAGGCCCACCTGGGCTACAGCATGAGACCCAGAACATCCAAGTATTCTGTGGAAAGCATAAGATTCCGGACAGTCAAATCGTGGCTATAACAAATCGGAAAGCTTTAAACTTCCAGATCCTTACTGGTTGCCAAGGAGGCCAGTCTCTGTCGCGCGCCACCAGACTTGGTATGGACACAGCACACCACTCACCACCAAGTGCAGGAGAAAACAGGGCAGAGGGCTATTGACCTTCTGTCTTGGACCCGGGGGAAGATCTAGCGTAGACTGCAGGGGACGTCGGAATCGCACATACATGCAAACGGGGCGAATCCAGCACCCTTAAGAGGGCTGTGACGTGGGCACAATTACCGCCTTGAGGACTTGTCCATGGCCACGTTTTTATCACTGGGGTAAACGACAATGTCAGGTCTTTAACAGTCTTTTTCGGATGCGCTGGGACAGTAAAGTTTTTGGAGTTCACCTAATGGTATAACACGCATGGCCCCGGGGTAGGGAGCTGTCAGTCGGCTTGACAGCAGCCGTCGGGACCTTCCGGAACCAAGCGCCGCAGTCGTGGCAGGCGATTTGCACCCGTGCCGCGGGGCATTGTGGGACTGGTAGTCAAAAATGGGGCCCGGCTCTGGGCCGCCGACGAGGACGGAACTACATTTCCCAGCAGGCCCCGCTCAGCAGCGAGCGCGGGTCGTGGGGCGCCGGCGACCTGACTTCCGCACGAGCCGGGGGCGGGGCCGGCGGCAGAGGCTGGAGCGAGGTGGCGGGATGCAGCGCCCCGGGCCCTTCAGCACCCTCTACGGGCGGGTCCTGGCCCCGCTCCCCGGGCGGGCCGGGGGCGCGGCCTCGGGCGGAGGCGGGAGCAGCTGGGGCCTCCCGGGCTCCCACGTGCAGCTCTCGGGGCGTGCACCGAGCGAGACCCGCGGCGGCTCGAGCGGCGGCGGCCCGCACCCCGACAGCCCGTGCCCGGCCCCCTCCACCATGTCCAAGGCCGAGGAGGCCAAGAAGCTGGCGGGTCGCGCGGCGGTGGAGAACCACGTGAAGGTGAGCAGCGATCGGGGCGCTGGGGCGCAGGTCCTCGGCGTGATGGCATCGTGCGCGCGCTGTGGGCGCCGCCCGGGCGCGCCTGGTTCCTGGCTGGGCCGGGGGCTGCGCGCCACGGACCACACGGGCCGAGCTGCTGACCCCAGCGTGGACTTGGGCGCCCCTGGACAGCCCTGTAGAAGTGAGATCAGCCTGCCCCGTCCCCCAAGAAATCGAGCTTTTCAGACACGCCTCGTCCCGTCGAAACAGCTTCCAAAGTGGAGCCTGCCTGGTGGGGTGAGATCCCAGTTTGGGGGAGAGACGCTTAAAGGGTCCCTCCTTATCAGCGCATGAAAAATGGTGCCCACGGCGCTGTCTGCGCGTCATCGCGGCCCCTCACTGCCCCGGGAAGCCAGGGAGAGCTGCTTTGCAAAGTGTTTCGAAATTTCAGAGACGCTGCATAGCTCGTGGCGCTTGAGAGCCCGTGGGCGGGAAGGAGAACCAAGCAGAAGGAAGCAACTGATCCTTTCAAACTTCCTTTTGACAGAGCTGGTTGGACACTTAACTTTTGGGGGATTTTTTTTTTTTTTTTTAAGGTGGGGCTGCCGAGATGTTTAGCAGTGAACTCAGTAAGGTCGTGACACCACTTATTATAAGTGGCAGGTGTTGGTGTAGCCCTTAGTGAATTGTTTTTAATCCACGCGAGTTGGCTGTCATCAATCACTTTAATTATCTTAATTATACCCTAGCAGTAGCCTGGAGGAGGATCTGTGCCCCGCGGTGGAGTTTCCCTAGAGTGTATGGGTTTTTCTCCTGGAATTAGGTTCAGTAAGGCCTTGCTGTCCAAAATTACTTCTCAAAGGCCTTGTCCTTTGAGCCGGGCTGCGTGGGAGGGGCCGGTGTGATAACTTGTGCCTGGAAGAAGGAATGACCCAATTGGGGGGGGTGTCACTCTGTTACTTGTGCCCTCTCCAGTGCTCCCGTCCTGATGTAGCTTGTTGCAAACCTAGTCGGCAATAAAATTTTCTACAGACATTAAAAGAGAGAACAGAAAATGTGTAAGTTGACCCTGAATTTAGAACTCAGTGCCACACTATAAAATTTGGGCAGTACATTGAAGTTTCATAGTACTTGCATGGAGTATTTTAGTAGATGGGTAAATGGAGTCTAAAAAATTAGTTGTTAAAATGTATTGGCATCTTATTTATTTAAGAGAAGGAAGAGAACTACAGATAAGACACGTGTGTATGTGAGTGGTGGTCATGGGAAGTATTCTGTCCTGTCACGTGGACTTCCAGGGACCAAACTCAGGTCGCCAGGTTTGCAAGCAGGTATCTTACATGCCGAGCCACCTTGTTTGTTGTCATGTTAGGCACAGGTGTTAACTTGACAGTTGAGGGTTTGAGCTCTGGGCACATTTGTGGAGAATTAATGGTTAAGCCCAGAGCAAACCTGCAGGAGATTGTCTGGCTGATGGGGAAGGCCCAAGTGGGTGGGACTAGGCCCTGGAATAAAATAGAGAGAGCTGGTAGAGAGAGTCGGGAATCCTTGTGTACACTTGGCCAGACGTGCTGGTCTGGCAAGTAAGGATCGTCCCTCTCTCAGCCATTATGCAGTGATGATGTGGCCAGTTCCCTCAGCCCTGGTGGTGGTGCGTGCTCTCCCGTCAAGCTGGACTGAGAACTGTAACCGGACTGTCATCAGGAAATAAATCCCTTGTTCCCTTAAGCTGTTTGATGGTCATTTATCAGCAACCATGCAGGCGAACTGCAACACTTGTTCATGCACAATTATTACAGCCTCACCTCGAAGTTGTCCTGTTAATGCATTTATGGTAATGTTTGGGGGTACATGCCTCCCCACCCTGTGTTTGGTTCCATGTTTGGGTGAAATCTGTAAGCCTTATTTCAGGTTAGAACCCTCAAATACTGGATTCCAGCTTTCAGAGGTGTTCCCTGGAGATCCTGGGAGAGATTAACTTTTGGGAGCATCTGTTAGGATTGTAGCATCCCGTTGGGGTTGGCACAACTTTTTCGGCTTTAGTTTCCTCAGGGATGTTTCTTCTGTTTGTTTTGTTTTGTTTGTTTTTGTTTTTGAGGATTAAGACAGAGTTTATTAGAGAAGAGAAAGGTTGGAACTCATGGATTCCAGACGTGGGGTGCCACGAGGGGCTAGGGAGCCCATGAGAACTCACAGTGCCTAGGCATGGAATTCATGAGGAGCAAGGAACAAGAAACAGACTCATGGCACTGGAGTGCCATGAGGGGCCAGATTGCCTCCAAGAGAAGTAGGCAGCTGGAAACGAACTCATGGCATTACAAGGCCATGAGGGGCTAGATCGTCTTGTTTTGTTTTTTTGAGACAGGGTCTTGCTATGTAGTCCAGGCTGTCCTTTGATGCCACCTGGGATTGTGGGTACGTGCTCCCAACTTGGCTTCTTATGTATGTCTCTTAGTGCCTATGTTGGTGGCTTATGCTCTCATTAGCCACTTTGCCCTTCGTGTGCAACACCTAAAAGGCAAGCCGTTGGAGGAGAGCTAACCTATCTACGCATTCAGTGTTGTTGGCCACAGTGAGAAATGTGTTTATGAAATGTGGCATGTGGACGCAGATGGGGGGCTGTGGAGCTATGGGCAACCTTTTGCTCAGAGCTCTGCTGTTAGGGTTTTCAGAACATGTTTATTGGTGTTTGAATATGATTGTTTCCATTTTGGGGGAGATGGTGATTTTGGAGAATTTTCAGCGAATCTTTTCTAAACAGCACTTCCCCCATGTTTCTGTGTGTATCAGAGGGCACTGTGGGTGTCTGCGGAGGCCCAGAGGACCTTTGGGAACCATCTTGGATGGCTTCTACCTACGTCTTTTATGCTTTGCTCTGTGATTTCCCAGGCTCAACCCTAAGAGTCAGAAGTGCAGGTTGCTACCTTTTCTGCCTGGTGTTTTTTTACATGGGAGCTGGGATCTGAACTCAAGTCCTTCTGCTCTCGAGGTAGAGTCCTAACCCCTGAGCCATCTCTCCAGCCCCCTGAATCTTTTCTGTGACCGGGTCCAGATCCGCCTGTTTTGTAGTCTGTTTGCCCAGGATGCACCACTCGGTATGTCTCAGCTCTCTGGGACCTGTCGCTTGTCCTGTGTTGTCTGTGAAGTTTGGACTTTAAGATCAGCTGAGCTTGAGGAAACCAGCGCACAGCTGTCCAGTTGGTCATCAGAAGTATTGCTCACCTTACCTGGACAGGTGAGTCAAGTTGTGGTGTCACAGGTGACGTGGTGTTTAGTGCCCATCAGGGTTGCTAGGCTGGGACTTCTGGGTCCGCCGTTTTATTTCAAGGACCAAATGGTTTTAAGAGCTGTGAGTCTGTTTTCTTTTTTTCTTTCTGGAAGTCAAAGGAGGAATTTGTTCAGAATTATCTGATTTTTTTTTTCCCCCTCTGATTCATGTGGGTGCTGCTGCCTGCCTGCTGTGGACCTGCGAGTGATTTGTTTACTGAGGAATCTAGAATCTGAGGTCAGGGTCAGTTTACCTCATGGAGGTGTTGAAAATCGCGACGTGCGTTCATTGGCTGAAGATGGTTACACTGGTTAGCCAGCCAGTGGTTTTGTGCTGTGAGGTTTGTGACGATGTCATCTCCCTTTGCTGGAGTCCCTCACTTTGTGGCTTTGGTAGATGGCTGTTAGCCCCTGGGGTGATGCAGAAGGCCTGTGAGGTCTCTGGACCCCTCGGAGTAGTGCTCCCCCTAGATTAAGAACGCAGAGACTGTTTGGTGCAGTAGGAGAGACCCAGAAAGGCATTTCTGGCACCTGTGTGTGTGTGTGTGTGTGTGTGTGTGTGTGTGTGTGTGTTCTTTGCACTTGGTCTTTCTATGCTTTCTAGTGTTACGTTTAGTCTGGCTTTGAGAAGGACTGAATCAGGGGCGGCACCCCTGGGTTTCTCTGGTTTTTGTACCGTGGCAAGTGAGGGGCTTTAGCTGTGGCCCTCAATTGTCTCCTGGGGCCTCTGGGATTTTTCTTCCTCCTGCAGAGGAAGTTTCGCAAGACTGTCCCTTGCCAAGAGAAACAGTTGTTGGAACGCTCAGAAGTTTGAAATGTGCTTTTTCAGAAAATTGAATTTCCTGAGATTATTCTAAGTGACACTGTGTGTGCGTGTATATGATCTAGGTTGAAAGATTTTTAAAAAGATCACATCATAATCAGCATACAAACTGTTCATGTCAAGAATCTATTTAACACATTAAATTAGTGTTGGTATGGGTAAGGTATTAAACTTGTTCTCAGGCTTCCTAAGTCACCCGCTGTCATAATACCAGAGATGGCTTTATATGAACAAACGCATTTATTGACTTGTAGTTTCAGAGACTGGGAAATTCAGTAGTGATTTGCCGCGCTCCTATCTAACTAATCTGGTAGAATATGTCTCAGTTTGGAAAAGGTGGATTCAAAGTAACATGTTTTGGGATAAGGACATGGCTTTATTTTAGAGAAATAAGGAAAAATATGGGAATTGTCAGGTCTTGGTGTTTCTTCCCAGTTCAGGCCTAAAGCCTGTTCCCTGGGAAGGTCACAGTAACCCCATGGGCAAGTGCTAGGAATTTCTCGGTATGTCAAAATAAAGTCCATGGACAAGTGCTAAGCATTTTTACCTAGGTTTTGTTTGGGATAATTCAAGTTTTGCCTCTGGCAGGAAGAATTCTTCTGGAATTTAGGAGTGCCCTTTCTTAGGGTTTTTTGGAACTAGCTTCCTGCTCTCTGTTCTAGAGAAGAAGCCTGCTTTTTAAGTTTCAGTCAAATACTAAATAGAAATTTCATGTCTAGTCATTTACAATAAGTAGACTTGTTAATCAGAATGTGTGTACTGATTTTAAGGAAATTAGAGAATAACTTCTAGAGTCTTAAAACATAGGTGGGTAAAATTCCCACCTATGTACTAACTCAGAAATTCCAGAAGTACAAGACTATGCTCTCAGTCCACCAGAACCTTAAAAGAAACTGTGATACCCTCTTACCCTGGCTGAAGGCCAAGGAAGAGACCATCATGCCAGAAAGTCTAGATGCCAAGACTGCCCCTGGAGATGGTATTTGCAATCCAAACTGGGAGAATCCATGTCAGAAGCAAAGGGGGCCGTGTCTTTCCTACCCCAAACAGCACTCTTATGAGAAATCACAGAGATGGACCATCTGAGTGCACTCCCACCAATGATCGCCTCCGCCCCGAAAGAGACACCCTCGAAAGAGACACCCTCGAGACACCCTCGGCATATGGGGCCTGACTGGACCCCAGGTTTGGAGTATGCATGGTTCACAGATGGGTCATCTAAATGATGGCAATACACTTCTGGAATTCCTCAAAGGAAGACATAAGCAACCTTACTATTAAAGGAATAGAAGGATGCTATTATAGAAGTTATTCTTTTAATAATTATATTGCTTAAGTGTTTTCTTCAGTGCATACCTCAGTGTTCCATCGACAGAACCAGCTATAGCTTATGGGCCTTGAGTATCCAAGTCAAGGCCCCCCCCCTTAGAGATGTGGTTTAAGCTTGGATAGTAGAGACTACATGAGCTGCATACATCTTCCCAAGTTAGAACCTGCTGCCATGCCTGGTGCCTATGTCGACCTGCCTGACTGAGAGGATCGACCTGGAGAGGACAACAGCAAAAGCTAATGCTGGGGCTTATGGGGTGTTGGGGACTCCTATAGTTAATTGTAAAATATGTTCCTTGCTAAAATTAATAGGAGATCATTCTGCCTCTGTATTTAAAAAAAAAAAAAAAAGCAGTTAAAATGTGGGCTCAGCCCCACAGCTATCCGGTGAAGCATTATAGATTAGATAAGTTTGGAAATACTGAGAGAATGTTTCTGTTAAGTGCCTTTGCCCTGAAGCAATGGGTTAGGTTCTTGAAAAAATGTCCACCCCGAAGGTGATTTTTGCTGACTAGAAAATTATATGTCTGTTGTAGGTGCAACATTCTTTACCCCAAAATTTTCTGTATAAAAGTTGTCATGGAAGTTTCAATAAACGGGTTCAGGATTCACTCGGACGAGAGGGAGCCGTGTGTGTTCTGTTTTCCGCCCGGTCCTGGGGAGCCCTGGTCTCGAGGCCGCGACTCTGGTCTGCGAGGCCGCGACTCTGGTCTGCGGCAGTGATTGACCTTGACAATATCAAGGAAGGAAAGTAGCTGGATATTGGTGTTGTGGGTGGGTGCAGTGCCCCATGAGAATGAGGTCCTTACGGCTTAGTAACCCCCCAAAGGTACTACTTCTTCATGAAATAGTTCCTGACTTAGGATTTTTTCTGTAGTGTGAATGGGATGTGACTCTCCAGCGACGCTGGGTGGGCTTATTGGGGCATAACCCATCCTAGGTCATTGGGCATCTTGACTGAGGTAAGTTCTATTTCAACATGGAATTTATTTGTGGAAGGAACAAACATTCAAACGGTGGCGGTGGGAGAAGTCAGACAGCCGTCAGTTTATGTACAGTTAAAAAACATTGACGTGACTTTGTCGGAATCCCTTGAGTAATATCTAGAAGATAGGAGCCAGCTGTATCTCACAGAACAGTTTGGTTTATGGACATGAATTATTTGATAACAACCTGCCCCGCTGAAGTCTGTCTCTCTCAGCTGCCAGCAGACGCCCTCCTGTAGGTCATAAAGCGGGTGGGTGCCATTGAGAGGCTGGCCCCCCCCACTGCCCCGCTCCGCAAAGTCTTAATATTTCCTCGCATTGTTGGCTGAACTCCAAAGTGGGGCAGAGGGTCTCCAGGCCTAGGGTCTGCTGCGAGGTCTGACTTCCCTGGCATCCCAGCCTTCTCGTAGGTACTTGGCACACGCTGGCTGCTGGTCTGGTGTTAGCTGTTTGGCCACAGCCTGGTGGAGGGTGGTCCCGGGAATGAGGGGCTCGCTCCGTGTCATGTGCTCATAGGGGGTTGGGGGTGTCTTTGGCGTTGTTTGTGCTCTTTGTGGTCTGACTGGTCTGTTCATAGCTTTCTTAAGATGGCAGGTCAGGACTCCTGCCCCGCTGCCCCTGCCCCCTGCTCCTGCCCCCTGCCCCTGCCCCCTGCCCCTGCCCCCTGCCCCTGCCCCCTGCCCCTGCCCCCTGCCCCTGCCCCCTGCCCCTGCCCCCTGCCCCTGCCCCCTGCCCCTGCCCCCTGCCCCTGCCCCCTGCTCCTGCCCCTGCCCCTGCCCCTTGCCCCTGCCCCCTGCCCCTGCCCCCTGCTCCTGCCCCCTGCTCCTGCCCCCTGCCCCTGCTCCTGCCCCTGCTCCTGCCCCCTGCTCCTGCCCCTGCTCCTGCCCTGCTGCTCCTGCCCCGCTGCTCCTGCCCCCTGCTCCTGCCCCGCTGCTCCTGCCCCTGCTCCTGCCCCCTGCCCCTGCCCCCTGCTCCTGCCCCCTGCTCCTGCCCCCTGCCCCTGCCCCCTGCTCCTGCTCCTGCCCCCTGCTCCTGCCCCCTGCTCCTGCCCCCTGCTCCTGCCCCGCTGCTCCTGCCCCCTGCTCCTGCCCCCTGCTCCTGCCCCTGCTCCTGCCCCCTGCTCCTGCCCCCTGCTCCTGCCCCTGCTCCTGCCCCTGCTCCTGCCCCCTGCTCCTGCCCCCTGCCCCCTGCCCCTGCTCCTGCCCCTGCTCCTGCCCCTGCTCCTGCCCCCTGCTCCTGCCCCCTGCTCCTGCCCCCTGCTCCTGCCCCTGCTCCTGCCCCCTGCTCCTGCCCTGCTCCTGCCCCTGCTCCTGCCCCTGCTCCTGCCCTGCTGCTCCTGCCCCTGCTCCTGCCCCCTGCTCCTGCCCCCTGCTCCTGCCCCCTGCTCCTGCCCCCTGCCCCTGCCCCCTGCTCCTGCCCCCTGCCCCCTGCCCCTGCCCCCTGCTCCTGCCCCCTGCTCCTGCCCTGCTGCTCCTGCCCCTGCTCCTGCCCCCTGCCCCTGCCCCCTGCTCCTGCCCCCTGCTCCTGCCCCCTGCTCCTGCCCCCTGCTCCTGCCCCTGCTCCTGCCCCTGCTCCTGCCCCCTGCTCCTGCCGCCCAGCTTCCTGATACAGACAAGACTTTCATGTGTTCCTTCCTAAGCTTTGCTCTTCCCATGCAGAACAGGGGTCTCTATACACAGATGAGGGTCCCTGTGGTGAGATGTTTCAGACCTTCCCCCCTTCTGACTTCAGCAGAGGTCTGGGAGGTGGGACGATGTGTCCCGGGTGTCCTCGGCTGCCATCTTGAAGTGTGGCAGTTCTGACTTCCAGTTAAGTTTGTGAAGTCGGTGCAGTGGTAGCCGCGGCTTTCCACCCTTACACAGGTGCATCTTTCTTCTTCTGGGACTGTGTCCTTCTCATGATGTCTGCAGGGTGGGCCGGGACTCTTGGTGTTTATCTTGAGGCCAGATTGGTGGAGTGTTGGGGAGGGAGCTGTGTCAGGTCAGGTGTGAAAGAGACAGCAGATGAGGTGCAGCTGTGAGCTGCGGAACGTGTGTGTCGGGTGGGCGCAGTCCCGGCTTTGCTGCCTGTTCGTAGTAACTTCACAGCTCTGGCGAAAGGAAAACACAGTCATAATCCCTCACAAATTTTTTTTCCAGAATAACCAGGTGCTGGGGATTGGAAGTGGTTCTACGATTGTCCATGCTGTGCAGCGGATAGGTATGTTCTCAGACTGTGCTGCATGCTGTGTGTGTTCTCAGACTGTGCTGCATGCTGCGTGTGTTGTCAGACTGTGCTGCATGCTGCGTGTGTTGTCAGACTGTGTGCTGCGTACTGTGTGTGTTCTCAGACTGTGCTGCATGCTGCGTGTGTTGTCAGACTGTGTGCTGCGTGCTGTGTGTGTTCTCAGACTGTGCTGCATGCTGCGTGTGTTCTCAGACTGTGCTGCATGCTGTGTGTGTTGTCAGACTGTGTGCTGCATGCTGCGTGTGTTGTCAGACTGTGCTGCATGCTGCGTGTGTTGTCAGACTGTGCTGCATGCTGCGTGTGTTGTCAGACTGTGTGCTGCGTGCTGTGTGTGTTCTCAGACTGCGCGGCATGCTGTGTGAGTGTTCACAGACTGCTGTGTGCTCTGTGAGTGGTCATGGGGGAAGAGGTGGGGGAAGGGGAAGGAGAGCAGAGCTGCGGAAAGAGGACCGGTTGCCTGGGATCTGTCGGGGGATTCTCGGCTCTTCTGCTGACTTGGTTGACTGTGCTCAGCCCGAGAGAGGGCACTGAGCTGGCGAAGCCCCAGCAGAGGTTCAGTCAGCTTGGTCCTTGGCCGCCGGGTGCAGGACCCGAGGCTTCCTGGAGGTGAGGTGGGGTTACACTGTGGTGCTGGCGGCCCTGGGATTGGAGGCGGTGCCAGGAGGGCGCAGGTATCATCAGATCCTGTGGCTGCTCAACAGGTTCAGCCGTCCTGCTCTTTGTTCCTGAGAACAGAGCCTGGGGAACTGGCCTGATGCCTGCTGCTGCGGGTGCCAAGGGCCAGGCACGTTCAGCAGTGGTTGTCGTTGGGGGGTCAAGGCTACTGTAATCTCAGTGCCCCGAACCTTTCTACCTTAACCCGGGCCAGGTTGTAGGGCACAAGGATTACTGTGGATATCTTGGGAGTAACAGCTAAACCTTCCAAGAGTAGACTTGTTTAAAAAAACTTGAAATTTTAAGAAGACAGATTTTTCTTTAGCATCTTTGAAAACATTTCCTGGAAGCTTAAAATGACTAAGCAAATCTAAAATGAATAGATTCTCCCCTCCCTCTGTGTGCACCCTCTGTGCCACAGATGATCTTATTTCTTACTAGATGCATAGTGAAGTTCTGGATTGCCTGGCAGCATGGTGGGGTGGTAGTTGAGATTGTGGAGCAGGGCGTCTGCATGTGGTGCCAGCCCTGCCACTAACTAGGTGTGTGACTTCTCTTCTGTGGAAGAGAAGGCAAATCTTACTTTAGGTCGTGCTGTAGGATGATGAGAAGTCCACACGTGCAAAGCTGTTAGTGTGGTGCCGGGCACACGTAAGAAGTCTTGGCATTGCCCCGCTGTGGCTGGCACTTCCCTAGCTCCCAGACTCCCTGCCGTGCCCACCCTCGCCATGTGGTTGCTCACTTTGCCCCAGGGATGGGAACCCAGAGCGAGGGGCAGCCCGGTGGGAGCGAGGCCTTCCTGTGGGTGGACGCACACTAGGACAGGACAAACATAGCAAGACACCAACACGACTCTCGTCTCCACAGCGGAAAGAGTGAAGCAGGAGAACCTGAGCCTCGTCTGCATCCCCACCTCCTTCCAGGTACGTGGCACCTTCCCTCGCGGCCTGCAGCTTGCTGGTCTGCCCGCTCCTGGTCCGTGGACACGGCTCCGCGGCGTGCGTCAGCGTGGCTCTGTAGCGTGTGGACCGAGGGGCTCTGCAGTGTGTTGACCGAGGGGCTCTGCGGCGTGTGGACCGAGGGGCTCTGCGGCGTGTGGACCGAGGGGCTCTGTGGCGTGTGGACCGAGGGGCTCTGCAGCGTGGAGGGTAGTTTTCTGTCTCATGTGCTCCACGAGTCTGCAGAGACCACCTGCGGTCTCGGTCCTCTAGGAGCATGGTCCCCATGTGCAGGTGAGTTGAGGCCCCGAGGTCACGTGGGTGGCAGTGGCGACAGCCCAGTCTCCTCAGGCCTGGAGACGCCTCTGCTCCAAGGCTCCTGGTTTTATCTTGCCTTGAGGGGCGTGGCGCCCTCCTGAGCTGCAGCAGCTGAGTCTTCTCTGAACAATGCTGTCTTTGCTGTTTTGAACCCACCCTGCGCCCACCCCTCCCCGGCTGGGGTCCAGGCGTGGGGGTCCAGGCGTGGGGGTCCAGGCGTGGGGGTCCAGGCGTGGGGGTCCAGGCGTGGGGGTCCAGGCGTGGGGGTCCAGGCGTGGGGGTCCAGGCGTGGGGGTCCAGGCGTCGGGGTCCAGGCATGGGGGTCCAGGCGTGGGCCTAGGCGCCGAGTGTGGACCGTTCTCAAGTCTCGGAACCGAGCACCCGTCTGGGGTCCCCCGTGAGCTGAACCCTATGAGTGTTCTGGTGGGGTTTGCAAGTCCAGCACCGAGTGGGGTGTGTTCTCCCGTCCTGAGGGTTCTTTTCTGCGTGCCCAGGTCCTGTAGATCTGACGCCGTGGCTCCTTTCGGCCTCTTGCTCTTTTCGGCTTTGTCTTGCCTGAACCTTCCCAGCGGACGCCCCTTGTTCTCGTGCGTTGATTTCGAGAGCCTGTTTTCATTTCTAGAGTTTTCCTTTTAGGATCTTTTTCAAAGTTAGCATATGTTCATGCAGAATGAGAGACTTACGACCTTTCACAGATGAATATAATGGATTTTGTGCTGATCATGCTCATGCACCCCATTGTCTCTTATCCCCTCCCAAGAGAGTCTTATTCTTGTTTTATGGTAATTGTTCCAGTTTTTTCTCTTGAAGATGTTAATGATGTATAATGGTTTCTTGTCTGCTTTTTCTGAAGTACTTTTCCTAGTGAGCAGTTACCTTTATAGTGTGTGACTGCGAGTGTGAGCCCAGACTCAGCAGCCAGCACTGCGGAGCTTCTCTGTGCTCAGCGGCCAGCGCCGTCTAGCATCGCTGTGCTCAGCGGCCAGCGCCGTCTAGCATCGCTGTGCTCAGCGGCCAGCGCCGTCTAGCATCGCTGTGCTCAGCGGCCAGCGCCGTCTAGCATCTCTGTGCTCAGCGGCCAGCGCCGTCTAGCATCTCTGTGCTCAGCGGCCAGCGCCGTCTAGCATCTCTGTGCTCAGCGGCCAGCGCCGTCTAGCATCTCTGTGCTCAGCGGCCAGCGCCGTCTAGCATCTCTGTGCTCAGCGGCCAGCGCCGTCTAGCATCTCTGTGCTCAGCGGCCAGCGCCGTGAACCATCTCTGTGCTCAGCGGCCAGCACCGTCTAGCATCGCTGTTTAGTCTCTAATCTTTGCTTCTCAGCTGTGTCTTCTGCAGACTGAGCGCTGGGGCGGGGGCGGGCTGGGCTTTGCACTAGGCTGCCATGCTGTTGCCTAGACTTCCTTCCGGCTGGTGAGATTTCCCAGGTGGACGGTTCACTGTTTGAATAGGGCCACACACGGCTGGCCGTGTCCTGGGAGCAGAAAGGTGACGCGTACAGGCAGACAGATGTCTGTCAATATGCTGAACGCAACTTGCTCAAAACGCCCTCGTGTTCACTCTAGCACATGGTGCGGTGTCCCTGAATCTTCGAGGTGACTTGTTGAAGGTGTGTTCCTGTGAGGTGCCAGTAGAAGCTTGCTGTGATTGGGGCTCCCCCACCCCCACATGCACAGCTTCCTGCTGGATCATTCTGCCACCATAACAGACGAGACCAGAATCCCGGCTGAGAGGATGTGAGCGAGGGCTTCACCTGCCGCCTCACGCGGACAGTCTGGTAGTTGTCTTGCTCTTCCAGGTAGAAGCTGCAGGTGGACAGGAGCCTCCTCAAGCGCGTCCACAGCAGCCTTTGTTCCCTCAGTGCTGTTTGGCAGCCCGCAGCGGGCACAGCGGGTGGAGGGCCTGTCAGGTGGTCCTCGGGCTGCAGAATCCCTGCTGCCACAGCTGCCGCTGCCGCTGACTCCGTGAGTGCCCTGTCTGCCACGCTGGCCGTCTGCTCCGTCCGGGTCAGGAGGTCAGCTGCACTTCTGAAAGTCAGCAAGAAAGGACCACTCGCCAGACACCCAGCAGACACCCGGCAGACACCCGACAGACACCCGGGAGGCACCCAGCAGACACCCAGCAGACACCCAGCAGACACCCGACAGACACCCGGGAGGCACCCAGCAGACACCCAGCAGACGCCCAGCAGACACCCGACAGACACCCGACAGACACCCGACAGACACCCGACAGACACCCGGCAGACACCCGACAGACACCCGACAGACACCCGACAGACACCCGGGAGGCACCCGGCAGACACCCGGCAGACACCCGGCAGACACCCGGCAGGCATCCGACAGACACCGGGAGGCACCCAACAGACACCCGGCAGACACCCACAGAGCACCCGACAGACACCCGGGAGGCACCGGACGCTCCCGGCTGAGCAAAGGAGGGCAACCTGCCATGCAGCCCAAGAAGAGGGGGACCAGCCCCAGCCTTGTTCTTATGCAGGAGCGGTCATTCAGGCATCCGCAGCCTGGCCCTCAGCCGCAGCTGCAGCCCTTCTGCTGGGCCACGGGCAGTGGTCCCTGTGACTAGCGAGAAGTGGTAGGCCACGGGACTTGTGGCAGCAAAAGGTGTGGTACATGCTGAGGCTGTGCCTTCCCGCGCTGGCGGTCAGCTGTGACCAGCCCAGGGTTTTCCCATGGTGCGTGGGGTGTGCAGGACTGGGGTGCTGGCAGGTCGTCAGGGAGAGCTCAGTAGCTGCTCATTAGAGGTCAGACTGCCCTACCCCCAGCATCTTTGCTTATTACAGGGACGTGCCCATCAGGAGCGTGTATACAGCACACTGCAAGCGGAGATCTTTAAAACCTTCAGCAACTTTAACAAATTTTAACAGTGCCTAACACCTGCCCAGTGCCCCAGGGAGAGGGGGACATGCCACGCCTTGGGGTCACAAGAACTTAAAGATAGGTGTTCTCTCAGCCTGTCTGCTCTGGGACGGCTTCTCAGCAGCCCGCTTGTGGGGCTTGGAGTGACCTGTCTTCTGAATCTCTCCTGCGGTTCTGCAGCGCTTAGTCGGCTTGACTTAGTTTCTCCAGCGCTGCTCTGTGTCTTTCTTGTGTCATGGCTATGGAATGGGCAGAATGTCATGCAAAGGGCATAAGACTTAGAAGACGGAAGCTGAGTAGTTCTGATGGCTGCAGCACAGGACACTAACGCTTCAGGACCAGAGGGGCAGTGCAGGCGCTGGCGGGCTGAAGGCCGAGGAGATCCACTCTCGCCCTGGAGATCCACTCTCACCCCGGAGATCCACTCTCACCCCGGAGATCCACTGTGCAAGTGCCTCTTGAATGGCTCTAGGCTTGAGTGACAGCAACATGCTTATACATACGCACACATATATACATACACGCACATACGTGCACACACATGCACATAAACACACATATGCACACACATGCATGCACATGCGTGCGCATGTACCGCGTCCCAGTGAAGGCTGAGTGTGAAGCTGAGCTCTCCTTTCCTTCTACCCGGGCCCCGGCCCGCTGCATGGCGTTGCAGTCAGGAGGGCTCTGTGGTCAGCTCAGCGGCCTGCAGTCGGCTGGCATTTCCCACACCCGGAAGTGTGCCTTACCGGTTTTCTAAGGTGGCCCTCAGTGTAATCACGTTGACGTCGGGAATTACCTGTCACAGTGACCTAGCGTTGAACCTGTGAGGTGTGTGCTGTCAGGAAACTCCTTTGCTGTGGTTCTGAGTTTGGGAAGAGCTGAACTGAACGCAGGTGCTCAGCGCGCTGCTTCAGCCGAAAGCTGTTTGTGTTGCTAACATGATCGCTTCTAACTGACGCGGTTTATGACGATAATTAATCACTGTAGTCACACTGGAAACTACTGGTCACTGCTAGTTAATGAGGTGGGGAAGTCATTCAAAGTTCACAGGGCTAAAAAATTCACTTGTTCAGCCCTCCCCCAATTTACCCTGTGTTAATGGACGTCACGTGTATATTGCACTCTTCTGTTGTTTGCCACCTCTTTCCGATCCCCTTCCTCCCTCTTTAGTTCCCTTTCTGCTTTTTTCCTGTCACGTGTGTGTGTGCGCATGTGTGTGTCTGTGTGAGTGTGTCTGTGCACGTGTGTAATTAAGTCCAGTTCTGCCCAGGAGAGAGCATGCAGCCTCTTCTGCCCCATCCCCCAGCGTCCTCTCCTGTTCTTCTGTTGAGCTTCCTCCTCCCCTTCCTCCTCCCCTTCCTCCTCCCCAGCTTATCTGTCCTGGCCTTGATGTCCCGTGTGCACATCTGTGTGTTTACATTGCAGTCTGTGCTGTCTTCAGCTTTTCTTTGTCTGTATAAGCAGCCTCCGGCTTGGCTCACTGAAACACGCTTTTATTTGGTGAAGTGAAGGGTTGCTCAGTTTCAGAACTGCAAGTAAAGTCAATTCGATCTTAAATTCGTTGTAACTTTCTTATAAAAGTTCTTTTTATGATTGTCATCTTTATCCACATGAGATGCAGTGCAACATGCTAGCGATTGATTTAGAGAGGAGAGAGAGAGAGAGAGAGAGAGAGAGGGCACAAACTCGAGCACCCCGACCCTCTCCTCTCCCCTCCCCTTTTGCCTCGCCCCCAGCATTATGGTAAGCCTCACAAGTGTGACATCATCTGTACTGTGTGCTGTTGGCCCCGCAGGCCACCTGGGCAGTGCCCGGAGAGATTGCCCGTGTGCTGGCATCACGGGTCCCCAAGGCCCAGAACTCCTGTGTTTTAGCCGACTCTGGCAGTAGGAGGCTTGCTTCTTTTTCGCAATTTTTGAGACTATGAATCGAGAAATAATCTTTTAATGCCACTTTTATTGTTTTCCTCCATTATTTCTTTTAGCAAAAACATGAGTTTTATTTGAAAGGTTTTTAAATTAGAAAAGACTTTTTGACTTTTTTGAGACAGGGTCTCTTGTAGCCCAAGCTGGCTTTGAGCTCACTGTAGTTGACGATGACCTTGAGCTTCTGAGCCCTCTGCCTCCGGCCCCTAGGGATTGGATTACAAGCGCTCGCATCAATTCCACTTTATAAGGTGCTGGGGATTGAACCCAGGGTCTTGTGCTAGACAGCAATCCACCAACTGAATTATACCTCCAGGTCAATATAGCTTTTATCAAGGAAAAAAATTTTTTTAACATTTTTTACTATTATTTCTGCTCATACAAACTTAATAGGTACACCGGTTCCCTCCCTCCCTCCTCCTTCCCCCAACCCCCCTGCTTCCCCTCCCCTCACCCCTCCCTCCCCATCCCCCAATGCCTCCCCCCCAATCCCCGGAGAATCCTTTAATGTGCATGCCTGACTCTCCTCTGGGCCCTCCTCTCTGATGATGTACAAGGACCCAGTGGCATTTCCCTGAACCCTTTCCTGTGTTCCCCTTAAGCATAGGAACACTGCCGTGGCTGTCAATCCCTTGCTTCCAAGGATCTTGGTGCCTTTAGCAGATGCTAGACTTTGTGAGGTCAATAGTGTGTTGGACATTGCGCCGGGCATGCAAAGTCCAATTATGATTGCTTCGGCCCTAACTTGTGTGGAGTATCTTGCATATCATTGCTCCTCCCATCCTTGTGCTCTTACACTCTTACCGCCCTCTCTTCCGCAAATGTCCCTGAGCTTCCGGATGGGGAGAGATTAGGCTGGCCTGGTTCTAGGTGGTTGATATAGAGTCTCTGAAGTTCTGGATTGTGGTTTGTTGATTTTCTTTTGCAGTTTTGCTGCTCCTGCAGTGGCCTTCACTCCATCCTGGTGGGTATTGTATGTCACCCCCTGGCTAGAGATAAAAAGCTGTTAAACTAGAGTCTTGTTATAAGAGTATATTCAAAGGTAGATGTAATAAAAGTAGGAAACCGCAGTGAGGGAGGGGTCAATTACCCATTTGCAAAATGGTTACTTTTTTGCTGCCAGACTATATGCCCTCCCCTTCAGGTGAGATCATACCCCCTCAGTTGTAAATGATCAGGAAGGAAAGTCTGTGAACTTAACCAGATGTCTCATTACTTACTTGCAGTCCTTGATGGAGGCCTATTTTCTCTACTCTAACATGGTCCCCTCTCTCCTTATCAAGGAAAAATTTAAGCTAGAAAAAGAACAAGAAATAAACCTTAGTGCACAACCAGCCAGTTTCAATTCCCAGTTTCCTCCAGTCTTGTTTGAGTCACACTCTATCTTCTACTCTTCCTGTTTTGAAACAAATTCCAGGCGTGATATCATCTCATAGTGACAAGGAATGGTTTTATTTTCTCAGTAAAATAAAGATTTCTTGAGCAGGAAAAGAGTTGAGGATATTTACGTTTATTTTAAAAATAAGACCAGGGAAGTCTAAGAATCCGGCATCTGGGAATCCCAGCAGAGGCAAGTGGTCTTATGGTGAAGAAGACCCCTCAGAGAAACAGGGACCAGTTGAGGCGTCTGGCTTGTTGAAGCCTCAGTGCTCTGGTGCCCGCGGCCCACCGAGAGTAAAAAGAGCGAGGGGGGCTGAGAGGCTTTTGGGAGGGCAGAGCAAACTCCTCCCACCTCTTTGGCACACCTCCAGGTGGGTCAGATTCCCGCTGGGTTAACTTAAGGTAGAGACTGAGATTTCAGGGTTACCAGGGAGTTGGGAGCTGGGGTTTAGCTGAATCCCCCCTAGCGTATGCAAGTCTGTGGAAAAGAAGCATCAGCAATATTAAAAACCTTCAGGAGCATCAAATAAACACCTGGCATTCAGGCCTGGAGAGCCCCTGTCCATGGGTCTCGAGGTCACCAATAGGAGCCCAGGTTTCACTAGAGACGCCAGGTGGGAGCGCCGTGCAACCTGAGTCTGGGTGTCTCGCGACTCTCCTCTAGCCTGGAGTCCGGCTGGGGCCATGTGTTGCTCTGTCCAGAGAGTGCGCTGTCGCCAAGGCAGCTTCTCAGGTGTCTCTAAGGTGAACGTGCTGTCTCTAGCCCAGTGCTCTGCACCTGCCAGGCTCCTCTGTGTGGGGGAGGGGGATGTTTGCTCCTCTGACTCAGCCCTGTGGCCAGAACACGGCCTTGGCTCTTTGTATTGTCTTTTTTTAGACTCTTGCGTTTCTTTAGTTTGTTTTTGAGGTGGGGTCCCACTGTCGCCTCCTAGGCTGTCCTTGAGGTCCTTAGCTCAGGTGACCTCCTGTCTCATGTTGGGTTATTTCAAGTTTGTCTTGTATTTTGTGGATTTGGTTTCTGTTTTAGTCTTTATTCCCTCGGTGCTGGAGACCTAACCCAGGACTCGCGTGCGAGGCAGGTGCTGTGCCGCAGAGCTCCATCCGCGGCGCGTGGTTGGGACAGGGCGTCGCTGTGAGCTCAGGCTGGCCCTGCTGCCCATGCAGCCCAGGCTGGCCCCTGCCTCTGCCTTCCAAGTGTAATCCTGCCATCCTAAGCGTTTTTCTTTTGCAAAGTAGTAAAGAATATTTGGAGGGCAGTGACAGAGAAGTCAGGCTGCACTGCCAGCAAGCACCAGAAACCTCCAAAGCCACAGACTCTTTAGAAACTTGCGCTGTGGGACGTTTCGTGAGCAAGTCAGGGAGGAGAAGATCTCAGCTGGCTTTGGGCAGTCCTCCATGCGGATCCTGCACTTTTCCAGCTTGTGGGATGAATTAGCTGTTGGCTTTGCTTCTTCTTGGGCTGGATCCCCTGCCTCGTGGTTGGCGGATTAGGTTTGACCCTTAAGATCCAAAGGATTCTGGGATCCTTGTTGTGGTCAGAGTAACCGATGCTGCTTCTCCTGTTGTCCAGGCCCGGCAGCTCATCCTGCAGCACGGCCTGACGCTCAGCGACCTGGATCGACACCCAGAGGTAAGACAGGTCGTCAGCAAGCGACGGGAGGAGCTGACAGCAGGGCTCCCATCCCGTGGACCCCAGCGAACCCGCTTGCCCCCTGGAGCCTCAGGTCTCAGTGGCGAGGGGGAGCCCTGAACCGAGGGAAGGGGCCGGGAAGACCGCGTGGGCTGTGACCGCATCGCCAGACTGACTCCTTCCTTCCTGACAGATCGACCTCGCCATCGATGGTGCTGACGAAGTGGATGCCGAGCTCAATCTCATCAAGGGCGGGGGGTGAGTGAGTCTGTCTTGCTCTAAAGAACCTGTCAGTGGATCCTCTCCAAGGCACGGTGGCGGAACACAACGCAAACAGTTTGTCTTTCTCCCTGGGGCATGTGGCCATGTTACCAAACCAGCCCAGCATCTCTGGCCATCAGTGTCCGTGGGTGATTGGCAGTCTGGACCTGCTCAGTGAGTCATCTACCCTAATGGGTTCTCTGTGGATCTGCACACTAAGCCAGCTTATTACCGGGCTAGATTCGGCTGGCGGCTTTTGCTGTCTGTGAGCACTTTATTAGGAGAACGTTTGTTAGGTGTTTGAGTGCAGTTGGGGGTCAGCGAATGGTGAGGGGACAGTACGCAGTCGTGGTCGGCTGGTGCTCAGCAGTCAGCAGGCGTGTGCATGTTTGTTTTTCGGGTGCTGCAGCCCCTGTGGCCGCAGCTGTGGGTCACCGAGCTGCCGAGCCGTGTTGATGGCGTTGACCCCGACCTGCGCCCCGACCTGCGCACTCTGCCCAGGTGCTGCCCGCGACTCTCACAGCCCACAGCACGTTTCTCCTCCGCCACGTCCAGGGGTTGTCTGTGCACAGCGGGATGCATGTTGGAGGGGCTGCGCCTGGGAACCGCTGTCCACTTGCTAGGTTTCTACCAAACCCGATAGAGCCGTGATAGAGGCAGCATGGGAGCAGTGAGGAGCGCTTTAAAGTGACGGTTCACTTTCTCCTCAAGTGCTAGGACGGAGCAGTTTTGGGTTCCTGTGTCTGGTCCTGGTTAAGAGGCTCATTCCAGTCCCACCCGTCTTTCCTCCCCAGGGGCTGCCTGACGCAGGAGAAGATCGTGGCCGGCTACGCCAGCCGCTTCATCGTCATCGCCGACTTCAGGTATGGCCGGTTCCGCGCAGTGGCCCAGGCAGGGTGACCCCAGTTGTGTTGAAGAGGAAGCCCGCGGGTTGCTGACCTCCGCACAGTGTGGGGCGCCACCCCAGCGCCCCTCACAGAGCTGGGGTCTGCAGCATGGTGTGCGTGTTCCTGGGGACCCACGTGGCTTCGGGACAGGAGGAAACAACCTGTCGCCTCAGCAGACTTGTCCTCCCAGAGCCTCAGGAGCAGCCGGCCCGACACAGGCAGCGACTCGGCCGTGCGCTTCCTGCAGGGCGAGGCTCGTGCATGTGGCTGCGCGGCTGACGGGACGTAGGGAGGACGGGCTGAGATGCCCGTGTCTCACGAGCCGTCCCAGCTGCAGGGAGCTGCCTTGCAAACACGTAGCGTGATGAACCAGCTCTGTCAAGCATCGTTGTTTTGCCACTTTATTTCCGTGTCTCTGATGGCAAAGCCAATACCTTCGAAGCCTGGGACACCCTCCTGGTGGCCTTTCCCTCCCACCTTCTCATTACCCCGCCCCCAAATGTGGCATGTGTGCCCTTGAACTTACTTGAGTCTGTTGACCTTTCTAGGAAGGATTCGAAGAACCTCGGGGAGCAGTGGCACAAGGGGATCCCCATCGAGGTCATCCCCATGGCCTACGTCCCCGTGAGCCGAGCGGTGACCCGGAAGTTTGGGGGTGAGGTGGAGCTTCGAATGGCCGTCAACAAGGCAGTAAGTGGCCAGCCAGGCTCGGAGGCCTTGGTCTGCATCTAGTCCGTTAGCGCTGCTTGGCTTTAGTAGTTTCTGTGTTAGGTGCATCAAGTGTAGACGGAGCCCCTGGGATCTGACCCTCGCACCCGAGGCCTGAACCTCCGTGGGGAGCTGCTAGACCCTGTGTCACGGGCGCTGTGTGGGCAGAGCGCTCAGGCTGCGGTGCAGCGTGCCCTCCCTTCCGCATGGTCTGAGCCGCCCGCCCTCCTCCCGCCTTTGTGGTTCGGGGCCGGGACTCCCCACGCCCGGCAAGAGCTCCGCACTAGCTCCATCCGCAGCACCCTCACCTACCTGACAGGTAGACTTTCTGGAGGGGAAACAAACACCTCCCCAGAACACGCCACATTCAACCCAGGTGGTTCTCCTTGGTCTCTCATTGTGTGTCGCAGAGACTCCTTTCTTATGGTTGATGAACAATCAAAAATAACAATCCCACACTGAGCTCTGGTTAGACGTGTAATCATGAAGACCTTTGGAAATAGAACGATCTGCCATTGTTCCCGTGAGGAGGGCATTGCTGCCCCCTGGAGAAGCAGTAAGAAGTCTAAGTTCAGGGTGGACAGAGGTTTAAATCACTTCTTCGGGACTCGGAAGCTGCTGCTCATTACTGCACAACCAATAGGAGCAGGAGCCCCTTAGGGCGCCCCCTTAATATGCCCCCTTAGGGCACTCCCTTAGGACACCCTGGGCAGGAGCAGGAGCCCCTTAGGGCGCCCCCTTAGAACGCCCCCTTAGGATGCCCCCTTAGGGCACTCCCTTAGGATGCCTGGGCAGGAGCAGGAGCCCCTTAGGACGCCCCCTTAGGACATCCTGGGCAGGAGCAGGAGCCCCTTAGGGCGCCCCCTTAGGATGTCCCCTTAGGGCACCCCCTTAGGACGCCTGGGCAGGAGCGCCGGCTGAGCCCTTAGGAAACCCTGGGCAGGAGCATGAGCCCCTTAGGACGCCCCCTTAATATGCTCCCTTAGGGCACTCCCGTAGGACACCCTGGGCAGGAACATGAGCCCCTTAGGACGCCCCCTTAGGATGCCTGGGCAGGAGCGCCGGCTGAGCCCTTAGGAAGCCCTGGGCAGGAGCAGGAGCCCCTTAGGATGCCCCCTTAGGATGTCCCCTTAGGACACCCTGGGCTGGAGCATGAGCCCCTTAGGACGCCCCCTTAGGACGCCCCCTTGGGACGCCTGGGCAGGAGCAGGAGCCCCTTAGGATGCCCCCTTAGGACACCTGGGCAGGAGCAGGAGCCCCTTAGGGCGCCCCCTTAGGATGCCTGGGCAGGAGCAGGAGCCCCTTAGGATGCCCCCTTAGGACGCCTGGGCAGGAGCAGGAGCCCCTTAGGGCGCCCCCTTGGGACGCCTGGCAGAAGCGCCGGCTGAGCCCTGGGGCGCCTGTCTGCATTGCCCCTGTACTTCCCTCTCTCCCGCCTACCTGCATCTCATCCTTAGTCATTGTAGAAAATCATCTTCTAGGGACCTGTGGTGACCGACAATGGGAATTTTATCCTGGACTGGAAGTTTGACCGGGTGCACAAATGGAGCGATGTGAACGCAGCTATCAAAATGATCCCAGGTAACCTGAGTGGAGCTCACTGGACACACCCTGTGCTACACAGCGTCTCTGCAGAAGGCATGCTGGCCGTGGGCCTCCAGCGCTGACTCGGGAAGGACTTTCTTTAACTCAGATACCCCTCCCGCCTACTGACGAGGCATGTGATGGATGCGTGTTTCAGTCTGAGTTGACAGCAGAGGGGAAGCCAGAGGGAGCCGTCTTGAACTGAGGTCTCCAGGAGAGAGCCCTTCCTTCCATAGGGGAGGTGACTCGGTTCGCCCACATGCACCAGCTATGTGGCATAGGCAAGACTGGCTGGTGTCTCAGGGAGCTGCAGGGAGCAGAACGAGGAGTCTGTCCTGCAGGACAGCTGTCAGCAGCTGCCAAGCATGGCTGCAAATGCGGTGGAATGTGCATTTCTGCCGCAGAAGTGGGGAGTCTAGCTCACGCACACTGCTTCAGGGGGTGAGGCACCTCCAAGCCGTGAAGGTGGTGTTGACCTGCGCATTAGCTTCACTTAATCTCGACCCCATGTTAGTTAATTAACTTTGTGTTAGTTTAATTTGGCTTAGTGTTGGGGGCCTGGGGAGATGGTTGGCTGTGTCAGAACCTGAGTTTGGATCCTGACACTCACATAAAATGTCTAGTGTGGCCGCACGCACCCCCTAACTAACCCCAGGGCTGTGGGAGGCGGGCGGTGGAGACAGGATGATCACGGGGGCTTCCTGCCTGTCAGCCTTGCTCCGGCTCAATGAGAGATGCTGTCACAAGGGAATAAGGCAGAGAGTGGCAGAAGAACGCCACGTAGTCTCCTCTGGCTTCCTGAATACCTGTGCATGTGCACCACACACACCCACGCACGCCACACGCACACGCACAGATTTCATCAGATGCCCGCTTAGATGAAGTAGGTACTTACAGGGGGTGGCACAGGCTGGGGAGCCAGGTGATTTGTCCCCAAGGTGGGTCCTAGACTGTCTGCTGCAGGCCCTGAACCTTGTGCTCACTCGCCCGAGGGCCGGGCTGAAGAGAGGCTGTGTGATGTGCGCTTACGCCGGGGTGATGGAGTGGGAGCAGCCCGGGAGCCTGGGCTAGTGGGCGGAGGAGCGTTAGGAGTCTGCAGCTCTTGTCCAGGCGGCCGGAATGTTGAGAGCTTGTGGTGGGGATTCAGGGGAGCAGGCCGATGTGCAGGCATCATTCGCTTACACACTGGGGACCATCTCAGCCGAGCTGACCGCTGCTGCAGTAACGTCATGTTGGCCTTGGCCCAGTGCAGAGGGTGAGAGAGAGTTCTGGGGCCGACGCCTGCCTCCAGCAGCGTGAGCTGACAGCTCCGTGAAAGGGCTGATGTCACCTGCCACCTGGGGTGTCGCAAGGGCTCAGTGAACCAATGACTGACGGGAAGACAAGGAAGTGTTGGGAGAATGACCTGGAGGCTTACAGCTCCGGGATGGTGGGGTGCACGGTGCGTTGAGGATGTTTGCTGCAAGCCCGACACCCTGAGTTCAGTCTCTGGATTCCACGTGGTGGAAGTAACATCTGACTCCCACAGTTTGTCCTCTGACCTCCACATGTGAGCTACACACACACACACACCCAGATTCTTGCCCGACTAGTGGCATGCCCACCTAATCCTAGTACTTGGGCAGTGGAGGCAGGAGGATTGTGTTCAAGGTCATCCTTGGCTGCTGTCATAGTTGGCACAGGTGTCAACTTGAGTGTTGAGGGTTTGAGCTCTGGGCTCTGGGGTTGGTGCGTGCTCTCCTGTCCAGCTGGACCTGAGAACCCCAACCGGACTGTCGTAAGAAAGTAAACTCCTTGTTCCCTTAAGCTGTGTGATGGTCATTTATCAGCAAACATGCAGGCGGACTACAACAGCTGCACAGTGAGTTTGAAGAGCCTGGGTTACATGAGACCTTGAGTCACCTGTACTCACCCCCAAAACAAACAAACAAACAAACCAGCACCGCCAAGCAAGATTCTCAGCTACCCAGGCTAGGTGGGAGGAAGATGGCGTGACCGTGCGCTGTGTACGGAAGAAGCTCCCTCTTCGGCACCATCGGGCTGCTCTTGTGACATCTTCCTTGATTTGTCAGGTCAGAAAGGTTCGCTGAATTACTCACGTGTAGCGCCGTCCCTTCACGTAGGAACCGGCAAGGCGGAGGAGGCAGGAGCAGCGCGTGGAGGTCCGGGTGGTGTGGGGGCAGTTCTGTGCGGTTAAGCTGGCGGGAGTCCTTCTTGCAGTGCCCACCAGGGGGCTGTCTTGCTCCTGCTCAGGCCTTGCTCAGCCTATTGAGATCCAGGTATTTTTGGTGAGGAAGTTTTCCCCGTCCTGCTCCCCACCCGCGTCTAGAGTGCGTTCCTAGAGGAGCTCAGTTTAGTGAGATCGGGTGTGGGGGTTGCTTTGCTCCTGTGCACTCGCTGGAGCTGCTGCTGGGCCAGCAGGGAGAGGCGACTTCCCTGTTTGTTGCGGTTTTGGAAGTCAGCGTTCCCAGAAGACTCATGTGGCCTGATTCTAGAACAGATGAAGCCTCCTGCCCCACCCCTTTGCCCGCCACAGCACGTTCGTGTTCTTTTTCCTCTACTTTCCTGTCTTGGAACTATTTCAGATTGGCTCATAAAACACTTATTTAATAATTGGTATTTTGTGGCTGCATAACAGATTGCTCACCAGTGCCTCACTGTGTCATAGAACCACCAGATGGAAGGTCGAGAGTGTCTGGCTCACAGCATTAAGGTGTTCGGTCGTCTCCACATCGCAAGCTCCCCTGTTGGGTTCAAACCACCCTCCTTTGCTAGTCGGCCAGCGTGTGCATCTGTGAGCGTTTCTGGAAAAGGCCACAGTGCAAGTGGTTCTCCTCGCGGGCGGCTGGTTCTCCTCGCGAGCAGTGTTCTCCCGTCAGTGTCTGGACACGGCTTGCTTCATTCAGTTCCACTCTGCTGCCCATGGGCACGCGGGACTCTCGACTCTCACTCCCAGTGCTGCCGCCGTGCTGAGACTGATGGGGTCCCGTTGCAGCGCCTGTCATAGGCCTGCTGGCTTCTGGGATGGCCTCTGCCTCTTGAGTCAGTTGCTCTTTAGTCTCTCTTGGAACTATTTCAGATTGGCTCATACAACACTTATTTAATAATTGGTATTTTATGGCTACATAACAAATTGCTCACCAGTGCCTCACTGTGTCATAGTCTGTGTCATTGCTCTTTAGTCTCTCGGTCCTGGTGACCGAGAAATCGTTCGCAGGTGCAGGTCCCTGGCTGGGTGTGTGCCTCGTGAACTCCCCGGCTCGAGGAGGCCCGCGAGGGTGGCGGTGTGATTGAAGGGGCTGCAGGGGACAGCCTGTGCCCCTGTAGGCCTCCATGCCCATGCTGTGCAGGAGGATGAGGAGCAGCCGCTGCCTGAAGCTCTAGAAGATGGCCCGGCGGGCCGTGCACGTGGGAGGCGGCACATTGGCCCCGAGGGCCCCGTGGGGGGGCACAGGCGCAGGAAGGGAGGATTTGCACTGCCTCAGCCGCTGTGGGGCGCAGGGCTCTGGGCTTGCATCGCCCGGTGCTGGCTGACGCAGACTCGCCACACTCCCCTGTCCTTGGGCAGCTGACGCTCACACTGCTGTCTCCTTCATCCGCAGGTGTGGTGGACACGGGTCTGTTCATCAACATGGCAGAGAGAGTCTACTTCGGCATGCAGGACGGCTCGGTGCACATGAGGGAGAAGCCCTTCTGCTGACCCGCGGGTGGGCGCTCGCCTTGGGCTCCAGCCCCCGCGCGTGAACCTGCCTCTCGGAGCCTTTGCCTTAATGTCCCGGGGCCAGGGGGGACAGCCGGCCGCGGGGCGGGGAGCTACATCAGCCTCACAAGTGTTGTCGTGCGTCTTTTTAAAAAGAGAAATTTAAACATATATATTTTTACTATTAAGTATATTCTGTTTTTTATAAAGTAGAACTTGATTTCATGTTTTATATAAAATATTTACCAAAACCAAAAATAAATAAAGAGATGGTCAGGACCGTCTAGAAGCGTTTGACTTGCTGGACGTGCTAGGAGCCACCGATCCCGACTGCGACTGGTTTGTCCGTGCAGCGAAGGCCGGAAGAGTCATCGCCGCCTCCCAGGGAGCCGCTCTGTCACCGTCGCCACGCACAGTACCTCGTTACAGCCTCAGGTCAGGTTTGCAGATGTCCAGGTGACGGGGCGCAGTGTGATGGAGCAGGGGCGCCCCGAGACGTGCAGCTGGTCCGTGTTGGCCGAAGCACTGCTGCGAAATGTGAAGCACTTGATCGTGGAGTGATTTTCTTTCTGCTGATGTTTATTCCTGTTTCTTTACCGTCATGTACATGGTTTGGCGTCAGAAGCGTCACGTTATGTCGTTTGAAGTTTGAAATAAAACATCGTTGTGCCACCTGACCCCGTCTCTTTACTGTATAACCTGCGGGGAGATGGGAGGATTTCGCTCCATCCACTGAGGAAGCCAGGGTCAGCCAGGGGACCCAGCCGCCCTTACTCAGCAGGTCGCCCCTCCTTCCCTCTACCTCTGCTGGGCAGCGCAGGCACGTAGTGGGCACTAGTTCCGCTTCCAGGTTTTCTGACCTTGAGTGGTGGACGCCCATTGGTTTCAACACCAGTGGCCAGAACTTTTCCTTTATTCTGTAATTGTCAGGATAGACTGCAGAGGAAGCAGCGAAACTGCCTCGAAACAGTTTCATAGACAAGAAGAAGCAGGCTGTGACCAGCTGGTGGTCTTTCTAGCAGGGCCTCAAGGGATCCTGCCCGTCCCGGGGCCCTGTCAGGAGCCCTGGTGCCCCCACCCCCATCTTTGAGCAGGTACTACTTAGGCTTACCCTTTGGAGCTGGATCTGTTAGACTTGGTGGCATCTAAATTCCTACTGATTCAAGTTGTAGAATAAAAGTGAACTGGACTGGCCAGGGGACTCTGGGGAAAGGCCTCTGCCTGCAAGCCTGACACCCCGAGTTTGATTCCTGGGCTCCACATAAAGGTAGAAGTCGAAAATCAATTTCGTGAAGTTGTCTTCTGACCTCGTACTTGCCCATCATGTACACCACAAACAAAACAAAACCGTGTGTGTGTGCGCATGTGCATGTGTGCGTGTGTGTACGCGTGTGTACTTAGTTCTCTTCCTTGTCGCAGACCAGAGCACAGCCTCGAGACCAGGGCTCCCCCGGACCAGGTGGAGAACAGAAACACACAACTCTCTAGGCTGACTCTGGACCCATTTACTGAAACTTTTGTGACAGCTTTTATACAGAAAATTTTTGGGTAAAGAATGCTGCACCTACAAATAAACATAATTTCCTAGTCAGCAATCACCTTCAGGAAGGACATTTTTTCAAGAACCTAACCCAGTGCTTGAGGGTAACTTAACAAAAACATTCTCCCAGTATTTCCAAACCTAGCTAATCTATAATGCTTCATCAGATAGCCATGGGGCTGAGCCCACATAGTTGTCATAGTTTTAACAAAGACTGCATTTTTAAAATACACAGAGGAGGATTGAGTTCCTTTTTTAATTATTTATTCAATTGTGCGTGTATGTGTGTGTATATATGTGTGTGTATGTAGAACCACAAACGAATTTGGGAACCACCATGGACGCCTCCACCTCCTTGTTTACTCTACCCCTGGATTCACAGGCTCCTTCCTACCAAGACCACCCCTGTTTCCGCACGGCGTCTATATATGGGGTCTAGGATCCGAACTCAGGACCTTCCGTCTGCAAGGCAGAGGCTTAACCCCTGAGCCACCTCTCCAGCCCCTGGGTTGAGCTTTTGATTTCAACAATTAACTATAGGTGTGCCCAACCTCCCAGCATGAGCTTTCGTTGTTGTCCTGTCCAGGTTGATCCTCTCAGTCAGGCGGGTTGACATGGGCACCAGGCATGGCAGCAGACATGGCAGCAGGTTCTAGCTTGGGGAGTTGCATGCAGCTCATGCAGTACAGGCCTGCCTGGTCCGTTCCTCCTACATATCCATCCTTTTTGGCAGCCAGCGGGAGCCAGAGTTCTTTTTGCTCTGACCTTGTTGACCCCACCTCAGAGGGGGTCCAGCATAATGGACTGATGCCTGCCTTAGATCAGGAGACCACCCTCATGTGGACCCTTTACTCGTCACTGGTCATCATCCCTGGAAGGACCTCACCTCTGGAAGGCATGCCAGGATATGTGGGGAGTAGATTAGACCAAGGCCTCACACATCTCTAGGGGGGCCATGGCTTGGATATACAAGGGCCATAAGTGCCTGTAGCATATTCCTGTTGATGGAGCACTGCTGAGAGATGTGCTGAAGGAAACACTTAATATGATTATTAAAAGAATAATTCCTATGATAGCATCCTTCCATTCCTTTAATAGTAAGGTTGCTTATGTCTTCCTTTGAGGAATTCCAGAAGTATATTGCCATCAGTTGTTGATGACCCATCTGTGAACCATGCATTCTCCAACCCCGGGGTCCATACTGTCGGGCCCCATATCGCCAAGGGTGTCTCTTTCGGAGCGGAGGTGATCATTGGTGGGGGTGCACTCGAATGATCCATCTCTGTGATTTCCCGTAAGAGTGCTTTTGGGAGAGGAAAGACACGGCCCCCTTTGCTACCAACATGGATTCTCCCAGTTTGGATTGCAAATATCATCTCCAGGGGATAGTCTTGGCGTCCAGACTTTGTGGCATGATGGTCTCTTCCTTGGCCTTCAGCCAGGGTAAGAGGGTATCACAGTTCCTTTTAAAGTTCTAGTGAACTGATAGCATAGTCTTATACTTTTGGAATTTCTGAGTTAGTTTATAGGTGGGAATTTTACCCACCTATGTTTTAAGACTCTTGAAGTTGTTCTCTAATTTCTTTAAAATCAGTGCACATATTCTGGCTAACAAGTCTACTTATTGTGAGTGACTAGACATGAAATCTCTATTTAGAATTTGACTTAAAGTTAAAAAGCAGGCTTCTTCTCTAGATCAGAGAGCAGGAAGCTAATCCCAAAAAAACCTAAGAGCAGGTAAAAGGCACTCCTAATTCCCAGAAGGATTCCTCCTGCCGGGGGCAAAACAAATTACCTAAGGAGGAATTCTTAGCACCTGTCCATGGGCGTTATTGTGGCATTCCGTGAAATTCCTAGCACCTGCCCATGGGCTTTCCTGTGACATTCCCCAGAGAACAGGCTTTAGCCCTGAACTATACTTAGTTTTCTTATTTATTTCAAATATTGCCATGTCCTTTTTCCAAAAGATGTTTCTTTGAATCTATCTTTTCCAAACTGAGACCTATTCTACCAGATTGGTCGGATAAGGATGCGGCACTTCCCTGAATACCTTTTTATTTATTCATTTAGTGCCCGATGAGGTCTTTCAAAAGCAGTGATCTCATAGCTGTTAGAAACGAGAGTGTTCGGAGTGGATTAGTTTTCATTGAGTCCATTTGGATTTGGGTGATAAATCCAAACACTGAGCAAATTGAATGGAACAGGTTTTCAAAATAATCCAGTGTTTGCGGTGTGCATTTAATTCAGGCATAGAGACCAAACAAGCTAGATCAGCTTTCTAAAACACCTGCGTGCTCCAAACACATGTAAATTTGCTGTTGTCTTCACACCTATGACCAAGCTAGAGTTTTCTTTTTCTGAATGCTAACGTCTTGAAGAAAAATGAAAAAATCTGCACTCTGATGGCAACCTACAGGTAAATTTTGATGAAGGATTTATAATGGTTATGGTTACTCTTTACTATTGCTGTGAGAGAGCCCCCAAAGTCAAACAACTTATGGGAGAAAGGGAGATTTATTCAGCTTCCAGTTCCAGAGGGGAAATAGATAGTTTTTCAAGGCGACAGAAGCGTCATGGCGGAAGCTGGCAGGCAGGTGGCAGGCCAAGTCTCAGCAGACCTCCACATAGCTGGAGGATTCCTGGAACGTCTCTCCCTTTTCCTATAGTCTGTGGTACCTTTTATATGGCCCATTGCTGGGAGGTTCCTATGAGATCTGTGGAGGTTCCCATAGGATCTAGGCAGGTATAATCCCTTCAGGTGGTCTCAGTTAATTCCAGGTGTCTCAAGTTGACGCCCAGGATTAACTATCACAGAATTCTTCAAGAAAGTGATTAAATATGACTTCACAAGTAATAAATCGAACAAGTAAACCAAATGCTGTCAGGATTTGTGATCCATCTTAGGGACATTGGAGATAAGTTTATCTTTTAGGAAAAGTTTTTCCCAAAACTTTGGTCCTGGAAAGTTATCAGAAGACTTGAATCCAATCCTTTCCATTCCTGTTTCAGCTGGTACTCAAAGCAAGGAGAAGAGGTCGTCTCTTTGTACCGGTCCTGTGCACCAGGCGCTGTTCTGGATCTACCTGTCACCCCAGCTCCTTCCAGGATGTGTCTGAGAAACTGAGGCCCACTTTACGCAACTCCTTAAGACCCTCTTGGGAAAACAGGGCGGACTTTTCTTGCAGACGGAGGGTTTCACTCACTCGTGCTTTCCCATTGTACTTATGTGGGTTGCACCTGGTCCCAAGTAATTTGTCGAGGTTCTTAAGTTGGTGAATGATTATGTCACATGTGCGTGAGCTCATGGGTAACCCTGTGTCTTTCAGTATTCTGCTGAGCTTGCTTTGGAGGAAAGGAGAACATTGCATACAACCTAAGGCGGGTCATGGGAACGTGCCCTGTGTCCAAGTCACTCAAGTGAAGTCTGACCATCGCTGGATTTCTTCTCACTTCTCCTCCCTCCCTCCCCTTTCTTCCTGTGATATGGCCATCGTGAGCATCTCTAGGGAATGCTAATGTCAGCTCAGGGACAGTAATTCAGGTTCATTGACGATGGAGTCGCTCGATGTGGGAACCTGTGGGGGGGTCTTGGTGTTACACCTCAGAGGATCTGGGCTTATGATTGGCTTCTTGGTTGTCAGGAAGCACAGGTAATTCTATGGTTTAATATCTTTTTTAATTAATTTTTTTCGTGTGTGTGTGTGTGTGTGTGTGTGTGTGTGTGTGTGTGTGTGTATCAGAGGGCATTGCATGTACCTGTGGAGGCCCAAGGTTAACTTCAGGAATCGCCCTGGATTGCTTCTGTTTCCTTTTTGCTTTATTCTGGGATTTCCCAGGCTCTGCCTTCCAGAGCTGGAAGTGCGGGCTCCATTTCTGCCTGGCGTTTTTACCTTGGACCTGGGGTCTTTCTGCTTGGGAAGTGATGTCTTCACCTCTGAGCCATCTCTCCAGCCCTGGCTTGGTATCTTAATCATTCTACATAATAAAAAGGATGGAGAAAACAGCTGCTGGCTTTGTAAGAGGCAGCCTGTCCTTAGGTGGTGGTGGCGAGTTGTCCGGTCCTTTTCATGACTGGATGTTGTTCCTGTTTGGCTTGTGTTCAGGTATCCTGGGCGGGGGTTGTTTCTTGGCTTCAGTTCACGCAGTGGCCTTGTCTGATGGCCACTGGTGTTCTGTGGAACCTTATGTCCAGCGGGAGGACGCATGGCCCAGCTCTGGGGACCTAGCCAGCCGGAGGCTACACCACGTCCTGACTGAGCCACGTCAGCCCTTAGCCACCGACAGGGGCATTTTTCTTTTTCAAAACCCAAAGGACTGCCTATGTCTTCTAAAAGCAGCTTTCCCACCCTCTGACTAACTGTCTTGCTGAGCACCAGGTACTGGTATGGGCCCCAAATACCCTGCGATGTGACTTTAGCGGCTGGACTTGGCTCTGGCCAGCACAGCAACTTCTTGTGACCTTCTCAAATGCCTGACATTCACTTCCAAGAGCAGCTAGCTGATTGCAGCCAGACTGAGGATTGCCTCAGCCTTCATTCTCCACTAACCCTGTTATCAGATGTGTTTTGACAGAAGCTCAGTGCCTTCGCGTTTTTAGTAATTGGGTTGGATTGCACAGGGCAGCCAAATGCTCCAGGGTAGCGTCACACCGATGTGGACTAACTGGGTGTCAGCAGTGATTACTCAGCTGGGCTTTGACAGCAGTGGGAGTGACCGTGTGGACGCTGGGGTGGAGGCATGGGCCACAGAAGGAAGAAGAGCTCCTCCTCGCAAAGGTGACTATTGCTCCCTGGACATGTGGCACTAGCCATGAGTCCAGGACCCATTACCCACACCTGTCCACTGGTTACAGTACTGGAGACAGTACGATCAGGCTGATGAATACAAAATCAACTCAGCATCACAACCCCTTTGCGCTACACTGGGTCATAGGGACCTTCTCAGTCCTGCAGCCAGCAGGGAAAGGAGGGCAGGTGTGTCAGGGGACTGAAGTCCAGGGTGGACATCTCCTGTCAGGTTCAACCCAACGTGTTGCAGATGTCACAGCTATGCCCCAGGAGACTGCTAGAGTTCCGGTTCTCACAGTCTCCTGTTTCCAGGAGACTGGGTCTAGAAGATCTCAGTGGAAGACTAGGCAGCCTGCTGTCCCTGGCATGGCATTGCTGTGTTGGGGTGACACAAGAGTGAAGAAAAAAAGACGAAGACAGTATTCAGCAAAGCTGGGATCAGGTAGTCTGTATAGACCCTGATGGTGACTTGCAGCCTAGTTTCCTCAAGGTTTATTGCTTATAAACGAAGTAAACATTGCACCAGTAGATGCTATGGGCATGGGAAATCGAGGGGCTGTGGATGTCTATGCAGCATGCACTGCACTCTGAAGGAAAGCCAAGACCAAACATAAGTAGTCTTATCTGTCTGCCCAACTCATGCGCCCCTCTAGCCTCTTCAAGGCTGGCTTTGCCAAGATCACACAGCTGCGGCCTGGGGGCAGGGCGGCCTTGCTGGGTGGCAGTTCCCTTGCTTTATAAAGTCTTGCTGGTCCAGAATCAGTGTTATGATGTGACATTACCTACTACATTGCAGCCTCTTGCCACACCTGGTGAGTCAGTCTACTTAACACGTGCCCCGTGTTCTTTTGTCCTGAGAATGCTCCCTTCCTTCCTGTGTCAACTTGATGGTTGAAGGTTTGAGTTCTGGACACACTGGTAGAGAATTAACAGTAGAGAGAAGCCCACAGGGAACCTGCAGGAGATTGTCTAGTGGCCCAGCCCAGTCCCTGGGCAGGTGGATAAAATGGAGGGAACTGGTTGGGATTTGGCGTTTCCTGTACCCTTGACCAGACGTGCTGGTTTGGCAATGGGGAATCCCTCTCGGCGGCCCTGGGGATATGATGCAGCCAATTTCTTCAGCTGTCCTGCCCAACTGGACCAGGAATTGTAAGCAAGAATAGAACCCTCATTCCCTTAAGCTGTTTTGTTGTTAATTTGGCAGCAACATTCAGGCAAACTACGGCACTGCTGCTGCTTGGCAAGCCTTCACGAGTGTTCACAACGCCGGAGCCCATCGGGACCCGGGACAGCAGAAGCTCAGAGCTCTGCCTGAGAGAAATGTCAGTCACAAAAAACCTAAAAATGTTTTAGTGAAGAAAAAACCATGCAAAATTAATCTCCACAAAATATTAACACCAAATATCTAAATATCATCTTAGCAATCAATACTTTAATTCTTTCTCTGAATCTTGTTTCAGAAACTTCCTGAGAATTCCCTCCCTCCCTCCCTCCCTTTTTCCCTCCCTCCCTCCCTCCCTCCTTCCCTCCCTCTCTCTTTCCCTCCTTCCCTCCCTCTTTTTCTCTGTCTCTCTCTCTCCCCCCTTTTCTTTTGTATATGTGTATGGGTGCATGCATGTGTGTGCATGTGACTGTGTTTGCACGTGGGTGGGTGTACACTTGGATCTCTAATTAAACCCAGATCATGCCATTAGGACTAGTCTGGCTAGCTAGCTTGCTATGGGATTCCTAAGCTAAGTCTTCCACAGCTAGAATTACAGGCACTAGGCCTATTTTTTTCCCCTGACTGGCATTTTTTATTCTCAACACCTGGCATTAAAAAAATTGGCATCCAGGTGAAGCACACTGCCATCGCCATCAGCCCCTCTGCCTCTCCTGCCTGCCCTGGACACTCGCTCTGGTTCTCCTTCCCAGGTAAGTTCCAACAGCCTCCAGGTCACCCGCTAGTCCCAGCTTCTCCCACCAGCCAGCCTGAGCAACACCCAGGCTGCCCCGAGCTTGGGTGGGCCACGAGGCCACGCCCCAGGTCCCAGGTGAAGTGCTCTGCCACCGCCATCAGCCCCTCTGCCCTCCTGCCTTCCCGGAAAGCTCGCTCGTGGTCGAGGGAGGACACACTGCTCCTCAGAATTCAACAGAGTCTAAAGGAAACTCAAGCAAAGCTCTAGGGGACAAAGGCCATACATCTAAAGTCCTCTAAAATCATCCCGTCACATGGGAAAGATTCTTCACTTCCAGCCCAAAGATAAGTAAACCCCCCCTTTTTTTTAACATCCTGCTCCTTTCATTTATTAATCATTTTTCCATATAGCCACCCCCAAAACATATACAACTTCAGAGACTATACCACTCACCCTCACATATCACCAAGGTACTAAATTGTAAAAGTGCACTACCATACTAATATTCACCTCCTGTCTACTAAACCTGACTTAATTGATGTACTAACAGTCTAATAGCCTCATCTAGGAAATAACAATAACAGCAGACAAATGTGCCGAACTCCAAGGCAAACACTAGTAATAACTGCCCGAGAGTAGTAATACAACTAAATCAGTTCAGTTAAAAACACACAGTAACTGAAAGGTCTTGAGAGATAAAACAACAATGCCCAAGTCAAAGTACAGATCCGTGAGAAACAAAACCCAAGAAAACAAATCTCCCACCGAAAGAATTAACCCCATAATGATAGATTCCAACCAGAACAAATTCACAGAAAATAGCCAAGAAAGCCAGGCCCAAGATAACGACTTTCAAAACATGATCATTACTATGATCAATACTATGAAAGAGAAAATCAGAGAGGACTTAAAAAATCACATCAACCACTTTGAACAGGAACACAACAGAAAATTGGAGGAGATGAGAAAAACAGTTCAAGAAACAAAAATAGGCAGAGAGCAGTTAAAACAGTCTCAGGCAGAGTTTAAAATTGAACTAAAAGACAAGTTATCATCAACCCAGAATTCAACAGTCTTATCAGCAGAACTAATGAAGCAGAAAATAGAATTTCAGATTTTGAAGACAAAGTGGAAGCATTAACCAGCTTAATGGACGAGGTTGTTAAAGCCAAAAAGATACTTGAGAGGAACATTCAAGAGATATGGGACACCCTGAAGAAGCCTAACATGTGCATTCATGGAATACCAGAGCAAGAATCCCAAAATACCACACCTGAGGAAAATTTTCAAACTATCATAAATGAAAACTTCCCTCATCTAAAGAATGAGAGGCCCATCCAAATTCAAGAGGTATTCCGCACCCCAAACAGATATGACCAAAATAGAAAATCGCCATGGCAAATTTTAGTTACAACACTCCATATTCAAGACAAAGAAAAGGTGCTGAGAGCTTCAAGGGAAGAAAAACAAGAAACTTTTAAAGGTAAACCTATTAAAATAACAAATGACTTCTCAATGGAAACAGTAAAAGCAAGAAGAACTTGGAGAGATGTACTTCAAGTACTGAGTGAGCAAAAATGTCAACCCAGGCTGATTTACCCTGCAAAACTATCCGTCATGATCAAGGGAGAAAGAAAAGTTTTCCAGTACAAAGACACCTTGAAGGCTTACATGTCTACCAAACCAGGCCTTCAAAAAAATGCTAGAAATGATACTCAAGCTTGAAGAAAAAACAAGCATATCTAGGAGAACAGAAAGGAAGTATAATACCACCAAAACCTAAAAGCCAAATAATACACTTACAAAAGACACTAAACATAAAAAATGTCTGGAATTAAAAATAATTTCTCCATTATAACATTAAATGTCAATGGAATTAACTCACGAATCAAGAGACACAGGTTACAAACTTGGATTAAAAATCACAACCCATCAATCTGCTGCCTTCAGGAAACTCATCTCACCACAAAAGATAGGCATATCCTAAAAATAAAAGGCTGGTCAAAAATTCTGCAAGCTAATGGAATCACGAAACAGGCAGGGGTAGTCATTATGCTATCAGACAAAGTGGACTTCAAACCAAAAAAAATCATAAGAGAGACAGATGGATACTACATTTTAGTCACAGGTACAATTTACCAGGAAGACTTCACAGTACTGAACATATATGCACCTAATTCAGGCCACTCCACATTCACTAAGCAAACCCTACAGCGTCTAAAGCGAGAAATCAAACCCCAAATGATAATTCTTGGGGATTTCAACACTGCCCTCTCAACATGGGATAGATCAATAGGTCAGAAACTTAACAGAGACACATTGGAACTTTATCAAACTTTTACTGAAATGGACCTTACAGATCTCTATCAAACATTTCATCCACACAGCAAAGAATGCACATTTTTCTCAGCAACACACGGAACTTTGTCCAAAATAGATCACATATTGGGCCACAAAACTAATCTCCACATATACAGGAAAGTTGAAATTCTAGCCTATGCCCTATCAGACCGCCATGGTCTAAAGCTTGATATCCACAACTCAACAAACAGCAGAAAATGCACTAACTCTTGGAAACAAACACTATGATGCTGAATGAGAATTGGATTCAGGAAGAAATTACAAAGGAAATTCAATGAATGATAATGAAAATACAACTTATCAAAATCTTTGGGACACAATGAAAGCCATCCTAAGAGTTAAGTTCATAGCTCTTAATGCTTACATCAAAAAACTGGAAACATCACAAATAAATAACTTAACAGTGCAGCTTATAGTTTTAGAAACACTACAGCAATCCAATCCCAAAAGCAATAGAAGAGAGGAGATTAGCAAAATAAAGGGAGAAATATCTGAAATCAAGATTAGGAAAACAATACAGAGAATCAACCAGTCAAAAAGCTGGTTCTTTGAAGAAATCAATAAGATTGATACACCCCTAGCTAAATTAACCAAAAGCAAGAAAGAGAAAACCCAAATTAACAAAATTAGAAAGGAACATGGAGTTATCGCTACTGATTCCCAAGAAATCATATTTCAAAAACTTATACTCTGAAATTTGACAACACAAAAGAAATGGATGAATTCCTAAGTAAGCACAACTTAGCTAAATTGAATGAGGAAATTGTGAATTATTTAAATAGTCCTATAACATATGAGGAAATCGATGAAGTAATCTCGAATCTTCTCACCAAAAAATGTCCTGGACCAGATGGATTCAGCACAGAGTTCTACCAGACATTTAAGGAGTTAATAACACCAACACTCCTTAAACTGTTCCATCAAATAGCAAAGGAAGGAACACTACCAAAGTCTTTCTATGAAGCTAATATCATCTTAATCCCAAAACCTAATAAAGATACATTTGAAAAAGAAAACTATAGGCTGATTTCTTTGATGAACACAGATGCAAAGATTCTCAACAAAGTCTTAGCAAATCGGATTAAAAAACATATCAAAAAGATCATTCATGGGTATCAAGTAGGCTTTATCCCAGGCACACAAGGTTGGTTCAACATATGCAAATCAATAAATGTAATTCACCATATAAATCAGTCCAAAATTCAAGACCACATGATACTCTCAATAGATGCAGAAAAAGCTTTTGACAAGATCCAATAGCCTTTTATGATCAAAACCCTAGACAAGGTTGGAATGGAAGGAACCTCTATCAATGTAATAAAAGCTGTCTACAACAAGCCAACAGCAAAGATTATACTCAATAGGGAAAAACTTGAAGCATTCCTGCTTCGATCTGGAACTAGACAAGGCTGTCCACTCTCACCACTTCTATTCAATATTGTACTTGAAGTCTTAGCTGAAGCCATAAGACAAGAAAGGGACATAAAAGGGATTCAAATCAGCAAGGAAGAAGTCAAGTTGTCTCTATTTGCAGATGACATGATCGTATACCTGAGTGATCCTAAAAACTCCACCAGGAAACTCCTGGAACTAATACAGAAGTTCAACAGGGTGGCAGGATACAAAATAAATGTACAAAAATCAGTGGCCTTCCTATATGCCCAGAATGAAAGAAGTGAAAAAGCCCTGAGAGAAACAATCCCATTTACTATAGCCCCTAAAAAAAATGAAATACCTTGGTATAAACTTAACCAAGGAAGTAAGAGACCTTCACAAGGAAAACTTTAAAACCCTATAGAAAGAAATTGCCGAAGACACCAGAAGGTGGAAAGACCTCCCATTTTCATGGATTGGCAGAATCAATATCATAAAAATGACCATCCTACCAAAGGCAATGTATAGATTCAATCCTATCCCAATTAAAATCCCAAAGCAATTCTTCAAAGAAATTGACCAAACAATCTCAAAATTCATATGGAGGCACAAAAGACCCAGGATAGCAAAAACAATCCTGAGTAACAAATACACTACTGGAGGTATCACCATACCAAACCTTAGTCTATACTACAAATCTGTAGTTAAAAAAACACCCTGGTACTGGCTCCAAAATAGACACACAGATCAATGGATAAGGGTTGAAGACCCAGATATAAGCACACACAGTTATAGCCATTTGATCTTTGACAAAGGGGCCCAAAAAATCCAATGGAAAAAGAACAGTATCTTCAACAAATGCTGCTGGCAAAACTGGATCTCCACATGCAGAAGATTAAAACTGGACCCGTACTTGTCACCATGTACAAGACTTAATTCCAAATGGATCAAGGACCTCGATATAAGGCCAGAGATTATCAAAACCTTAGTTGAAAGGGTAGGGAACTCCCTTGAGCTGATTGGAGTATGCCAATAGTTTCTAAACAGAAATCCAATAGCACAGTCACTACAACCAACACTCAACAGATGGGATCTTATGAAATTAAAGAGCTTCTGTTCAGATATAGAGATTGTAACTTGAGCACAAAGGCAACCCACAGAATGGGAGAAAATCTTCACTAACCACATATCTGATAGAACTCTATTATCCAGAGTGCATAAAGAATTTACAAAACTAAAAACCAAGGAAACAAATGGGCAATTAAAAAATGGGCCTTGGGGGGCTGGAGAGGTGGCTCAGGGGTTAAGCCTCTGCCTTGCAGGCAGAAGGTCCTGAATTCGGATCCTAGACCCCACGTATAGACGCCAGGCGGAAGCGGGGGCGGCCTGTGCTTCTGGTCCTGGTAAGGCGGAGCCTGTGAATCTCAGGGCAGAATAAACAAGGAGGAGGTGGAGGCGTCCATGGTGGTTCCCGAATTCATCTGTGGTTCTACACACACATACATACATACACACATGCGCACACATGCATACAAGCACAATTGAATGAATAAATAAATAAATAAGTTGATTAATTAAAAAAATTTAAAAAAATGGGCCTTGGAACTTAAAAAAAAACTTTACCAGGGACGAAATTGAAATGTCTAACATATATCCTAAAAATGGAGCATCCTTAGCCACCAGGGATATGCAAATCAACACCTCCCTGAGATATCATCTCACCCTGGTCAGGATGGCAAAAATCCACAATACAAACAACACCAAATACTGGAGAGGATGTGGAGAGAAGGGAACTCTCCTACATTGCTGGTGGGAATGCAGGCTCATACAGCCACTCTGGCGAGCCATCTAGCGATTTCTTAAAAAAGTGAAAGATTGAAATGCCATATGACCCTGCTATTCCACTTTTGGGAATAATCTCCCATACAGCAAAAATTCACCTTGATAGCACAAGCACGACCATGTTCATAACAGAACTGTTTACAATAGCAAAGTCATGGAATCAGCCCAAATGCCCAACAGTTGATGAGTGGATAAGGAAAATGTGGTACATTTATACAATGGAATACTACTCAGCCATCAAAAAATTGAATTAATGAAATTTGCTGGGAAATGGATGGAATTAGAAAAAAATTATATTGAGTGAAGTATCTCAGACACAGAAAATTAATTGCCGTATGTACTCCCTAATAGTGGATCCTAGAACCAAACCCACTTAGTCACACACTCCAAGATAAATCTCTGTAATACCTACAGTAATTGCAAAGATTATAAACAGGAGGAAGGGGAAGGAGGGCCGTGCCAGAAACAAGGAGAGAGGGGAGCTTGTTACAGCAGAGATAATAGGCCACCATCAAGGACTGCAAGTAAGTAATGAGACATCTGGTTAAGCTCACAAACTTTCCTTCCTGGTCACTTGCAAGTGATGGGGTTTGTTCTCACCAGGCAGGGAGGGCAAAGAGTCTGGCAGATAGAAGGTAACCATCCTGCAAATGGGAGACTGACCCTCCTCCCTTTACTGCGGTCTCCTACTCTTATTCCATCTACCTTTGAATCTACTCTTATAATAAGACTCTATGTTAACAGCCTTTTATCTCTGGCTAGAAGGTGACATCCAATACCCATCAGGATGGAGCCAAAGGTGGTGCAGGAACAGCAAAATTGGAAGAAAAAAAAAAAAAGAAAAAAAAAAGCCATAGTTCAGAGCATCAGAGACCCCACATTAATCACCAGGAACCAGACCAGCCTAATCCCTTCCATCCCAAAGCTCAGGGAAACTTGTGGAAAAGGGGGTGGTAAGATTGTAAGAACCTAAGGATGGGAAGGAGCAACGATATGCAAGAAACTCCACACAAGTTAGGGCCGAAGTAATCATAATAGGACTTTGCATGTCCTGCGCAATTACCAACATATCATTGACCCCCCCAAAGGCTAGCAGGGATCACAGGCACTAGGATCCTTAGAGGCAAGGGATTAACAGCTACAATAGTGTTCCTATACTAAAGGGGAACACAAGAAAGGGCTCTAAGCAACGCTACTGAGTCCTTACACCTCATCAGAGAGGAGGACCCAGAGGAAAGTTTGACATGCACACTAAAGGATGCTCCAGGGATGGGGGTGAGGGGGCACTGAGAGAAAGGGAGTGAGGGCGGGGGAAGGAAGGTGAAAAGGGGGAAGGGAGCAAGGGGATCCAGGGAGAGGTGGAGGGAGGGAGGGAATGGGTTACGTATCAAGTTTGTATGAGTGGAAAAAATAAATAAAAAAATGAAAGTGTAATTGCACTCACTATGGTTATCCTTGATGAATGAATAAATGAAAATTATACCATAGATGCACACATTAAAAAAATTGGCATGACACATATGGGTGTATGTTCGCATGTGGGTATGTGTATGTGCAGGAGGAGTCTGTACAAGAGACCACTTGAGTGTGTGTGCCTGTGGAGGTCCCAGAGGGACATCGGGAATCATCCTGGATTGTTCTACCTCCTCATTGCTTTGCTTTGGTGTTTCCCAGGTTCTTGCTTCGAGGTCCAGAATTCAGACCACTGCCATTTCTGCCTGGCATTTTTACGCGGGGTCTGGGAACCTGAATTCAGGTTCCTTTGCTTAGAGGCTTTAAACATGTGAGCCTTCTCCCCAGCCCATTGTTTACTTTCTGAACCTCGTTCATAAGCTTTCCTCCAAGACAGAAGCTTTTCCATGGCTGTACAGAACCCTCAGGCTAGGCCTGAGCAACATCCGGGATACACGATATTCTTCCTGGAGGAAAAATTGCACACGGCACCTCCCAATAAGACTGCAAACTAGTTTAGACCACAGCTGTGACCAAGCCTTTGGTAGACACTCTTCCAAACCATAGCAGGATTTTTTTTTTTTTCTTTAACACACAAATATTTATTGAGTGCCTACTGTGGGTTGGGCAATGCCCCCCCCCAAAAAAAGAAAGAAAGAAGCAGGACAGAAGCAGCAGAAACATTCTGAAGGAGGGGGCAGGTAAAGGAAAGTGGAGGGATCGAGAAGCCTAGCTTGGACCGGTTCTCCCCTCAGGCTCCTCTTCCTCCTCTTCCTCCTCTTCCACGGTGGCACCCGGGGATCTGCTGCTGCTTGGAGCCGAGGTTGTGCATGCTGCCCTCGGCTTGGGTGAACTCCACCTGGCGGGTGCCCTGGCCTGTGCAGCAGCGGAGAAAGGCCTTGGGGGGGACATGACCGGGAGGTGCTGGAGGATGCTCTTGCAAGGGCTCCCCGATAGCTGCGCTCTTGCCCAGGAAGCCCAGGAAAGTGACGCCATCTGAGGCCACGCGGTGGGTCGTCGCGCGGGGGTCTGGTCGTTGTTGGGCACCTACTCAACGGATGAGGTAACGGTCGTGCGGAGGTCGTCAGTGGTCGACGCGTGCTTGGCATCGAGGACCTACCTGCAGGGTCATTTCAGGCCCCAGGAGGGCCCGGCGCTGCTGCTGGCCGCCCTGGCTGGCCAAGGGGGCGGAGCCAAGGCGCCGGAGCCAAGGCGCCCTGCGGAGCCCCAGCTTGCGCAGGGCGGCGGCGAAGTGGCCAGGGAAGCCCAGGCAGGTGGGTGTGGTCAGGTCTCCGTGGGTGCGGTCCGTGGGTGGGTGTGGTCAGCTGGGGGCTCGGAAGCAGACGTCCTGGGGGGCCTCGCCCTCGTCCTCAATGCGGTTGGTCTCATCTGTGCCCCCCACCACCTGATTGATGCACGAACCGGGTGGCGTTGAAGGCTCCACCACGGAGTGGACACTTTGGGCGAGGGCGCCGCGCTGAAGGTGTTTGCCGTGCGGCCGGGATCCTCTCTGCAGATCTTGCTGATGAGCAGCAGGGCGCCCACTCCGCAGCCTGCGCCCCCGTCCATCGAGTGGGTCAGCCGGAAACACTGTCTTCTTTACCACATCCCGGACCTCGTCGACCAGCTCGATGCCTTCTGTGTAGTGGCCATTGGCCCATTTGTTGCCTGCCCAGGACTGACCCAAACCAAAGTTGTCTGGTCTGAAGATCTGGCCAAAAGGACCTAAGCGAGCAGGGTCCATAGTTCTCGGTTCTAGAATCACCAAGACAGGGCGAGAGACAGACCGACCCCCCCGTGGCTTCATTGTAGCACACGGAGTGGTGAACTGTTGTGTCACTGTTGTGGTTGGTGGCGGGAGGGTCGAACTTGGCACCGATCCCTCATGGTGGGTTTATTATAATCCTTTTTTAAACTTTATTTTTGCGTGTGTGTGTATCAGAAAGCACCGTGTGTTATTTGTAGATGACCAAGGATGAAGTCCGGAATCATCCTGGACTACTTCTTCCTCCTTGCTTCCCTCTAGGATTTCCCAGGCTCCGCCCACCAGGGTCAGACGTGCAGGCCACCTTCATTTCCTCCTGGGATCCCGACCCAGGACCCTGAGCCATCTCTCCAACCCAGATTATTATAATATGCAAGGTATGTGCTGAGCAAGGAAGGATATTAAGCTTATTTAATTTTTTTTTCTTTTCCTGGGCTGGTTTCCGACTGTTAGGATGGTACAGTGACCCGTGGTCAGGAGCAGGGAGATGCAGGCATATGTCAGGAAGATTCTGAGAGCAGCAGGAATGTTCTTGTGGAAGCTGCAAGTCTTTCTCAGAGCCTGTGTAGTGTCACTTGCAGTGGCCTGCTGGTTGGCAAGTGAGTGTAGCATCAAGGAGATAAACAGACTGCTTCCTTACAAGGGAAGATGAGCGCAGTTTCCAAGTTGTCCCAGGGAATACAAAGACGCCAGGATAGCTTCATGTTCGTTTGCTCTGTGGCATCCAGAATTCCACGGAGGAGCAGGTATGCCAGGTATGCCAGGAGGCAGCAGCAATCGTGACTTATTGAGGTTGTTTATAGAGTGGGAACGTGGCTGTTTTTCATTTAACAAGTGTCACGGTTACTCTGCACTGTGGCTGATAAATTCATGGCAAAATAGCTTAAGGAACAAAGGGTTTTACTTAACCCAGCTTGACAAGAGAGCTCACAGCAGCACGAGGAACTGAGGAAACTGGCTACACCATATGGCCACAGGAGTGTTGAGAGAGGGACAATCCTTAACAGACCAGCAAGTCTGGCCAAGTATATCAAAGATGCCAACTTCCTTAGCCAGCTGTCCCCCAACCCCAGGGATTAGCCCCATCCACCATGATCTATCATGTCTATCAAATAGACAATCTCTTGCAGGTTAACTCAACTACCAATTCTTTACAAATGTGCCCAGAGTCCCAATCCCTGAACTGTCAAGTTGACACCTGTATCTATGACAATAACTTTTATGGATTTTTGCCTAATTTTTGGATTCAGTTTTCTAGTCTTCCCACTCATGTTGAAGTTCCATGGTATAGCTTTAATAATTCCCTTCCACTTAATTTGGTCCAGACCAGAGCCTGCCTGATACCTCAGGCAACAGGAGAATCACTAAGGACTCTATAGTAGAAGACAAGGCAGTTCACTAAAGGAAAAATGTGTGTAAACACCTGAAAACTGTTCTGCCTCACTAACGGCAAAGACAAAACACATCTACATTAAACAGCCACAACTGGACTCTTCCTCTGGTATAACATAATGTGATCAGTACGCTGGGGGTGGGGGAAGGGTGGGGTGGTGGTGGTGGTGAAGAAATGGGGAGGCAGCAGTCTTAGACTATTGATTAGTAGGACTGTTGACTGTTCTAACTTTTCTTAATGGAGATTTTTGACAATGTAGAACAAGAATAGAAATTAGCATTCCTTTTTGCAGTCATTTCCAGGAAGCCAATCAGTGCAAATACAGCCTATATGAAAATACATATAAATACATACAAAGATGCGTGTATGAACCTTACAAACTGTAGCAAAAATGGGCAACTCGAATGATATGAAACTACACTTGCTATTACAAGATATTAGACAGCTATTGAGGAAGAATCTGTGGGGTGGGGCTGTGGCGTAGTTGGCGGAGTGCCTGCCTAGCACACACCAAGGGCTGGGTTCAGTCCCCAGCACTGCATGTTCATAATCTCACCACTAGGGAGATGGAAGCAGGAGGGTCAGAAGTTCAAGGTCACCCTTGCTTAAGGAGGACATGGACAAAGTCAGCCTGGGCTATGTGAGATTTTTGTCTCAAACAAAATACAACAACAACAACAACAACAACAACCAAGGATTTGCAGAGAACTGAAGGGTCAGGAGACTTACATAGAATACTTTCCATTCTATATGGAAGTTATATATGATCCTGGTGCTACGAGGAAAATAAGTAAATCATTCTAGTGGAATTATGGGAGCTACTTCCTGGGTGATAACAGGAAACACATCTTCGGTAGGATTCCCAGATGAGCAACATCTGGAAGACCCCTGCCCTTCCTCGAGGGCTGGAGCAGGTGGTCCCACAGCCCAGATATGGTAAGCTTGGTGGGAGTGTCAGTCGGGGAGATTGCAGCTGTTCCCGGAACATTCTTTCCCCACTTAGAGACCATGGGCCAACATCCTGGCTTGTGCCTTCTTCCTACGCTGATAACCTGCCTTGCCTCCCATTGGTCAAATGTAGCCAGAAGCCAGATGGACGGGGCCAGGGCCAGGGCCAGGGAAGGAAACCCAAAGTCGACAGACAGACAATGACCATTACGCAGGATGATCCCAGCCGCGCAAGAATGACATGTATTAAATGCCGTTGAAAGCCAGGCTTTGCCTATGGGGTGGTAACTGGCTCTTATTTTGATTTTTTTTTTTCCTGTTGAAATTACCTGGACAACATTATTAAATTTGAAAACAGTGGGCTGGGCTCAGGGATCAGACCTTTGCCTTGTGAGGACCTGAGTTTGAATCCCAGATCCCACGTGAAGATGCCGGGCAGAAGTAGTGGAGGCCTGCACTTCCGGCCTGGAAACCCCAGAGCAAAGCAATAAGGACGTGGAGCAATCCAGGATGACTTCTGAGGTTACCCACAGGCCCTCTTCGGCATGTCCCCTCTCCCATACCTACGCAGACACAGAATTAAAAGTGATAGCTGTGTGCGTGGAAAATACCAAATCGTATTTTGAAGATGTTAATGCAATTGTAATGATGATTCTAATCTGGTTGCATGAAATTTCTTTTACATAATCTCTTCAGACTCAAAGAGCTGGTGTCCTTCCAGGAAGTCACAGCAGGAGGCGCTCCAGGTCTCTGTCTTCACTTCAGACCTGGCCCTTCCTCCTTAGGAAAGTGATTGCTGTGGCTCGAGTTGCCAGAAGTCGTTGGATCTCTCCTGGTCCCTTTGCGATGTTTGGTAGCCATGCACCAGTGTGTCCCTTGACCCACGTGATTCTCTGCTGATGATGCGTGGCTTAGAGGGAATTGTGCTGAGTTCTAGAGGTTCCGGCTTAGGGTGCTTAGTCCTAGGTGATACATGCTCTGTAAGATCTACTATGGCTTTCCTCCGTAAATTGCTCAAGTGGCTACTCGTGAATCTTAGTGGATTTGAATTTCTGCTGTTTTTCATCTAAAATGCTTGGTAGACCAGCTTGGGCCAGCGAACCAGCAAAGCCGAGTGGGTAGTTGGAACCATACACTAAAGTGGTTGGAGACACTTGCTGTAGAGATGAATTATTCTGTGTTCACAATGCCAACTCCCTGCTCAGTCTTATAGTTTTCTTCTCTTCTGTGTACCAGGCTGGGCTGGGGTGCCAGCCTGCCTGCCTGAAGCCCTTCCTGGGCCTCTTCAGGCAAATGGTTTTTCCTGGACACCTCCTTGCAGGTCCTTGGGAGTCAGGGGTGCCTGTTCTAGGGAGCAGGGAGGAGTTCTTGGAGGGGAGAATGGGTCTGATTCCAGATACCGACCATTCCAAAGTGCACCCTGAGGCTCAGGCCCGAGGGCAGCTGCAGTCGCAGCAGGGTGGGGGGAGCTGCCTGGTGTTCGGAGGGCTCCCACAGTGAGCATTGCCAACCCGCTGCTCATGCAGAAACCGGCTGAGAGCTGTGACTTGCCTTTGCTGTTAGCAGCCCCCCATTGTTTGCTCTGTGCACGCGGGAGGTGGGGAGAAATTGCTGGAAAAACTCCAGGGAGGTGGAGGAAGGAGAAGAATCATCTCACACAACTCTAGCTAAGCTTTTCCAACCCCCTTCCCTTTGCCCATGTACCCCAATGGAGAGAGTGTATGCTGCCCCTTATTTCATTTAAAAAAAACTTTGTTTTTCTGCTTTGGAAAAATGAATTAAAACTAAAACTACGCAAAGGAAAAGATTTCTTTGGCAGATTGCAAATAAAGAGATCGAGTAGCAACATATTTGTGAAAACATTTAGTTCTCAAAAGTAATTCTTAGGGGCAAGGAGAGGTTGGGGGCGTGGCTGAGTGATGGAGGACTGATCATCCTCCTGAGACCTTGAGTGTGATTGATAGCAAAAAGAATAGAGAGAGAGAGTGAATGAGTGAGAGAGAGAGACAAAGAGAGAGAATAAGATTAAACATGGCTATAATTCTAATTGTGAAAGATAAGCCTGGGTTCATCTCAGTAAAGTATTTCATATAGAGAATTGCTCCCGTAGCTGATGTTGGCAGCAAATGTTGATGTTGGGTCTTTGAGGCACTTGGCAGAGCTGAAAGTCATATTCTCTGGGCTGGTGCCCAAACCTCAGGTCCTAGGAATAATTTTCTTCTTTCCCCCCCAACGCATCCTTAGGTTTATTTAGATACACTTCCACATAATAAAATTTGCCAGCAAGCATTCTTGCTCCTAAGATAAATTGCTGTGTTAAGGAATATATGCACATGTGAAGTTTTATATTTATGTTTAAAAGTTTTTGAGGCGAAGGGGGAAACCCTTTCTCAGAGAAACCTGGATTTTGTTTTCAATTGCATGGATATAGCAGTCATTGATTACAAAGTCCACGCACGGGCAAGATGTATTTTCCATCCCTTTTTGTGTAAAAACCTGTGGATCACATTGCATTCAGCGTTTGTATCTGAGTTTAATAATGGCAATGAATAGATGAACCAAAATACTTGTTCAAATACAAGGTTGCACCCCAGAACCTATTTTCCTGAAGATTTTTCTGTATTTAAAATAATCTGTTTTGTAGTTGTAATTGTGTATGTGTGTGCGCATGTGTGTGTGTGTATCTGTGGATCAGAGGGTTCTGTGTGTTCCTGTGGGGAGGCCCAGTGGTGACTTCCAGAATCATCCTGAATTGCCCTACCTCCTTACTCCTTTGCTCTGGGGTTTTCCAGGCCTCTGACAAGTCCTCCTGGTGGTTTTATGTGGGATTTGGGATCCAAACCCAGGTCCTTCTGCTTGTGAGGCAGAGTTGTAACTCCTGCCCTGTGGCTGTCATTTTATGGATAAATATACTTCTGAGCACATTCTGAGAGCTTGAGAGCTACTTTGCTTCTCGAGGAGAGCTTGTGCAACCTGTATGTACGTCTGAAGCTCAACTCCTCCTGTGCCTTTCCTAACACACCAGCTTTGACTTTTAATCTGCTCAAACTGCTCAAACTTTTTGAACTGAAATACTTTCTTAACATTTTCATTGTATTCATGTAGGAAAGTGTAAAGAATATAAAAATTAAAAAGAAATATGGGACATATGGAAATTCATCTAGATATTTTGTAAGCATTATTTCTGAGATCTTGTTGTTGGCTTGTGAGAATTATGAAAAAATACTTTGAGTTTTACCCAATGTTGTTTCTCCAAGACTTTGAAGTGGAATATTGGTTTAGCAACTTCCTTCTCCTCCTCAGCTGTTCTTCAATCCCTAAATCTGTTTTACCCTTGGAAGGAGTCTGTGATCCATACAGCAATTCCATCTCAACCTTCAATATACCATTTCTGTCCACTGAACTCTTTTTTTTTCCTGGGAACTAAAACTAAAGCCTGGTCCGTTCAGGCAACGTTTTACCACTGAGCTACTTTCCCAACCCAGACTTGATTTTTTTTTTTGACTTGTAACAAATCAGAAAAAAGAAGTTTCTTCTTCTTAACAGACTAAAATCCATTCTACCTTTCAATTACCCTGTAGTTCTATTGGGACCGTGTGTATTTTGCATCACATGATGGATCTGAGACACCCTGTTTTTTCTGTTTAACTCCTTTGACACATCGAGAATCTTGTCACTAATCATTATCAAGGAATCATTGCATTGCTTGCTGTTGCCTGAAATGCTGAAAAAATGATGAGGAAATAGTGATAGAGTCACCTGGAAGAAAATAAGAAATCCTTCTGTTGTACCAAGCTTTAGCTTTCTTGGGTGGTGTTCAAAGCACTGCGTCATTTAAGAATAGGCAATGAAAGAGGGTTGAACAAATAGAAACAATTTCTTAGCATAGGTGATAGGGGAAGGTAGAGAGCATTACTTTCCATGGTTTCTCTTATGTAGCATTTTTTGGGATATTTTACCAAATGCAGGTATTCCCCAGAAATTAAATGAAATTCAGTAGGCAAGTGAGTGAACATATTTGAATTATGCTTAGTTTCCTTCTTGACGTGTCTGTATGTATCAGAGGGTGCTGTGGAGGCTCAAGGGTGACTTTAGGCATCATCCTGGATTGTTCTATCTCCTTTTGGCTCTGGAATTTCCCAGGCTCCCCTTTCCAGAGCCAGATGTGCAGGCTCTGAATCTGAACTCGGGTCCCTCTGCTTTCGAGGCAGAGTCTTAACCCCTGAGCCATCTCTCCAGCCCTTCTGCTTAGTTTTTTTTTTTTTAATCTCTTAACATATTTTGAAAATACTAAAAACTGTAACAAAGACATATGCAGGTGGGAATTCGGGAGATGTGTCTTCCTCGATGAAAACACACATCTGTCCCCAGCCTACCCTTGTTAATCCACGCAGTCATGTTAAGTGCTACATATTCTCACAGTAGCTAAACTTCTTTTTATAGTTTACATAGTGTTTGACAGTAAACAGTCATTTGTTTTTTTTTCTTTTTTTAATTTTTTTTATTTTTTTATTATTTATTCAACTGTGCGCATGTGCGTGTGTATGTGCACGCGCGTGTGTCTGTCTCTCTGTGTGTGTGTTTGTGTGTGTGTGTGTGTCTGTGTATGTGTAGAACCACGGACGAATTCGCGAACCACCATGGACGCCTCCACCTCCTTCTGCCCCGGGATTCACAGGCTCCACCCCACCAGGATCGGAAACGCAGGCCGCCCCGCTTCCGCCTGGCGTCTATACGTGGGATCTGGGATCCGAACTCAGGACCTTCCGCCTGCAAAGCGGAGGCTTAACCCCTGAGCCACCTCTCCAGCCCCAGTAAACAGTCATTTGTGATTCTGGGAGATATTTGCTGGAAGCCATGAAGATTTACCTCTTACTTGATGCAATTGAGCTGTCAGGAAGCCTGTCTGTCTGGCTTATACTCCACATCCTCCTCCGGGGTTGGAGTGCTCGCTGCAGAAACACAGGCTCCGTCCTCATCTGAGAAGAAGACAAATGTCAATGTCTTGCGGCCACTGTGAATGGTGGCCACTTACTAGTCCTGAATCTTCCTTTATTCTAACATTGAAAAGGATCAGTATCTGTCGACCATACAAAATAGTAGGTCTCATTATGATTGTGTACATGTACACAATGCACTTCGCTCACAGTCACCCCATTCTTGCTTATCTCCCCTTCCCTTCTCCTGCTTCCCCCAGACAGACCCCTTCTACTTTCTAATCTAGAGAGAAAACATGATATTGGCCTGATCCTGGCTCAGGTTGTCTAACGTGATTCCTAGCTCCATCTGCTTTGCTGCAAGTAACACAATTTAGTTTTTCTTGATGGCTGAATGAAACTGTTGGGCGGACAGACTACATTTTCCTTACTCATTCATCCGTCCTTGGACATCTAAGCAGATTAATAAACTGCCTGTTGTGATTAGTGATACAATAAGCAAAAAGTGTTTTGAAGGGAGAAAATTTGCCATCTTTCACTTAATGCAACAATACACTCAACATTTTGTCCATGTATCTTTCTACTCTTAATTTACAAACACATGCATGCTGTGCATGGCTAATTGTAAGGCTTGCAGGAATCAGATCTTCACAAATACCTTATTAATTTATAGCTTTCCAGATTGTCACATGGGTTTTTCCTTTTATGTGACTGCAATTTAGTCCATTGAGACGTTTTTTCCCCACAATTTCTTAAGTCATTTCTGCAGTCGATGGCCACGTAGTATTCTTTTAATGTATAGTAGTTTAAATTATTATTTTATTGTATGACATTGGGGATTGTACCCAGAATCTGGAGCATGCTAGGGAGATCTATCACTGCCTGTTAATGTTTGATTTTTAGACTTCTAGAAATTATCGAGTTAAAGGAGATGGATTTTAGTAGTTTTTGTTGTATGTTAAAGTACGTTCTTTTTCAAAAGATTGTACCAATTTGTAAGACCAATTAAATGTTTCATAAATGTTATTTTCTGACCAGGTGAAGATTATTTTGCAGCTTTTTTTTTTTAAAAAAAACAACATCTGTATCTTTCCCCTATGAAGAGAGAAAAAAAAAGAGCCCAGAGTGAAGTAATATTTGCATATGTGTTGATGTTTACCGTGAATGTCTAAGCTTCAGGTGTTGAATTCTACAGATGTGTTTTTCTCTGAGAAATACGAAAATAACTAATTTAGCTCCCTAATTTTGTAAGTTTTTTTTTTTCTACCAGTAAAATGGAAACTTTGGTTTTCGTTTCTATGGTCACAGGTGGTGTCTATCCAGAAAGAGAGGGTTCAGGAAAGTCGTGCCTGCTGGCTGAATTGCTCATGGCTATGTAGATACGTGTTCAACATGGAGATAGACAGGACAGCAGACTGGAGAAACTGTCCGTTCCCATTGCTTACAAGGGCGGGGAGGCTGCTGTGTGCTTCTCATGACAGGAATCCTGACCCACCCAGGGAACTTCTTCGGCAGGTCCCATTTATCCCGTGGGATATAGGAATCCATTGTCTGCATTACCCTTTGTGATGTTCAGTCAGTGTATCATGTTTGCTCAACTAAATCTTAAAATATATGAAAAAAAGGGAAGTCCTGTGCAATGTCAAAGATTGCAGTGTTTGCCTGAATGTGTGTGTGTGTGTGTAGAAGCGTGACCTTAGACCTTGAGTGTATGTGCCTGTCGAGGCCCAAAGCTGACCTCAGGAATCATACTGGATTGCTGTGCTCTGGGCTTTCCCAAGCTCGGCCTTCCGTGGTCACAAGCACAGACCCACATCACATCTGCCCACCATCTGTATGTGGGATCTGGGGATCCGAACCCAGGTCCTTTGGCTTGCAAGGCACAGGCTTTCATTCCCGACGCATCGCCCCAGCCCATGTTTTCATCCTGGATTTTATTATGAGACTTCAGTTGGGGTGCAGCCTTCCAGTCAGTATCGCATACACCCAGAACCAGAACCCAGTACAAGCGTCTTCAAATGCAGGGATTTTTTTTTAAAGTTTCATTGTACGTAATTGTTTTATAACATCTGAGGGACTGGGCCCATCAGCAGGAGTGTGTCAGTTCACCCCTATATCACAGACCAAACCACACCACACCAAACCAAACCAAACCAAACCAAACCAAACCAAACCAAACCAAACCAAACCAAACCAAACCAAACCAAACCAAACCAAACCAAACCAAACCAAACCAAACCAAACCAAACCAAACCAAACCAAACCTTGCTTTGGAAATTTAATCCAATGTTGACATTGAAACAGAGACACTGAGATGTATTTTTTTTAACAACTACATCATTTCAAGAGTTGGGATCATCTCCTGATGTCATTCACGTCTAAAGTGTTTAGATCATATGGTGCCGGTTGGCACCAGGCCAGGACACTGTGGGGTCAAGGGTCAAGCTGCCTGGTGACTTTGCTTAGGACTGTACTTTTCTCTTAGTGAAACGTGAAGTGCAGGCAGGTAGGGATGGCGAGGTGGCTCAAGGGCTCAAGCCTTTGTCTTGCAAGCAAAAGACCCTGAGTTTGGATTTTCAGACCATTCATAAAAAATACTGGGCAGATAAGGCAGTGGCCTGTAATTCTGGCCCTGGAAGGTGGAGCAGAGGAAACCCTCGAACAAAGCAATGAGAAGGAAAAACAATCCAGGATGATTCCTGATGTCACCCTTGGGCTTCCACAGGCACACACACTCAAGTGCCCTCTTCAACACACACACACACGATAAATAAGCAAAGGAACTTCTCATAAATGTGGAACCCTTTTTGGTTTAAAAACTCTTCAACCAAACACACAGAGTTATGGGTATGTGAAATAAAACTTATTTGACATTTTATGAAATAGAATCTTTATTGTTGTCCTTTTAGATGCTTTGCTATGGTTTCTGAATTATCAAAGGAAGAAAATCATTAAAGAGAGGAGGCCAGATATGCTGGTTTTATTTAACTTCATCATGTGCTTTTTGTAACTTTTTTATTTGCGTGTGTATGTGTGTGTGTGTGTGTGTGTGTGTGTGTGTGTGTGTGTGTGTGTGTGTCCCTATGGAGGTCCAAAGATCTTCAGGAATCATCCTGGATTGCTTCTACCTCCTTTTGTTTTGCTTTGGGATTTCCCAGAATCCGGCCACCAGGGCTGGAAGGGCAGGCTACTGCCATTTCCGCCTTGCATTTTTATGTGGGACGTAGGATCTGAACTCAGGACCTTCTGCTTAGCCCCTGAGCCATCTCTCCAGCCCATCATGTCCTTTTAAAACCCGTTCAATCTATTTTAATCAGACTTATTCCTTCCTTAAATGAGGCGGCTGACATTGAATTTTGAGAGATTACTTAACGCAATTCACTTACATCCTTACACCTGCATCGAGTTATTATGTTTTGACTTTCAGATTTCCTGAAGAAATACAGATCATTGGCTTTTTAACAGCACACACCTGTTTTTTATAACTTCAGACTTGTGTAGAGAAAAGAGATCTAATGAGATGATTTCAACACCAGTTTGAAAGGCAGGTTTTTAGAAAGAGAAAGATGGTATGAAATGGCCTTTGTGTTACTGGATTCATTGCTTACATGTGGTATGAAGATCCAGAGCATGAAGCATCTAGTCTGAGCTTTGATGGGAACAAGAACATTTACCTCTCGGTAGGTTTTACCCAAGGTGCTATCACGTTTCTGTCCCTCAATCAAGCACCTTCTGAGATTTGCTTTGCTATTCCCTTAAAGAGTTAGAGAGGCAGGAATGGGGTTTTAGACAGTTTGCTCTGGGCCAGTCAGACACGTTGGCAGAGCTGGGTCCGAGTCAGGCTTGCCTGGCACTACAGTGTGTAATCTTTCTGTTGCTGTTTTGTGACTATGTTGAAGACATTTTGATTAAGGCTGGTTTCTTGCTTTGCTCGACCAATTCTTCCCAGACCTAATCATTTCCTTTCTTTTGGTGAGCCGAGTAGGAAGACTAGAGCCCTTGCTCCTCCCCCTCTTCATCCTCAGTTCTGGGAATGACTGGGCGACACCTTCTTTCATGCTCCATTCCTAATGCTCAATCTGCACATAGTGGGACAGCACATGACCGAGGACACACTTTTTTTTTTTTTTTTTTTTTTACTTTCCTAGCTTCCTTATGGGAATAGGCTGTCGGGTGACATATTGGGGATCATAGGACAGGGGCTCCCCACCCCCATGTATGACACATACATCAGCCACTCTTGGCTCCTCCCCTGTGGCTCCTGCGACTTGGTACCAGCCTCATAGCGAGAAGAGCTTGTTTTCATTTCTTCTTTTGCCAAGTCCATCTGCACGGAGCAGGTGCAAGCTGGGCTCTTAAAATAGAAGCCTTCGTTCCGTGCGAGGTGGCACCATGGAAACCCCCTTCCTTCTCAACCTCACCTTCACGAAATGATGAGCTGGCTCTTCACTGGGGCATACGCCCGGCTTCTGCGAGACCTTGCATTTCTCACTTGGCCTTTCTAGTTTCTCTGTTTGTAAAGCAGGATTTGCTGTTGGTAACCTCAACGGTCCTTCCTAGCTTGGATATCCTGTACCTGTGTTTCAGATTAGGCCTCCATTTTGGCGTCTGTCCTCTCTGATTTCCTAGCAATGCAGAGATCACTGGATCCATGCATGATTCTTGAAGTTTCAAACACATTGGCCCATATTTGTCCTGTCTTAGCCACTCCTTGGAAAGTACAATTAGTTAGTACCACTCAAAAGTTCTCATATGTACGCTAGAATCACAGAAAATAGGTGAAGTTAATCTTGGGTTTATTTCCATGACAACATTTCTCACTGTGGTTTAAACAGAAAAGGTTCTGCTCAAAAGTTCTATGTCTGAAGAGATGGGTTATTCATGAAAAGTTAACTAATTCCTACAGCAAGCCTAGGAAGAGGATAGAATTATGAATTTACAAAGGAGGAGGGTGAGGCCCAGGGTCTAAGGTTAGCCACAGTCAGGTTTGCAAAACTCCGCCAAGCTTGGCAAGAAGGTAGCTGCTCCTGAAACTGATTGTTCTGGAAACTATAGTGACTTATCTCTGATGTTCCCACCCTCTCCATCTCCCGGACCTGGAGAGATGACTTTTTGCCCGACAACCTTCCCTGGCCATCTTTAGCGATGGCTGAACGCTGTGGAAGTTAGAAGACCCCTTTATCCCGGGGACTCTGCAGATTCCCCCTGCTCCGTCATGTTATCCGTAGCTTTTCTTTCTGACTTTAAGCTCCTCTGTTCTACCTTCTCCCTGAAGGCCAAACCATGGCTCCCCCGGCCCCCCGACCCTCAGCTCTAGCAAAACTCGTGTCCTGCGTCTCTCCCTTGTGTTAGCTTGTCTTTATCAATACCTCCACATTGACCCTACACCAACAATCCGTTTGCATGGTGCTGGTTGGTGCTAGAATCAATGACAGACAGGACATGATACCGTTCAGCAAACATCTCCCTGCGGCACATCTCAGGAAACATGCACATATGAGGAAACATGCACATCTCAGGAAACATGCACATATGAGGAAACATGCACATATGAGGAAACATGCACATATGAGGAAACATGCACATCTCAGGAAACATGCACATATCAGGAAAGAACATACAAGGACTTAATAGATGTTAAGATTGCAGATTTGTGGGTGAAATTTAGTAAGCTTTCACTTTTAAAAATTGACATGATCAGTTACCTTACGGTGAAGAATGACTGCATTGAAATAAACCTGTCCTTGGGTTAAAGCTCACTTCTTTTTGGGACAGGATTTCCTTTCTGTATTCATCATGAACTCTGCCCTGAGTGGCTGGCTTTCCTTTCTTTTATTTTTAATATAGCATTTTTCCCTTCAATTTTTATTAATTATTAATTAATTCATTAATTTATGTGGGATCCAGGATCTGAACTCAGATCCTTCTACTTAGGAGGCAAGAGTCTTAACAACCCCTGAGCCATTTCTTCAACACGTATAGCCTTCTTTTTAAATGGGTTTTTACTTTTATTTATTTAATTATGCATTTATGAGAGAGAGAGAGAGAGAGAGAGAGAGAGAGAGAGAGAGAGAGAACGTGTGGGTGTGCCAGGGCATGGGTGTCAGTCAGAGAAGACAACTTGCAGACGTCAGTCTCTCCTTCCATCACGTAGGTATTCTAGGACCAACCTCAGACCACCATGTTTGCAAGCAGGGCTTACCCACTGAAGCTGTCTCACAGACCAGATGCCTGGCTTTCTTAAAGAGAGAGAAAGCCAGAGGTGATGGATAGACCCCTCTCTCCTCTGTTGGCCTTTCTGTGGACCTGCCTTCCCAATCTCCTGCAGCCCTGCACTGACTCTAGAGGAGGCGACAGGCTCCAATAATTCTGGTGTTAGGTCTCAGGGACTTGTCTTTAGAAAAATGCCCGGTTCCATCCAACAGAGGCACAGTTTCCTTAAAAAAAAAATCAGTATAGCCACTGTCAACTTAAAAGTGGATGATTGAGAAGGTGATTTATATCTTATGTTGGCCAGTGGAAACCCTTCCTTCCTTCCTTCCTTCCTTCCTTCCTTCCTTCCTTCCTTCCTTCCTTCCTTCCTTCCTTCCTTCCTTCCTTCCTTCCCTTGTTCCCTCCTTCCCTCCCTCCTTCCCTCCCTCCTTCCCTCCCTCCTTCCCTTCTTCCTTCCTTCCTTCCTTCCTTCCTTCCCTCCCTCCTTCCCTCCCTCCTTCCCTCCCTCCTTCGTTCCCTCCTTCCCTCCCTCCTTCGTTCTCTCCTCCCTTCCTTCGTTCCCTCCTCCCTTCCTTTGTTCCCTCCTCCCTTCCTTCGTTCCCTCCTTCCTTCTTTCCTTTTCTTTATTCTCTTTTTCTCTCTCTCCCTTCCTCCTTCCTTCTTCTTTCCTTCTTTCTTTTTACTATGGGAATTGGCTAATTCAATTATGGTGAGGGAGAAGTGCTGTGATCTCTCCGTGTGCGGGAAACCAGGAACACTGGTGGAGGATCTCAGCCAAGTTCAATGGCAGAGATCTGGGAGTGGGAGGGTGGGGTTGATGAACTCCAGAATCAGAAGCCCCTACATGTTTTGTTTGGCAAGGCTTTGCACCCCGAAACTCTTTGGGGTAGGTACTGTGACATCTATAGGCTTATCTTTCCTCACTGTGTCTCTTGGGCAGGGAGCTTGTCCAAATGACAGATTTTTAGTGAATATTCCCTATTTTTTTAGTGAATTTTCCCTATTTCTGTTTTAAACAAGGACTTGTTACTTAGCTCAGGCTGGTTTCGAACTCACCGTGTAGCCCAGGTTGGTCCAGAGCTTGTTATCTTCGGGTCTCAGTGTGCCACAGGCCCATGCTGCCCCTCTTGCTTCTGTCCTGTCCTTGGTTTGGGCTCTCTTCCTGTCCAGAAAACAGTGGTAACTCAAGTGAATAGCTACCAACATGTTAAATAAATCCTGAAATGTTTATAGATCCAGTATTTTTTTGAATAAATGCTGCAAATAACTTGAAAAATAAGTTTTTTTTTTTAAAGAAATGAATGTTATAAAGGGACTTTTTGGGAGGAAGGAAGTGGGGGAAGGGGACAGGAGAGAAACTACAGAAGATAAATGATACAGTGTTAATGACAGACTATGTACATGAATGAAGGTATCAGAGAATAAACTCGAGTTTCCAAAAAGCCAGCACAAATAATAAATAAAATTTAGACAGCCTCCAAAGAAGAAAAATGATGTACAGCGAGAAGAGAGTCTCCCCAAATGAACTGATAAAGAGGTAGTAACCAGACACCTCACTTTCAAATCCCATCCCTGTTGCAGGCCTTGCTTCTTAATGTCTTGATAAACTTTGTTTGCTTTTCTTCAAAAATTTTTTTAAATGTATCTTAATAATTCAATGAGATTGTTTTAGAAATTCATAACTCTGTTTTTTTTTTTGCGTGTGTGTGTGTGTGTGTGTGTGTGTGTGTGTGTGTGTGTAAAGCAGGCACTTGAGTGTGTGTGCCTGTGGAGGCCCAAGGGTGACTTCAGGAACCATCGTATGCTGCTCTATCTCCTTATTGTTTTGCTCTGGGATTTCCCAGGCTCCACATTCTGGGGCCAGAAGTGCAGGCCGCTACCATTTGCTCCTAACATTTTTTTGCATGGGCTCTGGGACCAGAACTCAGGTCCTTTTGTTTGGGGGCAAAGCCTTGATCCCTGACTAATCTCTCCAGCTCTGTTTCAGAAATTTGTCTGGAGATGTACTCACAAAATGCTCTCCACCTATGAAACACCTGTAATTCTAAATTACTTGGAGGTGATGAAGCCCTTCTCCTCACGTGAACTCGATGTCCCGTTGCATGGGTCATACCACTCTATCCAATGTCGACTTGCTCTTGAGGTTCTAATTACAAGAGCCAACTGTGCACAGGGTGGAGAGATTGGCCACAGCGCTGCGAAGAGGTGGTACTGGTGGGATTGGATTATATTGTCTAGAGTCACGAGGAGTAGAAAGCTCATCTCTGCTTTTAAATTATTATTTTATTTTTCTATTTTTCAAGCATACTGAGTACTTATCCCTGCTTCCCTCCATCGCCCTTTCCTACCCCCTCCCTTCCCTTCATCAATCTATCCCACTCCCTCCCATCCTCCTGCCTGTCTGTTTCTATGGACTCAAGGTTCCCTCTGAATTAGACAAGTCTAACTCCTGTGGGGGTTCAGGCCGCTGTGGCATACCAAATTCCCCTATTCGGGCCACTCCACTGACAGGGGCATTTCTCTTCACGCATCCAGCTCTAGTCCCCAAGGTTTCCGCTGTGTGTTCTTATTTCTCTTCAGTTCCTCATAGTCTATGGGCGTGTTGGTATGTCAATCCTTATGCAGGTCTGGTAAGGACAAGTCTCACTGCAGTGAGTGGCAAACTGATCTCTAGTTGAGTGACTGCAGCAGGTTCAATCCCTTATCAGTGCACGACAGGGTCCTTGGAGTTCAGAGAATGACCATCACAGATGGCTAGAAGAAGAGGTAGGCGAGTCCCTACCAGTGCAGCAGAATTCCTTTGTGCCAGGTGACAACGAACTGGGCAGGGGTCGTGTGAAACAAGCAGGCTTGACCTCACGGGGCAGGTGTCTACGAGGTAACTTTTCCACTTGGGCAAACCTCTTGATTGTTCTAGTTCCGCTTTTTCACCTGTCAACAAGAATAATAATGTCACACTCTGTCAGTCAGTGTCGCCAAAACAAACAAACGTGACCACACACACACACACACAAACAGCCCCCTCTTAACTTCGACAAACACCTATCATCAACCTTCCTCGACTGACCACTGCTCACCCACTCATTCATTGATTCAGCAAACGCTTGTATGCCCAGGACTCCCTACGCTTTCACTAAGCTCCGGTATAGCTATAGAGTCATATAAAGACCAAGGAGTAAAAATTGGAGTTAAATGGTGAACTGAAGTGTAGAAATAAGTAACTTCTTGTAGGGTTCTTCTGTGATTGGAATCTTCAGATGTTCCTGTGGTAATCACACTCCAGCAGGCACAGTATCAAAGGATTGACTTCCCAGCCTTATGCGTGCCAAGCAAGTCCTCTGCTACTAAGCTAAATCCCCTGCCTTCGGATCACAAAGAGGGTCCTGGTTAGGCCCAGTGGGACACAAAGCAAGACATAAAGACATGGATATGGGAAGAAGACTTACAGAGAAGGAGGACTGGCAGCAGTGCGAGAGAGATGAGATGGTAATCAGACTGTAGTGTATGCATGTGTGAAACAGTCAAAGAGCCAAATTTATCAGCAATGAAAAGTTTTTAAAGCTGGGAACAGGGTCTCAATGAGTTGATCAGGCTGGTCTCGTGTTTGTTTGGTGGCTCATGCTGGACTTGAACTTGAGATCCTTCTGCCTTAGCCTCCCAAATAGTGGGATTACAGGTTTGTCATCAGTGTTTTTATATATTTCAAAATAGGAAGTAAGTCAAATACTTAAAATCAGATGCACGAGGGCTTGGGAGATGGTTTAGTGGTTAAAGTCTTTGCCTCGTAAGCAAGAGAACTTGAGTTTGGATCTCAGATCCCATGTAAAAAATGCTGGGCAGATAGGGGTGGCAGCCTCTAATTCTGGCCCTGGAAGGAAGAGCCTGGGAAACTCCAGAGCAAAGCAATAAGGAGGTAGAACAATCTAGTATGATTTCAGATATTACCCTTGGGCCTCCACAAGGACACACATTCGAGTGCCTTCTTGTACACATGCACAAATGCAAAAGGAAATCTGAAGACACAGAGACAGAGATACAAGCACAGCGAGACAGAAAGAGGCAGAGACAGAGAGGAAACAGAGATACACAGGGACTTGCAAAGAGACAGAGAGAGAGAGACAGAGACACAGAGAAATAGAAGTAGCGACAGAGAGGCAGAGACACAGAGAGACAGAGTCCGAGAGACGCAGAGGCACACAGAGAGAATGTAAAGACGTGGGAATGACTGTAGAAGTTGGCAGCGGGTCCTGTGTTGGACGATGGTCCTTAACCTGACTCTGTCTTGTCCAGATTGCTGCCTTAGGCAGGTGATGAAAGAAATGATATAGTGGAAACCCACAAGCGAATCCCCGAGTAGGGAAACAGTGTCAACCATCAGGATCAGGGAGGGGCCCTTCTCGTTTGATTCATGCCGAGGGACGCGTGACTGAGGCTGCTGCCCATGGGCTGGTGGTGGATGTTGAGCATTTGTGGTCGTGCTGTAGCCTCCTGAGCCAGGGATCACCCCAGCTCCCCGCTTCTGGGGAGGACCTTTCTTTTCTGCTCCTGACTGTAGCTCATGGAACACACGCTTAGGAAGTAATCCAGGGACACCGTTGGGGTCGGATGCTGTATAAGCTGGGCAGTCATACGGCATTTTCAATCTTTAACATTTTTAAAAATCACCAGACTGATCGCCAGAGTGGTTGTACAAGCCTGCATTCCCACCAGCAAGATACTCAACCTAAGGTAGGGCCGCAGTAGCCATAATCGGACTTTGCATGACCTGCGCAATGACTGACATGTCAACGACCCCCCAAAGTCTAGCATGGATCACAGGCACTAGGATCCTTAGAGGCAAGGGATTAATAGTCACAATAGTGTTCCCATACTAAAGGGGAGCACAAGAAAGGGCTCTGGGCAAGGCCACTGAGTCCTTACACCTCACTAGAGTGGAGGACACAGAGGGAAGTTTGACATGCCCACTAAAGGATGCTCCAGGGAATGGGAGGAAGGAAGGGGGGGCACTAGGAGAAGGGGAGGGAGGGGGATGAAACGAAGGAGAAAAGTGGGGAGGATGCAAGGGTGAATGGGGAAGGATGGAGGGAGGGAGGGACCGGGATACGTATTGAACTTGTATGATTGGGGAAAAATAAATAAATATAAATTAAAAAAAAGAAGCTGGATGGGTCAAATATATCCCAATTCTCCAAGATGCTTACTTGTTTTCTTATGTTCCTCTATCTGTGATATTAGTTGGTTCCCTTTTTATCTCTTTGCATAATGAAGGACGGACAAAATGAAAAATCACAGGCATGAAAGAATTTTCGTAAACACCCCATCACTTACCTGTGAACCAGGGATAAGGTTTAAACAGTGTTTGAGTTGTTGCTGAGAACCTCTTTTTCTACAGGGTTACTGAGCATGCTCTTAACTCACTGTCCTGGTGGGGAGGACAGATTGTTGGGCCACTTGAAATTCTATGCTCCTGGCTAGAAAGAAAGCACTTTTTTTTTTTTCTAGTATGGAATAGTAGAATTTGGGAAATGCATATTCTACCTTAATCCTGAAACACTGCATAAGGTCCTTTGCGACATTGGACAGTATCGATGGGGGAATACATGGAATTTACCTGCCTCTTCCAGCCAGGGTAGGAAGTAAGGCACAGAACTGGCAAGATGCCCTTGCACCTCAATTCCCTTGCCCTTCCAACAGTTAGGTTTTCTCGTTGCGTCCTGCAGGGCAATTATATTGTATTATTGCATATTGAAAGACACCAGGGTTTCAATCCAAACTTAAATAAAGGATTCCTCGTGGAATCACGGCAGGGAAGCGCTCCACTGAGCTCAGCTATGATTCCAAGAATCTGTTCATAAAGGAGACTATGAACCAGGCATGGGGCACCAGCCTGTGACCCAGGGTGCAAGGAGGCAGAGGCAGGACGATCCTTGAAAGTTTCAAGCCAGGAAAGGCTGCCCAGTGAGTTGCTGACCAGGCTGGATACAGAATGAGTGAGATCTTTTCTCAAAAGGACAAACAACAACGACCACAGCAAACTAGCCAGCCAACCATCTAAACAAACAAACAAAACAAAACAAAGCATAGAATATGAAAAGGTCACAGGTTGAGCCACAGTCTGGGCATTGGCACACCCTTACAAGGGTCGTAAGTGCCAATTCCTACATAATGCATAAAAGGCATTTCCTGCATCAAGAGATTATGTATAATGTCACTCTGTTCTGGTGCTGAGATAGAGATTATATTGTTACTCCTTAAACATGGACAAAGACCAAGAAAGAACAAATCCATTTGTGAGTGACAGCCTGGTAACCGTGGCTTCCCCATCAGAGAAGTAAATCATTGAAATGGTTTGTGAGGAATGGTGTCAGGTCGGCTAATGTTTGGCAGGTGAGTGAAGTGTATGCGGCATCTCCGACCTCCAACACGTTCACTTGCTTCTATAGAATTCTCTGGATATCCCGAGGCCTCTGAGCTCCTGCCTCCATTTGCTATAACTTCTGGCTACTTCTTTCCATCCTGAGCTGGAACTTCCTTGAGCGTAGGATCTCTGTCTTATCCACTGTATTATCCATAGAGCAAGACGCAGACTCAGGCACAAGGGAATGCTCCTGAATGGAATGAAGTTGGGCATGGCAACACATGTCTATAATCTCAGCTAAGGTAAGAGACTTACAAGTTTGAGACCAGCCTGGGTTACACCGTAAGACACTATGTAAAAAAAAAAAAAAACTGTCCATGGAATAGATGAAGCTAGCACCCATATATTCACGAATGTCAATCATTTTTTTCTATAATATTAAAGGAGTATTAAGTGAAGACAGGCAGATGGCTACTCCTATGACTTGGTTAAGGACCTGTGACAGATGAGGAAGTGGATATGTGGATGGTTACAGGCACGGAGAGAAAGGAGGTAATTATAATTAATTCATCCCCAATCTTCCCGTTCTCTCAGCCTTGAGATGGCCGAACTACTCATCAACCCAAGTGTTTCTTTCTGCCCGTAGATACTTCCAGAAACTGTCTGGACCTCATGAAGCATCTGATTACGCATAGCATATTTCTCATAATGCAGAGCGTATTTCTCATAGTGCATCTGGACCCAGTGACCCTATCAGGTTCCTTCAAGGATCCCGACTATTCCAAGCTGGAGCTTCCTATTGGGAGACTCTAGGGCTGCCTATGGGGCAGGGGCTGGTGGTGGGGTAAGGGCCCACATGGTGGGGGTTGGCATTCTTTCCATCCCAGCGCGGGACGTAGCCTTGGCCAGGTGCTGTGGGGGCTCCAGGCGTGTGGGGCTTTGGGAACGTGAATGGGTGTGGGGAGTGTCACCCAGCCTCGTTGGAGGAGGATGGGAGCGAAAGCAACAGATGTGCCCACGGTTCTGTTTTCAGTTCCCCAAAGGGTCTTCTTGACCACAGCAGTGTGACAGTCACTCTGGTAGTTGCTATCTTGGTCCCCGGGACACTCCCTCCTAAGGTATCGTTACTTTTTTTAATCTTCTCAGGTCAGTCACCATGAAACTGGGTAATAAGCAATCTGGGGTGGGGGATGGTGGAGGGACGTGCATGGGTCCCGAGCACTGAACTGAGATGGTGGGAGATGTCGGCGGATGACATCTTTCCTAAGTATACTAACCTTCCCCTCGGTTGTAGGCTTGGCCAACTCCATTTCTGTAAAAGTACTGTGGTGTCTTCTCACGATAAGCATCCACTCAAGTCCTTGTTGCTACAGGTAAAAATTGGATTGATAGAAAACGTTGGCCTTCCATGACCACATCACATCATCCGTCTCTTATTCTACTTATTTTTTGAGACAGGGATTTTCAGCATAGCCCAAGGCTGGCTTTGAACCTGTGGTCCTCTGGCTTCAGTCTTCCTAGTGTTGGGATTACAGGAATGTATCCATGCCTCGTGTATCCATCGGTCTCTGACCTTGATTTTCCTCGTTGAGATATTCAGTTCCTAGGCTTTCTTTCAGCGCAACTATTCACATCGCGCTTCACCCCTGGAATGACTGTGGGTAAAGGGCTCAGTATCATGCTTGAGGCTCTTGATCTGGTGTGATTTTGACATGGCATCTGTTCTCTCTAAAGTTTAGCCTCCTTCTGTGCAAACAAGCTAATGCAAGTTGATGTCTGGATGATCTAGTGATCTAATGCTACAGTCCTGAGGTACTGCAGACACCACTATTATCAAACAACAAAGATCAGTCACAAGTTGGTATGTGATGAAAACCTCTGTAAGATCAAAGGAGGTCTTGGTTTTGTTTGATTTCCAACCCTGATCATCCATATTCTAATGCTGTGTCAAAATCAAGGCTTGTACATTTTACTGAAATGATTCATGGAGTGCGACGGGCCTTCTTCACCATCTATTCTGATCTTCTTACTTTATTTTTTTTTAGAATTATTTCAACTTTATTTTTACAAAGAAAAACTTAAAATAGGAGCTAACCTCACTGTAAAGGAAACAAAATTCCCAAACCATAAACAGAAATGCAACCTCACAGTGCGGTCCACAACACATGAAGACAGAAATTCAAAGAGACCCCACGCCATCCAAAAAGCCAGACAAATCCACAGTTCCCAGCCATGAGGGTCATACTATCACACGCTTCTTACTTTACGCACAGCTGACTGAACTTATTCCAAGCCAACATTGCTACACACTTACCCAGAACCTAACAGTGCAACACTTTGGAAGAGGCATGGATGGATGTTTGGGGTTTGATAACCTGGGTTTAGGTCTTTGTGTCTCCGTCTCTTCTCTTGCTCACTCTCTCTTAAGTTAATAAGTTCTAAAATATTTTTTTTTACAGTAGTTCCACCTCACGATGATTGGATTTTCAGCGTGCACACATAATTTAGTCCTGGTGATTATACTAGGACACGCTTGCTAGGCAAACACTGTCACTGAGCTCTGAAGTTATTTGGTCAAAACCACTTGCCGTCATCTCGCTTGGAGTAAAAGACATTTTTTCCTGTGATCCAGGGATCCTCTAACCTTGACTTGTGGACACTGCACGCTCAGGCCAGGCTGAAGACTTCTCCCTGCTGTGCCTTGGCACCTGAGAGCCTGGCACATGGTAGGCATTTGCTAGACAGCTGTTGAATGAAAGCATAAATGTCTGCCGTCTCCTGGTCACTGAGTGTCCTGTTCTCTAGATCGTTGTCGGATCTGGTGCTAGTTTATAGACCTGGGTCAGTTTTCTTTACATATTGCTTGGCCACTTGGTTCGATTGGTGGCAGGAGCTGTGGACTGCAACTCATACCACTAAACGTTTTCCATTGCTGTTAGTATCGCGAGGAGCACATGGGAGTGAACTTACCTTCTCCCCGTTCCCTGTATTACGTATCATACTGGGTCAGTCTATAATTGTTTATAAATAAACAATGTCCACTTATATTTGAGCTCAACTGTACTGATGCTCTGGGACAGTTATATAATCCTGGCTTACAATATCCTAACGACTATACCCTCACTTGTATAAGTGGAAGTATTGAGAACATCATCCGGAGACTAACTGACCAGAAGGAGGTAGGGTGATAAAAAGGGGTGACTAGGGAGCAGCCAAATCTACACACCTAGTCTTTTAGTGCTGGATCATCTGACGCAGGAGTCTCTGACAGTAAATGATGGGTATTGGATGACCTCCACCATTTCCACACCAGAAATTGAACCCAGGGCCTTATGCATGCTTGGCAACCATTCTACCCCTGAGATACATCCCCAGACTAGAATTAGGCCCTTCTATTCGCATTTAGGTAATCCCTCACAAGGTATTGGTGTGAGTGAGGCGAATTTCACCTTATTTCTCCATGCTTAATGTCAAATCCTGAAATATGTATCTTTCCTCCTCTGCTCTCTGGGTGTTCTGCCCAAGTGGTGCCTTTTTATAGCAAAATAAAAGTGGACATGATGTGGACATGAACCTCCTGAGCTCCATGTGCAAGCAAGAACAAGGAACAGTTAGTTTGGCAGAAGCAAAGAGTCCAGTCTCAGAACTGTCAATACCTTAACCAAGACACGATGTGAAAGGACAAGAGACAAACATGTGTCCTTAGCTTCCTCTTTCTCCTTCCTGTTTCCGCCCTCACCTTCCATCAGTCAGCCTTTGCTTCCTCTTTCTCTTCCTCTGTCCCTCCTCTATTTCCTTATCTCCACTTTTCACCCTTCTCTTATCTCTACTTTTCTCCCAAATAATGGAACGTGCCAACTTCCTCAGAAGCAGCTTTTCAGAAGCACAGTTAATTTTGAAAATTTTTCCTTTTCTAGAGGGGCAAAAAAAAAAGTGTTATGAATGAAAAGCCACTACTGTCCACGTGTAACCACAGAGGATCCCACTTTATAGACACAAGAGCGGAGCAAGAACTTCAGGGTCCTCAACGCAGCCATTTGCCTTACCATCTCTACACGGGCCCAGTCTACTGCCTCCTGTTCTCCTGCCCTTTGGTTCTATGGGCCCAAGGGGGGGTTCCTCTGCATCTTCTGTTCTCATGGGGGTCCAGGCCTCTGTGGCAGTTTCCTTCCTTGGGTGGCCCACTGATATGGGTGCTCCCTTACTTCTATCTAACCCCTTGCCACTAAGGATCCTATTACCTGGAAGTATTTCTCCTGAGGTCCGTGCCAGTCCGTGGGGGGCATGCTGACATGCCCACCACTGTGCAGGTCTGATAGATCAAGTTCCTGGCTGTGGCTTCTGTTCTGTGGTTTCTGAGGCTCTGCCTTGCAGAGCCAGAATTATAGGCCATTGCCATACTCCCCCCCCCCAACAGTTTTATGTGGGGTCTGGGGATCCAAACTCAGGTCCAGTAATTTTCTTTGCAACTCCTCGCCTATGTTGTGATTGTCATCTTACAAGTGAGGTGGTGGGTCCCACATAGGTTGAAAGACACGCTTAGGGCAGTGCAGCTAAATACCCAATGCAGCTAATTGGTTGAGGGACTGATTCCACGGTTCATGTCCAGAGCAGAAGAAAAATATTTCTCTTATCCAGAGAAGCGGCCTGGAATCACTCGTGAGGACTTGAACTTTGTAAATACGATTTATTGTGTGCAGCCCTGCTTCTGTGAGGAGTCACCGCCAGGCATCTCTGGGCAGATCTGAATCCTGGGGTCCACCTCATCAGCAGAGAAGGAAGGTTTTTTGGGAGCAGGCTGTCTTTTCTACTCCCTGAATTACATCAGCTTCCTAGGTTCCCCTTAACAAAGCACCACAAAAGAGGACTTAAAACCATGGGAGTTACTTTCTCACAACCCTGAGGGTCAGAACGCGATCCTGGTTGGGTTGGTTTCTTGGGAGGCTCATTTCATACCTCTTTTCCAGGCTCTCGGCCGCCACTGGTGTCCCTTGACTGGCAGCTCTGTCACTCGCGTCTCTGTGGTGACTTGGGTCTGATGTCCCTGCATGTCTCTTTATCTCCAATCTCCTCCTCTCTATAAAGACACCAGACACTGAGATTTAGGGCCCGAATTACAGTATGGCTTCATCGCTGTCATAACCTTTGCCCAAATAGTTATTGAACCTTGAGGAAGAGGGGGCGGTAAGGATGCGAGAGCCAGAGGACAGGGACAGGTGATGTCAGACAGTAGCCGCTGTTCGTGTCAGGGCTGTGGGACCCAAGAACTCAACGCATCAGTGTCTACCTTCACTAGACTCTACAACGGCTGCCTAACAACACTTTGCAGTGGGCCCGAGAAGTTCATATCAGACATGACGCTGCCCCGAGGGACTGTGTGGGACTGAGGGTGGACAAAAGAAAGGGGGAGCCTGTGCATTCTACAGTCTACCCACTGGCTGGCCGTTAGCTCCCTGACAGGTGCCTAAGCATTAACTAGTGCAGGCACCCTAGAGGTCACCCAGTTTCACGTGCAGGGAGATGGGCAAGAGGGAGGCAAAAGGGTGGGCAGGGAAAACAGGAAGGTCGGGAAGAGACGAAGGTGGATGAGCATAGGTATTGGGTGATGAAAAAATGAATAGTGTAATCAATTATATTTAATAATACAATAAATAATAAGTTAATAAAATTAATATAAAAAAGAATACAAGAATATTTGATCTGTTTATTTGAGGGGGGTGTAGGAGTTCATGCCACAGTGGAAGACATTTTGGAAGTCTGTTCTCTTCTCCCACCTTATGAGCTCTGGGGATCAAAGTTGGACAAGTTTGTCTCCTGATGCCTTCTGCTGGGCCATCTTCCACCCCATCTTATGCCATTTTATCTGTGTCATTTATCACACATCTAGATGTATGTCACCACCACTGCTGTGATGGCTGAGCGACTTAATGACCTCAGAGGGCTCTGTTGGGGGTCTCTCTTGATAGTCACGCCCACCGTTCTTACCTCCTGGGAAATAGAAATCTGTCCTTCCCTTTCGTGAGTTCATCCCAAGAATGTTATATAAATGGCATCATTTGGTGTGTGACCTTGTGAGTTTGATTTTTTTCTCTCTCAGTATAAAGGCCTTCGGAATCATTCAAGCAGCTGCGGCTACCCTTCCTCTATCCTTTTTATCGTGGGTCCCGGGTCTTGGAGTCACACTTATTCTGATGGAGATAGATAGCGCAGTTTGCAATATTGTCATCCTTTGCCTTGGGTCACGGTGAGTCTGGCCTCAGAGTTTTGCCTGTCTTGGATTTATAGCCCGATCAGAGGTGTCTTTGATTATTAACTTTGGTTCCCCTGTGTCATTTGAAAAGACATCGAGTAGTTCTGAACTTGATCCAGACTTCCAAGGTTCTAATAATGAAGTGGCTACTGCTAGATATTCTCAGGGGGTAGAAAGGCAAGAAACACACCTTGGATAGTCGTCCTTTCCCGCCTCTCAGGGCTGACAGACAAGGGAAGAGAACAGGAAAACTGGAGCCAGGGGACACTGTCTTGGCTATTTTTGTGCTTCTCTTGGAATGTAGGCTGGGGAGGTGCCTAGTTCATGTGTGCGGGAAGACATAGGAGGGCCCAGGCCCCGAAGGGCCTACATGAAGTGTGGGGGGTGATAGTGGAGGGAAAGAATGGAAGTCAGTGCTATACCCCTCTTCCCAAATATAACCTTTCATACCGGGGTCCTCCGATCTGGGCAGGGTCTTTTCTGTCATTTGACCTATTACTGAAGGTCAGTTGTACCTCATTTTTATAAGGGTGCTCCTAGTTAGGTGGATGGAGGAGAGTCCTCAGGGAAGTATCGTGTGGTCTGACACACATTCTGTCCTTGGAGTCCTGGAAGACAGAGAACAAGAGGACTTGAGAAGGAAAAGGTGGAACAGAGAAGTTTGACCCCGGGTCTCCCATTTGCTCTCTGTCCTCTACTCATTCCTTCTAGCCTCTCTTATCTGTAATCTGGTTATGAGACATTTTTTTTTATGCCAACCTAAGATAGGTAAAAACATACACAGGAAGAACACAGATGCTATCATTACAATTCAGGATATTTTTATAGGCTAGCAAATCCTACATTTTGTCCTACAGAGTATCTATCTCCTAATCCCTCGACACCTTTATTAATTAATTAATTAGTTAATTTTTTCCCACTCATACAAACTTGATAGGTACCCCATTCCCCTTCCTCCCTTCACCCCTCCCTGGATCCCCTTGCTCCCTTCCCCATTTCCCCCCTCCTTTTGCCCTCTCCCTCCCTTTCTCACATTGTCCCCCCACCATCCCTGAAACATCCTATAGTGCGCATGTCAAACTTCCCTCTGGGTCCTCCTCTCTGATGAGGTGTAAGGACTCAGTAGTGTTGCCTCGAGCTCTTTTTTTGTGTTCCCCTCTAGTACAGGAGCCCTGTTGCCGACATCTTTCTTATCGCCACCTGGGCACCCCCCTCCCACAACTGACTCCACCTCCAGCCAGGAATAACATTTTCCACAATTTCTTTTTATTTATCCTATTTATTCTGTTTATTTTATTTTATTCTTATTTTTCCTAGTCTTGAACTTACGTGGGTGAAAGTACCCAGAACACTTGTTTGGTGTTCGCTTCACACTCAGGAGACAATCTACTTGATTGGCACGGTTGTACTTTGCTAGTTCTCTTCACTGAAGAATAATAGGAAGCATTGACACAAGGGCACCGTCGGTAGTCATTTCAGCTATTTTCAGCTTGGGAGTCTCATGAGTGAGCCCCTGAACTTTGCTGCTCTTGGTGCTCAGGACAGTTACCCAAGAGTGATGATGATTGCCTTCAGCTTTAGAGGGCCTTCCTGACTTTCACATAAACATATATAACCTTACAGAATGATGAGACTTACAGCAGGCTCAGCGGGGTCCCTGGCAGAAAGGAGTTTTCCCTCAGTCCATGCTTAAAAGATGTAACCAAGGCACAGATTGGGCCTTAGCCTTTCCCCGGTTGCCTGCTCAATTGGGTTGCTTTCACCCATCTCTTGTTTCACATGACGTGGCAGCAATGGCTGCCCTTTGCATGGTCAAGTGTGCGAGGAGGTTGAATGAGATCGCAGCATGCCACTCCCACCCACCGTGGCTCAGGGGGTTGAGCTGTGAGCAGGGGCAGGGGGGTCCTAAGAAGGACTGTCTTGTGGAGGATAGCAGGGCAGGGAAAAATGAAGGATGACTTTAAATAAAAGATATTGGGGCTGAGGAATTAGCTCAGGGGCTAAGCCTTTGCTTCATAAGGAAAAGGGCCTGAGTTTAGATCCCTAGATCCCATGTAAAAATGCTGGGTGGACCAGCCTGTAATTCTGGCCCTGGAGTGTGGAACTCTGGAATCCCCAGAATGAAACATAAGAAGGCAGTGCAAGTTAGGGTGACTTCTGAGATCACCCTGGGTGGGGCCTCCTCCACAGGTACATCCCCATAAATGTGGTGCATTTTATGGTAATTAAACATTCAGCTCCTTAGTTAAGTAGAAAAACATTGCTTCGCAACCATGAAATAAAGATGGAGAGAGACATTTCAAGTGCAAAGATTTTCTTTATTCAGTCTTTCCCAAATATTAGCAGGATCGAAGCCAAGGAGAGGGAGCAGGATGAGGGGGGAGAGGGGCTGGGGTCTGCCACAGGGTAGGTCATTTGTGGGAAATGGCTCCCCCGAGGAGCCAGTGGTGGAGGCTGGGCCTCTCTGGCTCTAACACTCATTCCTTTTGATATTCTGCACCAAGGCTGAAGACAAGCTCTCGTGCGTGACCTCGCAGGTGTAGGTGTTATGGCTTTCATACTGGGCTTTGGTCAGCGTCAGAGTACTGCTGAGGCTGTAGGTGCTGTCTTTGCTGTCCTGCTCTGTCAGGCTGTTCTGGACGTTATTTTTGTCCTCAGCGCCGTCCACCTTCCACTTGACGTTGACATTCTTGGGGTAGAAGTTGTTCACGAAGCACACCAGGGAGGCGCTTCCAGACTGTAGCTGCTCGGTGGATGGAGGGAAGAGGGAGACGGTGGGCTTAGCCACAGCCCCTGGAGGGAGGAAGCACAGGGATGGAGTTAAACCAAGGAGGTCTCCTCTTGTGAAAGACGGTCTACACTGGAGGACGGACACATTCAAGACAGACGCACAGACCAGCAGGCTTGGCCTTCAGAAGGAAAGCAAGGAGGTGGGAAAGCACGTGGCTGCATCTGAAGGGCTGGAGAGACTCCCTAACTCTTGGCTGCGTCCTTAGAAGGAACCTGAACCTTTTGATTCTGTTCCCAGGATTTCTTTTATGCTTTTCTGAACGGCCTGTCTTTCTGCGTCCCCTCCAGCTGCTCCAGGTTTTAATCCATCAAAACAGGTCTCTGTAGCTGGTGCAGTTAGGTTTAGAACTAAGCAGATCTCCATGAAAGAAGTGTCTGGGTTGGGTATCAGCCCCTGTCTTTGGGGGGAGGGTTTCCAGCAACTCTCCCATCCCCCCAGGAGGGCCTCCACGTCAGACCTGGACCCTGGTCCGATGGTTTGTAACCGCACAGGGCAATTTTTAGCCAGACCAGAGGCGGTCAACTGTAATCTTGGCCACCTGCCTGGAAGGAACTGGTTAGCTTCACTTTTGACCTTATGCAGCTGCCAGATGGCCGCTTGGAAATCCCCCTCTGCAGGGATGCTGGCCCTCTGCTGAGAGAGCAGTAGTTTATGAAAAATCAAATACTCTTTGCCAAGGGAAAAAACCAATTATGCACAGCTTTTTTTAAAAAAATATAACTAGCCTCTATGTTAACCAAACAACTCAATGTAAGACCCTAAACTTTTCATGTTCAGTCTTTTCTTTTCTAAAAGACATCTTCATTGCTAATTCTCCCTATCCCCCAGTAATGGTGGAAAGTAGCATGGGCCCCAAAATAATGTAAAACAAGCAGAGGAAAACATCCTACAAAGATGAAACTCATCCTGTCTGGGGAAATTCCTAATTTCTTTAAATTTTCTATCTGGCTTTGAAATGTTAAACAGTGATTGTATATGACATTGAAATAATTTCAAGATGTCTTGTTAGCTTTTAATGGAGTTTAAAACTCTTTAAAAGAGCTTCAAAAGGTCCTGAAACAGTCCTGGCAAGTTCTTAAAACAAATAGCATCATATGGGGAAAACACCAAGCAGATATGCACATTATTAAAGCATATGGCACTAAAGTAGCTAGATAAAATATTTCAACTAATGAATTAAAGTGATCAGTCACATTTTTTTTCTAATACGCAAAATATCCTACCTTAGTTAAGCTTTTGAAAAATATGACAAGTTAAAAACATGTCACAAATTAATATTTTTTAAACACACCATCATGGTATTTATATTTAATGTGAATTCAGTCAAAGAGAATTTGCCATGACTTGATTAGCATGCTGGCATTAAATTCAATTTCTGCTGGTATGAATTTTACCCCCAGAGTCATATGCTGCTTTTTTTTGGGGGGGGGGTTAAGCTTTCATTATTTAAGTAAATTCGATAAGGATATAGCAGTGAAATTGTTTACAGTCCCCTAATGAAAATTTACAATAAGGGGCTAATAAATGTGACTTTTCTTTTTGAAATCTCTAATAAATCACTTTTATCCTTTTTTTTTTTTCCACGTCAGCATAATGCTGGCCACATCTCTATCCTGTCTGCCATTCATGGCATGATTCGTATCAGTGTGTGGCAGGAAAACGGTCCACAGCGGAGTTCAGCGCACTACCGCGGGTTTACTGTGGCCCTTAGCGCCGGGTGACCAAATAAGCGCGGTGGCTGGTCATAGAGTCACTCAATCATAAAAAAAGACCGCCACGGGGCCGCGGAGTACGCTATCTCGTGTAGCCTCCTCTGCGGTATAGAACAAGTAATAACTTGGAGAAATAAAAGAATATATTCTTTAAAATAGGCCCTATTTTCCTATAAACCTGTGGGTCTTAAAATCTTAACTATTTACTTTCCTGTAGCCTAACACATTTCTTTGAGCTTTTGAGCACATAGAAATTACATTAAAAGTGAGTTATCTCCCCAAATCTTGTTCCTGCAGAACATCTCATTTTGACAGCAGATCAAACATTTTAGTCTCTATAAAATGTCATTGCTTCTGACTGTTCAGTAGATGACCTCTTTTACATTGTAAGCAGGTACTTTTCAACTTTTTCCTGATTCGTTTTAGTGCATGATATTGTTGTAATTGCCTTGTGAAACAATTTACTAGACGAAAGACAGAAAACAGACTGACAACTACAGTTTTCAAGTCTTCAATAGCACTCTTAATGAACAAAAACCCAGTATCTGGCAAAACCTAATAAAGATGAATTCCCTCTGCCCTTGATATCTCCTATGCTTTTCTTTAGTCCTTTGAGCCACTTGGATTTATCTCAATTTCAATTTCCAAGTCTATTTTAGAAGCTGGGTTTAGCTTTTCTATCGGTTCAATTCTGAGATAGCCTCCCTTTACCATCTCCCTAAGCCCTCTAATTTGGCTCTAGGAGTCATTATTACTGGCAATGATACCTAAATTTCAAAAGGCAACAGAGAATCATTACTTCTCTTCAATTCCAGCCTTGTCCCTTGGTTGAAGGCAATCCAAAATTTTAACTACTTTCCTTCCAACAAACTCCCCCTTTTTTTGGCTGCAAATTTCTCTAGATTAACAGGACAATCTGGGATTCTGAATACTTTTTCAGTTGGATGAGCCCTTTAAGGCGCTTTTTTTTGCAATGAGCAGATTTTTCTAGCCCTGACTCAACTGATTTTCAGACGAAATCTATTTTCCTTCAATCTGACTTCAGCTTCATACTCCAAATACAAAACCCCCCAAATCTTACAACTCTACAAGAAAAAGGATTAGAAAAATGCACTTACGTTTGATCTCCAGCTTGGTGCCTCCACCGAACGTGAGCCACAGTGAGAGACCTAACAGGACCCCCTCAACAAAAACTCCCTTTGAAGCCAGGCCAACTAGACAGGCCAAATTCAGAGCAAATCCAACTGTTCTTTGTGAATTTACCCCTTCAAATTCCATTCCCTCACAAATTTGTGTATTTTCTTTCTCTGTCTCTCTCTCTCTTTTTAAATATTGGCTCTTTCCTGGTGGTCTTCTATTTCCTTTTTGCATCACCCACATATCTCAAACTCACACAAATGATAGGATGAGACCAAAACTTCACAGATAACTGAGCAAAAAAAATGGACTTATGTGTGATTTCCAGTTTGGTCCTTTTGCCGAATGTGAACCCAGCACAGTGATCCTTAATTTTTCCCTGTGCAAAAACTTCTCTAGAAAGACGGTCATCCTTCTTCCCCCCCAGTTAAACTACTTTAAAAGGCTAAGCAAGTATCCCTTAGACAACCCCCTGTAGAACAATTTTCTTCCTTTATACCTCATCCAGGAATGACTTTGTTACGTCCCTGATCTCCAACTAATGGAAACACAGAAAAAGCATAAAAAAGCAAACAATTAGATAGACACAGTGAAGAATGAGTTGAAAAGAATACTTACGTTTGATTTCCAACTTGGTCCCAGCTCCGAACGTGTACACACAGTGGTTTCTCTTCACTTCCCTCCCATACAAAAACTGAACAGCCTACTCTAACCATTGAGGACAGCTTTGCCAGAACATGCTACTAAGCTCCCCTTGTACATTTCAAAAAACGGCCACTTAGACAAGTTATCCTTATTCAATGACGGATTTTTTGCTCTTCCTAGAATATCTACAATCCAGTTCCCAAGTTTGCTTACAATGTTCCTTTCTATCTCTGCCACGGAGAATGTTGGAACCCCGCTTCAGAGTTAGCTTAGAGGCGACATGTACACACAGAGCCCACACGGACATAGACAACAGAGACAGAAGGGTTTGGAGTCTACTTACGTTTGATTTCCAGCTTGGTGCCTTGACCGAACGTCCACCACAGTGATAGGACTCCATTGCCTGGCTGTACAAAAACCCTTCTCACCAAAGGGGAACAGAGCCCCGTTCAGCTGTTAAAGCTCAACTCGTCTCTCCAAGCAGCTGTGGAGGTCCTGGGGTGTCTCTGACAGACAGCGTTTGTTTTCTGTGGTGAGCCTTGAACTCTTAGATGCTAATATATTTTGCGTCTATGATCCAGTTTTCTTCCGCAGCCTCCCATATCAAGACTGCTTATTTGTTCATTTAAAAAAAAAAAAAAGAAATATAAGCAAGTTGAAAAAAAAATTCTTGGCTGAGGAGATGGCTCAGGGGTTAAAACCTTTGCTTTCTTGCAAAGTAAAACACCCGAGTTCCAATCCTCAGATTGTACATAAAAATGCTGGGCAGAAATGTGTCGGCCTATCATTCTGGCCCTGGAAGGAAAGGCTTGGGAAACCCCAAAGCAAAGCAATAAGGAGACAGAGCAATCCAAGATGATTCCCGATGTCACCCTTGAGCCTCTATGGGAACACACACTCTATTTTTTTAAAAGTCTGTAGGCTTTATTGGTGGTGCTTTGTCTGCCTGTACAGTCACAATACATTCTACAGATTTAGTCAGGACAGCTTAAAGCCACATAGTGTTAAGTCTTCATTTGCACACACACACACACACACACACACACACACACACACACACACACACACTCAAAGCCATTTCTTAATTCCTTCTCCTGAGGTGGTTGGGGGTTAGGGAACTTTTGCAAATGATAAACTTAATCTGTCGCACCCATGAAACTCTGTAGCTTTCCTGTTAATAAGACTTAGGACCGTCTTCCTATTTGAACTTTGCAATGATGCTCTTTCATAAAAGGTTGGTTAAGTAAATACCGGCTCATGGCTCACACCTTCAAGACACACACTGGGACTGAGCTATGGCTAAGAAAGAAAGGAAGTTCAGTGTAGCGGAAACACAAGCTTTGTTCCACAGACTGGTCCACCATTGCAGGGCAGGAGTTCCTGAGATGAGCAGGGGAGCTAGCTGTCTTTGCAGCTGCTCCGGAATCAAGGTGTGTTGTATTGTCTCCATGACAACCAGCTCAAGATCCTGAAGACCTTGCATCTGAGTGCAGCTTCATTTATTGCAGTCTCGTGTCTCCACCTCCATGCTCAGTTACCTTAGCACATTGCTACTACCACTCCCACCTCCTTGCAGTTCTACTTTGTACCCACTGACTTTTTACAAAACATGTCTGCCCACCTTGGATAGACCTTAAAGAGCGATCTTCAAGATGTGGCTCAAGAAAGTCTTTCTCTCTGATTACTCCCAGGCAGGTGACCTGAGCTGCTTTTTTATGCAGAGAACAGGTCCTTAGACCTAGATCATTCAATTGTCTGCCAGCAGATGCTCATTTCCTTACTAGATTGGCAACTGTTTTATCAGCCATGTGATTGGGAGCTCTGGTCTTTAATCAACAAAGGTACATCATATGTTTTTGCAGAACATTTGAAACATCCTGCATAGATCAGAGATCATAAATGTTCATTCAAATAGGTTAATAGTGTCTACCACAATAGTAAGCATTGTGGAGAACTTGTAACTGTTAAAGTGCAATAATTAGAGATAGTTTTATTTGTTTTTCGGTCACGAGGAATTTCGTTAGTTCCTGGAATGGCAGAAGCAGCAGCGTACTTCACCAGAAGGTGAGGAAAGGAAGAATCAAATTGGAGGGAGAGAGAAAAGAGAAATCGACAAGTAGATCTCAATTGTGCAAAGCATCCGACGAAATAGCCAACATGCATCCCAATAGAAAAAATTCTCTCTGTAGCAATGAAAGCACTGTCAATCATAAACACTTGACACCTGTTGAGAACTTAATAAATTACAAATTCCAGACATCACACATCAATCTCCATTTTTAATTATCCCCGAGACTCTATGACCAGAGATTAACACTGTTGTGCATCTGAACTTGCAGCTCATGCACTTAGCTGCACATGCTGCGGTGTAGACCCCAGGGGATAATGTCACCCAGGGGAAGTAACATGCATGTGAAAGAATGCTGGCATGGAAGAAAGGCCTTAGACCATTCTCGGGCGGAGGGGAGTCAATGGACAAATATGCCGAAATACATATGCAAGGCTGCATTGCAACGTTGATCTCAAGGTGAAAAGTTGGGAAATAGCTGAAATCTTCATCAATGAGAGTTTGGTTAACTAAATTAATTTTGATAGGACCTTCCAATAGAGAACAAAGTAGCCGATAGCCAAAGTAGCCAGAACAAAGGTACTGAATCACACGTATGATCTCATATCATGAACCTGTTTGAATAGACCATGTATGTACACAGACGCAAGCTAATTTTTCAAGGCTACACAAACTGAGCTCAGTTAGTTATCTCCCAGGGTCTGACAGGAGTAGGTGGTTCCTATTCTTCTATAAATTGCATGCAAACCTGCATATTGTGTAGTATTTGATTTCTAAAGATCGCCTGGATACGTTCATTTTATAGTCACAAGAAACAAACAAAGCTGTGCCACTGAAAAAGGCAAACCTCCACATTACCTGCTAGCATTCTTGATATTCACACGCATGAACAAATATCGCTTTAAAGGATAAGGACACCTATGTCGTGTCGTTCTTTTTGTCAAGTAAGTTAAAGAAAAGAAATTTGAAGCTGAGAGTGAGGAAAAGGCAAGAGCTTGTCTGAGTCCGCAGAGGAGATAACCTTTTCCAAAAATAGATTGGGGCTGGGGGCGGGGACCTGGGAATGGAAAAGACCTGGCTGTAGTAGGAGACTTAGTAAAGGCAGTGCATTATTGCAACAGTAAATGACTATTGATGAAGCAGCATTGGTCACATGTAGTGATGGTTGACAGGCAAGTTGGTTGTGATGCTTATTCTAATATAAAACGGCTCATTGAGAAGTTGAAATGTTAAGATGTAGTTTATTATTTGGAAGCAAAGGATGTCTCAGACATCTATGAGATTCTGGCACAACCTGTGATTCTATAAAATGTCAACACTGGACATCAATAAGATCAATTTATTGAGATAAGACTAAGAGTCACTAAGACAGCCCAGGAAATTTTGGATTTCATACATAAAAGAGTGATAGAAATAGCAATTACTTTGGGGGGAGCAAACCCACAAACTCATCCTTGATGTTGCTTCCCATTCGACCCCTAGCAAAGATAAATCCTAGCCTGCTTTCAGATGAGAGGAAGAGGAGCATACAAACCGAAATTCACATTTATATACTATCCTGAACGCTACCTACAGGTTAAGGAAGTGATAATGCTTAAATCTAACAATCTCTGAAACACCATTTTTGCTTTCTCTTCCCCATAATTAACCAGCTTATTTTGGGGAGAGAGCTCTCATATCAGTCACAAAGAGGACATCCTCTCAGCATGTCAGAAACATACACTTGGATTCACAGCAAGGTTTGAGAGGGGGCCGGTTTCCCTACCTGGCACTGAAATGTTTTGTCCAGTCTTCATCTTGAAGCCTGTGGTTCAATCTTTTTTTTCCCAGCTCTCCCATCATGGTAGCGTTCTGGCTTCGGCTGGACTTGCGTTTGGCTAGTAACTTCCTATTTTCACTGGACGCCAGCTGATTCTCCCATAAAGAGAAGAGATCCATACCTACATGCTTAGTTCTGCATCAGTTATCATTCTTCCGGCTAGAGGTCACGCGTGGGTTTCTGTTCTCCATCCCCAAGGGATGAGGAGAAGGGAGGGAGGCAATGAGCTGTTTCTCCTCGTCCTTAAAGAAAGGCAGAAGCCGCGTCTTTTCCTGGACATGCACGCCCGTACGTGCCATTGGCACGGCCCAATACGCTGGTCCAAATCTGGAAAAGGCAGTTAATTCTGTTGTTTGCAGGAGGATAGTAGGATCGCCACAATTTTACTTTGAAAGAGAAAACAGCAAATGGTTTGGGGTTTGCTGAGCTCAGAGGGCCTCGGCCATTGAGATTTGCATATTGGTTGCTGTGGTTTCCATTTCAATTTTACAGATGCCTTTTAACTCTCTGCCCAGCCTCCCTCATTTGTCTGTTGCTGACATGTTGTGTAGGTTGTTTGTGTCATCCTGGGACATCCCCACAGTGACGTGACCTAGCATAAATGCGTTTTACATTTGGGTGTACTCTTCGGTTAGAACACTGGAGATGAGGGGTGGTGGGCCAGCTGGTTTGGAGGTGCCCTATGTGAGCCCACGAATATATCGGATTGTCTGTTCTCAACACGAGGCAGCAGAGTGTTAACACTGGGGACGGATGAAGGACACTATGTAGGGGTGACCCGCAAGCTTCTGAGAGTGCAGAACCAAATACAAGCACATGTCCTCCGAGTGTCTGAGCCAGATGGGAGTCATGGAAGAGATTGCATCACCGTTTCCTCACTCTGTACTGGAGAAAGTTGGGAAATTTAGACCAGAAGATACACTGTTATGCATGGGGTATCTCGCCCACCCCAAGTCTGACTTTGTAGGTTTTGACTAGAACTGCTAATCACACCCGTGTCATCCATACAGTTTGCAGATTGAAGCACCACAAAGAGAAAAGGAATTCAAACCTAGATCCAGGCAGGGCCAGTGTTGCAGTCCGCCTGCATGGTTGCTGATAAATGACCATCAAACAGCTTAGGGGGAACAAGGGTTTATTCTCTCTTACCATTCCTGATTACAGTTCTCAGTCCAGCTTGACGGGAGAGCACGCACCAACACCAGGGCTGAGGGAACTGGCCGCACCATCACCACATAACAGCTGAGAGATGGACAATCCTTACTTGCCAGACCAGCATGTCTGGCCAAGTGAACAGAAGGATGCCAACTCTCTCAACCACCTCTCCGTGATTTATTCCAGGGCCTAATCCCACCTACCATGGGCTGGGCCTTCGCCATCAGCTAGACAATCTCCTGCAGGTTTGCTCTGGGCTCAACGCACCTACTAATTCTCTACAAATGTGCCCAGAGCTCAAACCCTCAACAGTCAAGTTGACCTTGGTGCCTAACCATGACAGCCAGGGAGATAGCTTGGAGGTTAAAGACCTGATTTCTAAAATGCCAGGCAGAAATAGTGGTGGTCTGTAATTTTGGCTCTGGGAAGTGGAGTCTGGGAAACCCCGGCGCAAAGACATAAGGAGGTAAAGCAATCCAGGATGATGTCGCGATGTCACCCTTGGACCTTCACAGGCACACACACTCAAGTGTCCTGTGGTATCATCCCCCCCCCCCAATGCAACAAACAAGCAAGGAGAAACTATCTGATGCAGTCCGTTGTATTTTTTATTACTCTTTACCTTTTGCTTTTATTTATTTTTTTAAAATTAATGTGTGTGTGTGTGTGTGTGTGTGTGTGTGTGTGTGTCTTGTGTGTGTGTGTCTGTGTGTCTGTCTGTCTTAAAAGACATAGGAAAAGCCCAGCAGCCTCTCATGATAAAAACTCTGAAAAGAGAGGACACACCTCAACACAGTAAATGATGCCTAGAAGCCACATCCTGCTAAGCAGGGAAAACACACAGCATTCTAGCAAGATGAGGAACAGAGCGAGGTTATCCACGCTCCTCTGTTCAGTTAGTGCTTGAAGTCCTAGCTGTGTGTGTGTGTGTGTGTGTGTGTGTGTGTGCGTGTGTGTGTGTGCGCGTGCATCTGTCCAGAGGTAAGTAGCGTGGTAGAGTATATATGATGTGAGTGGACTGATGAATACCGGGAATGGGAAGGTTTAAGTGGGAAGAGGTAAGGAGAGGAGGTAAAGGAGGAAAAGATGCTTATATAAGTCATGTGGAAATCTGAAACTTGGTAAGAAATTAACTTATAAAATAAAAAAAGTTTGAACGGAGTTAGCCTACATGGTGGAGAGAGCTGCTCCAAGAATCTATAGGTTATTCATGAAAACCCCAGTGTTAGGTGGGCTACTTTCCTATGCATTATTGGGCAAGGAGGTCTCAGACATTCGAAGCAATACAGGCGTGTGCTAACCCAGCAGAACTAGATGTACAGACCATTTTGCTGAAGACACACTCTGCCCGCAGTAGATAGGGAAGTCACCCCGGGACAGTCTCCTCTCTTCTGCCTGGCCCTTCTCCTGTGGGAAGGTGCCGCACAGGATGCTGGGGAGAACTGTAACCCGCAGTCTTACCCAGACGTGCATCCCATGTACAACATGACTATCATCGTTAGGCACAGGTGTCAACTTGACGGTTGAGGGTTTGAGCTCTGGGCACATTTGTGCAGTATTAGTGTTGAGTTGCGTCCAGAGCAAACCTACAGGAGATCGTCTAGCTGATGGGGAAGGCCCAGCCCATGGTAGGTGGGATTAGGCCCTGGAATAAAATTCAGAGAGCTGGTTGAGGGAGTCGGCATCCTCGTGTACACTTGGCCAGACATGCTGGTCTGGCAAGTAAGGATCGTCCCTCTCTCAGCCCTTGTGTGGTGATGGTGTGGCCAGTTCCCTCGGCCCTGGTTCTGGTGCATGCTCTCCCGTCAAGCTGGACTGAGAACTGTAACCAGGAATCGTATGAGAATAAACTCCTTGTTCCCTTATGCCGTTTGGTGTCATTTATCAGCGACCATGCAGGCGGACTGCAATAATGGCTGTTAATTTCTTCTTCCCATTGTTGATGAACACAGGACCCAAGCAGCTGAGAGGAACAGGGTTCATGCCGGGTTTGCAGTTTGTGGCTACAGCTCACCGTGCCGACACCCGGAGCCAAGCGATCTGACTGCGTCCACACACATCTCTGAGAGAGGGGCATACTTTCTTATTTGCCAGTATGTCAGTCTGCTAAAATACTGAACCGGCTCTCTCCATCTTATCACCTGCCGGGAATAGTCCCATTCATTACGGGCCTGGGCCTGGGCACATCAGTTAGAAAAGCTCTCACGCTCTTGCTCAGTGCCTACTTTAATGAAGTAACTTTCTTCACGGTTGTGCCTAAAGCTTCAGTCCTGGCCATGGCTACCTACAGGTGTTAACTGGACACTTGAAAGCTTTGGCTCTAGGCACATTGATAAAGAATTAGTAGTTGAATTAAGGCCTAAGCAAGCCTGTGGGAGATTGATTGATGGGGAAGGTCCAGTCTCTGGTAGGTGAGGCTAGTCCCTGGGCAGGTGAATAAGGGGGAGGGACCGTGTCATCTCTGTGTATTTGGCCAGACAGGCTGATTTGGCAAGGGCGGATTGTCCCTCTCTCTGGTGTGGCCAGTTCAGTTGGCCCCTGGTGTTGGTATGAGCTTTTTTTGCCAAGTTAGATTAAGAACTGCTAGCAGAACACTATTATGACTATTAATCCCTTGCCTCTAAGGATCCTGCTGCCTGTGATCCATGCTAGACCCTGGGGAGTCGTTGACTACAAAGTCCCACTGTGGCTACTGTGGCCCTAACTTGTGTGTAGTATCTTGCATATCATTGGTCCTCTCCATCTTTAGGCTCTTACAATCTTGCCGCCTCCTCTTCCGCCAGTTTCCCTGAGCTTTAGGACGGGGAGAAATTTGGCTGGTCTGGTTCAAATTAATTAATGTGGAGTCTTTGGTGTTCTGAATTATGTTTTTTTTGTTGTTTTCAGTTTTGATCATAAAAGGATGTTGGATCTTGTCAAAAGCTTTTTCTGCATCTATTGAGAGTATCATGTGGTCTTGGACTTTGGATTGGTTTATATGATGGATTACATTTATTGATTTGCATATGTTGAACCAACCTTGTGTGCCTGGGATAAAGCCTACTTGATTACAGTGAATGATCTTTTTGATATGTTTTGAATCTGATTTGCTAAGATTTTGTTGAGAATCTTTGTATCTGTGTTCATCAAAGAGACTGGCCTATAGTTTTCTTTTTTAAGTGTATCTTTATTAAGTTTTGGGGTTAGTATGATATTAGCTTCATAAAAAGAATTTGGAAGTGTTCCTTCCTTCGCAATTTGATGGAATAGTATTGGTGTTAGTTGTTCCTTAAATATCTGGTAGAACTCTGTGCTGAATCCATTTGGTCCAGGACATTTTTGTGGGAAGATTTGAGATTACTTCCTCAATTTCCTTATATGTTATAGGACTATTTAAATAATTCACAACTTCCTGATTCAATTTAGGTAAGTTGTGCTTACTCAGGAATTCATCCATCTTTTTTGTGTTGTCAAACATCACAGAGTATAAGTTTTTGAAATATGATCTTATAATCTCTGAATTTCTTGGGTATCAGTTGTGATAACTCCGTTTTCATTTCTAAGTTTGTTAATTTGGGTTTTCTCTCTCTTCATTTTGGTTAATATAGCTAGAGGTGTATCAATCTTACTGATTTTTCTCAAAAAACAAGTTTTTTGACTGGTTGATTCTTTGTATCATTTTCCTTATTTCAATTTCAGATATTTCTTCCCTGATTTTGCTAATCTCCTCTCTTCTATTGCTTTTGGGATTGGATTGCTCTTGTGTCTCTAAAGCTTTAAGCTGTGTTATTTATTTGTGATGTTTCTATTTTTTTGATATAAGCCTTAAGAGATATAGACTTACCTCTTAGGACAGCTTTTATTGTGTCCCAGAGATTTTGATATGTTGTATTTTCATTATCATTCGCTTCTAGGAAATCTTGAATTTCCTTTATGATTTCTTCCTGAGTCCAATTCTCATTCAGCATCATAATGTTTGGTTTCCAAGAGTTAGTGTATTTTCTGCTGTTTGTTGTGTTGTGGATATCCAGCTTTAGACCATGGTGGTCTGATAGGGTACAGGCTAGAATTCCAACTTTCCTGTGTATGTGGAGATTCGTTTTGTGGCCCAATATGTGATCTATTTTGGAGAAAGTTCCTTGGGCTGCTGAGAAAAATGTATGTTCTTTGGTGCGTGGATAAAAAGTTCGATAGAGATCTGTAAGGTCCATTTCAGTAAAGGTTTAAGTTCCAATGTTTAAGTTTTTGACCTGTTGATCTATCCCATGTTGAGAGGGAGGTGTTGAAATCCCTGAGTATTATCGTTTTGGAATTGATTTCTTACTTTAGACATTGCAGCATTTGCTTAATGAATGTGGAGGGGCCCATATTAGGTGCATATATGTTCAGTATTGTGAAGTCTTCCTGGTGAATTGTTTCTGTGACTAAAGTGTAGTATCCTTCTGCATCTCTTATGATTTTCTTTGGTTTGAAGTCCACTTTGTCAGATATCATAATTGCTACCCCTGCTTGTTTTCTGGTTCCATTAACTTGCAGAATTTTTGACCACCTCTTACTTTTAGGATGTGCCTATCTTTTGTGGTGAGATATGTTTCCTGAAGGCAGCAGATGGATGGTTTGTGATTTCTAATCCATGTTTGTAATGTGTGTCTTTTGATTGGTGAGTTAATTCCATTGACATTCAGTTTTATAATGACAAAATTAATTTTAATTCTTGACACTTTTTGTGTTTAGTGGTTTTCGTAAGTGTATTATTTGGCTTATAGATTTTTGTGGAATTGTACTTCCTTTCTGTCTGCCTGGATGTGCTTGTTCTTTTCTTTGAGCTTGAGTATGTTTTCTAGCATTTTTTGAAGGCCTGGATTGGTAGACATGTATCCCTTCAAGTTGTCTTTATGTTGGAAAATTTTTCTTTCACCTTTGATCATGACTGATAGTTTTGCAGGGTATATCAGCCTGGGTTGACATTTTTGCTCATTCCATACTTGAAGAACATCTCTCCAAGCTCTTCTTACTTTTACTGTTTCCATTGAGAAGTCATTTGTTATTTTAATAGTTTTACCTTTAAAAGTGACTTCTTTTTTTTTCCCTTGAAGCTCTCAGCACATTTTCTTTTTCTTGTATGTGTAGTGTTTTGACTATTATCTGCTATGGTGAGTTTCTATTTTGGTCATATCTGTTTGGGGTGTGGAATGCCTTTTGTATTTAGATGGGCCTCTCTTTCTATGGATGAGGAAAGTTTTCCTTTATAATAATGTGAAAAATTTCCTCAGTGTGGTATTTTGGGATTCTTGCTCTGGTATTCCATGAATGTGCATGTTAGGCTTCTTCAGGGTGTCCCATAATTCTTGAATATTCCTCTCAAGTATCATTTTGGCTTTAACAACCTCTTCCATTAATCTGGTTAGTACTTCCACCTTGTCTTCAAAATCTGATATTCTATTTCTGCTTCATTAGTCCTGTTGATAAGTCCTGTTGAATTCTGGGTTGGAGATAGCTTGTCTTTTATTTCAATTTTAAACTCTGCTTGAGATTGTTTTAACTGCTTTATGCCTATTTTTGTTTCTTCAACTGTTTTTCTCATCTCCTCCAATTGTCTGTTGTGTTTCTGTTCAAAGTGGTTGATGCGGTTATTTAACTCCTCTGGATTTCCTCTTTACTATCTGTCATAGTAAAGACCATGCTTTGAGAATCATTCTCTTGGGTATGGCTTTCTTGGCTAATTTCTGTGAGTTTGTTCTAGTTAGAATCTATCATTATGGGGTTAATCCTTTTGGGAAGAGATTTGTTGTCTTGGTTTTTGTTTCTCATGGATTTGTGCTATGACCTTGGCATTTTTGTTTTATCTTTTAAGACCTTCTTTTTGTTTCTGTGTGATTTTGACTGAACTGAATTAGATGTTTTCGCTACCCTTGAACAGTTATTACTAGTGTTTGCCTTGGAGTTGGGTACAGTTGTTTGGTATTGGTGTTATTTCCTAGATGAGGTTATTAGACTTTTAATATATCAATTAAGTCAGGTTTAGTAGACAGAGAATGATGATTAGTATGGTAATACACTTTTTCGGTTTACTTTCTTGGTAATATGTGAGGGTGAATGGAGTAGTCTCAGATGTTGTATGTGTTTTTGGGTGGCTATATGAAAACATTAACCTACAGTCACCAATAATTGAGAGGAACAGTATGGTAAGAAGTGTCTACTTATCTTTGAGCTGCATGTGAAGATTCTCTCTCATGTGATAGGATGATTTAGAGGACTTTATATATATACGGTGTTTGTCCCCTAGAGCTTTGCTTGGGGTTTCTCTGTGCTCTGTTGAATTCTGAGGAGCAGGGAGTCTGCCCTATTCTGGCCACGGGCAGCAGAGTGCAGTGTCTAGTTGGCTGGCAGATCATCTGGGACCTCGGATGTGGTCTAGGGGGATTCCCCAGCACCAGAGCAGACTGGCTGCTGCTATGGCTGCTGATGGGACACGGTCATGACCTGTGACCTGGGGTGTGGTCTTGGGGTCTTACCTGAGGAGGAGGGGGTCCGCCCTGGTCCTGTCGGGGGAATCAGGCCCATCTATATCTATATCAATCTTGTTAGGGGTTTGGAAGGGGTGTAACCATTTCAATGTTTGCCTTGCTGGAGGGAATTCATATCTGCTGCCTTAAATCCAGTTAAAGCCCATGGCAGAGAAATAGAGGGTGGAGCAGAATGTGGAGAGAGATTCAATCCAAACATGGCATCTATTAAAACATCATAAGGAAAACTGCTACGTTATCTGATTGAAATAAAATGGGGCCCCTCAATATTAAGTCATTGAACAAATATGGGCTCACAAGCCCCTCCTTTCCCCAAGGTCTAGACAGTAGTGAGTTTGGTATGGGGTAAGAGAGACACTAATCACTGTGAGTTGCCAATGCTTCCATAAAAAATCTCCTCGTCTTGTTCCGGGAACTAATCCAAAGTCAACTCGTTGGAAATGAAACAGGACACGTAAGTACAGAGACACTAGCTGGGAAAACTGAAAACAACAAACCATAATTCCGAACACCAAAGACCCTACAGTGTGCACCCACAACCAGACCAGTCAAATCTCTCCCCATCCTAAAGCTCAGGGAACCTTGTGGAAGTGGGGATGGGAGGGGCAAGATTGTAAGAGCCTCAAGACGGAGAGGACCAACGGTATGCAAGACACTTCACACAAGCCAGGACTGCAGCAGCCAGGATAGAGTCACAGTGTGACTGGACCTTGCCTGACCTGCACAACGGCTGACATGCATTGACATCCCCTCCCCCAGAAAAAAGTCTAGCATGGATCACAGGGGAGAAGACTTCAGGCAGTAGGATCTCCAGAGGCAAGGGGTTAAACAGTCATAATAGAGTTCCCATGCTAGAAGGCAGCCCAAGAAGGGGCCCTGGGCTGCACCACTGAGTCCTGAACCCTCACTAGGGTAGAGGCCTCACAGGGAGGTTCAGTGCCCACATAAATGGATGCTCCAGGGGGATGGGAGGAAGGAATCAGAAGGCACTGGGAGAGGTGGAGGGAAGGAAAAGGAGTGAGAGGGAGGGGAGAGTGGGAAGGGGAATAGTGGAATGAAGGATGACAGGGAGGTAGGGAGGGGGAAGGCAGAAGAAGGGGCTTACCTACTGAGCGTGTATGACTAGGGAGAAAAAACAAGGAAAAGAAAGAAAGAAAAAAAAGAGAGAGAGAAAGAAGGAAAGAAAGAAAGAAGGAAGGAAGGAAGGAAAGAAAGAAAGAAAGAAAGAAAGAAAGAAAGAAAGAAAGAAAGAAAGAAAGAAAGAAAGAAAGAAAGAACGAAAGGCAACTAGCTGGGAAGAAGGGGATTGGGGCTGGGGGGGGGCCAGGAAAGGGTCTCAGAGGTGAATGTGATCGAGGTACATAATACACGTGTAGTACTGAAATCATCACTATGTGTGATTAATATACATGAACAAAACTTTCAAAAAAAATTAAAAAGTAGCCATACTCAATAAAAATAAGAAACGAGGGTTCAAGAATGCAAGTCTGGGCTAACTCATCCCATGGGCTCTTCTGCCCTCTTGTGGCTGGAGGCCAAGCTGCAAATCACCTTGATTCCCCTGAGACCCAAATAAGGGCCTTACTGCCTTCAGGATTTGCCATGTGAATAGTCGTGCACTCAGTAAATACTCCAGCTAGTCTGACGTCCTTCCTGTTGGAAGTAAGCTTTCAAATGCATATTTGAACCGTCAAATCCTACGTAAGTGTAGTCATGTTTGTTTGATTGTAGCTGCTCCTTTAAAAATCTATTTCTGGGAGTTTAAGAAATGACAGCAGGACCTGTGGCTTGCTGCTCCAGCCATGCTCCACTGCCGAGCGCTAAGGATTAAAACAGTTGCTCAGCTGTGTGTGTGCATGCACGTGTGCTGCTGGGGATAAAAGCCCAGAGCAATCCACTTCCCACCTGGGTACTTCCCATATCTTGACTTTTTTTTATTTCCACACATACAAACTTAACAGGTACACTGGTCCCCCCCCCCCCCCGCTCCAATCCCCTATCCCCCTGTGCCCCTTCCCCTCCCCCTTCCTTCCCCATCCCCCAGTGGCCTCCCCCTCCCATCCCCGGAGCATCCTTTAATGTGCATGCCAGACTCTCCTCTGGGTCCTCCTCTCTGATGACGTACAAGGACCCAGGGGCATTTCCCCGAACCCTTTTCTGTGTTTCCGTTAAGCACAGGAACACTACTGAGGCTGTCAATTCCTTGTCTCCAAGGATCTTGGTGCCTTTAGCAAATGCTAGACTTTGTGAGGTCAATAGTGTGTTGGACATTGCGCAGGGCATGCAAAGTCCAATTATGATTGCTTCGGCCCTAACTTGTGTGGAGTATCTTGCATATCATTGCTCCTCCCATCCTTGTGCTCTTACACTCTTACCGCCCCCTCTTCTGCAAATTTCCCTGAGCTTCAGGATGGGGAGAGATTAGGCTGGCCTAGTTCCAGGTGATTGATAGAGAGTCTCTGATGTTCTGGAGTATGGTTTGTTGATTTTTTTTTTTTTTCAGTTTTGCTGCTCCTGCAATGCCCTTGGCTCCACCCTGATGGGTACTGGATGTCACCCCCTGGCTAGAGATAAAAACCTGTTAAATTAGAGTCTGGTTATAAGAGTATATTCAAAGGTAGGTGTAATAAAAGTAGGAAACCGTGGTGAGGGAGGGGTCAATCACCCATTTACGAAATGGTTACTTTCTATCTGCCAGACTATATGCCCTCCCCTTCTGGTGAGATCATACCCCATCAGTTGTAAATGATCAGGAAGGAAAGTCTGTAAACTTAACCAGATGTCTCATTACTTACTTGCAGGCCTTGATGGAGGCCTGTTTTCTCTGCTGTAACATGGTCCCCTCTTTCCTTGTGTCTGGTGTGGCCCCTACCCCGTCCCTCCTGTTCATAATCCTTGCAATTACTGAAGTTATTACAGAAATTTATCTTTGAGTGTCTCTAAGTGGGTTTCGTACTAGGAGCCCTATTAGGGAGTACATATGGTGCTTAATTTTCTGTGTCTGGGATACTTCACTCAATATAATTTCTAATGACATCCATTTCCCGGCAAATTCCATTAATTCATCATTTTTGATGGCTGAGTAGTACTCCATTGTATAAATGTACCACATTTTCCTTATCCACTCATCAACTGTTGGACATTTTGGTTGATTCCATGACTTTGCTATTGTAAACAGTGCTGCTATGAACATGGTCGTGCTTGTGCTATTGAGCTGAATTTTTGCTGTATGGGGGGTTATTCTCAAAAGTGGAATAGCAGGGTCATAGGGCATTTCAATCTTTAATTTCTTTAAGAATCTCCAGACGGCTCGCCAGAGTGGCTGTATGAGCCTGCATTCCAACCAGCAATATAGGAGAGTTCCCTTCTCTCCACATCCTCTCCAGCATTTGTTGTTGTTTGTATTGTGGATTTTTGCTATCCTGACCGGGGTGAGATGATATTTCAGGCAAGTTTTGATTTGCATTTCCCTGATGGCTAAGGATATGGAGTATTTTTTTTATTATCATTTCAGCTCATACAAACTTAATAGGTACACCAGTTCCCTCCCTCCCTCCTACTCCCCCCGTACCTCCTGCTCCTCCTCCCCATCCCCCTCCCTTCCCATCCCCTAGTGCCTCCCGCCCCAATTCCCAGAGAGTCCTTTCTTGTGCATGCCTGATTTTCCTCTGGGCCCTCCTCTCCGATGACGTACGAAGACCAAGTGGCCTTTCCCTGAACCCTTTCCCGTGTTCCCCTTAGGTATAGGAACACTGCTGTGGCTGTCAATCCCTTGCCTCCAAGGATCTTGGTGCCTTTAGCAGATGCTAGACTTTGTGGGGTCAATAGTGTGTTGGACAATGCGCAGGGCATGTAAAGTCCAATTATGATTGCTTCAGCCCTAACTTGTATGGAGTATCTTACATATCATTGCTCCTCCCATCCTTTTGCTCTTACACTCTTACCGCCCCCTCTTCCGCAAATGTCCCTGAGCTTCAGGATGGGGAAAGATTAGTCTGGCCTAGTTCTAGGTGGTTGATATAGAGTCTCTGAAGTTCTGGATTGTGGTTTGTTGATTTTCTTTTGCAGTTTTGCTGCTCCTGCAATGCCCTTCACTCCATCCTGGTGGGCATTGTATGTTACCCCTTGGCCAGAGACAAAAAGCTGTTAAACTAGAGTCTTGTGATAAAAGCACATTCAAAGGTAGATGTAATAAAAGTGGGAAACCACAGTGAGGGAGGGGGTCTATCACCAATTTGTACAACGGTTACTTTTTATCTGCCAGACTATATGCCCTCCTCTTCTGGTGAGATCATACCCCCTCAGTAGTAGTAAATGATCAGGAACAAAAGTCTGTGAACTTAATCAGATGTCTCATTACTTATTTGAGTCCTTGATGGAGGCCTATTTTCTCTGCTGTAACATGGTCCCTTCTCTCCTAGTTTCTGGTGTGGCCCTCCTACCCCATCCCTCCTGTTCATAATCCTTGCAATTACTGTAGGTATTACAGAGATTTATCTTTGAGCATGTCTAGGTGGGCTGGGTGGGTTTGGTACTAGGAGCCACCTATTAGGGAGTACATATGGCGCTTAATTTTCTGGGTCTGGGATACTTCACTTAATATAATTGTTTCTAATGACATCCATTTCCCAGCAAATTCCAGTAATTCATCATTTTTGATAGCTGAGTAGTACTCCATTGTATAGATGTACCACAGTTTCCTTATCCACTCGTCAACTGTTGGACATTTGGGCTGATTCCATGACTTTGCTATTGTAAACAGTGCTGCTATGAACATGGTCGCGCTTGTGCTATCGAGGTGAATTTTTGCTGTATGGGGGGTTATTCCCAAAAGTGGAATAGCAGGGTCATAGGGCATTTCAATCTTTAATTTCTTTAAGAATCTCCAGACGGCTCGCCAGAGTGGCTGTATGAGCCTGCATTCCCACCAGCAATGTAGGAGAGTTCCCCTCTCTCCACATCCTCTCCAGCATTTGTTGTTGTTTGTATTGTGGATTTTTGCCATCCTGACTGGGGTGAGATGATATCTCAGGGAAGTTTTGATTTGCATTTCCCTGATGGCTAAGGAAGTGGAGCATTTTTTTAGATATTTGTTAGACATTTTAATTTCATCCCTGGTAAAGTTTCTTTTACGTTCCAGGGCCCATTTTTTTAATTGATCCATTTGTTTCCTTGGTGTTTAGTTTTCTAAGTTCTTTGTGCACTCTGGATAGTAGAGCTCTATCAGATATGTGGTGAGTGAAGATTTTCTCCCATTCTGTGGGTTGCCTTTGTGCTTGTGTTACATTCTCTTTATCTGAACAGAAGCTCTTTAATTTCACAAGATCCCAACTGTTGAGAGTTGGTAGCAGTGACTGTGCCATTGGATGTCTGTTTAGGAAATGTTGGCCTAGCCCAATCAGCTCGAGGGAGTTCCCTACCCTTTCAACTATGGTTTTTATAGTCTCTGGCCTGATATCCTTGATCTTTTTGGAATTAATTCTTGTACATGGTGATAAGTACGGGTCCAGTTTTAATCTTCTGCATGTGGAGATCCAGTTTTGCCAGCACCATTTGTTGAAAATACTGTTCTTTTTCTATTGGATTTTTTTGGCCCCTTTGTCAAAGATCAAATGGGTGTAATTTTGTGGGCTTATATCTGGGTCTTCAATCCTGATCCATTGATCTGTGTGTCTACTTTGGAGCCAATACCAGGCGGTTTTTATAACTATGGATTTGTAGTATAGACTAAGGTTTGGTATGGTAATACCTCCAGCAGTGTTTTTGTTACTCAGGATTGTCTTTGCTATCCTGGGTCTTTTGTGCCTCCATATGAACTTTGAGATTGTTTGGTCAACTTCTTTGAAGAATTGCTTTGGGATTTTGATTGGTATAGCATTGAATCTGTATATTGCCTTTGGTAGGATGGTCATTTTTACGATGTCGATTCTTCCAATCCAGGAACATGGGAGGTCTTTCCACCTTCTGGTGTCTTCTGCAATTTCTTTCTTTAGGGTTTTAAAGTTTTCACTGTAAAGGTCTTTTACCTCCTTGCTTAGGTTTATCCCAATGTATTTCATTTTTTTAGGGGCTATAGTAAGTGGGATTGTTTCTCTCAGGGCTTTTTCACTTCTTACATTCTGGGCATATAGGAAGGGCACTGATTTTTGCACATTTATTTTGTATCCTGACACCCTGATGAACTTCTCAATTAGTTCCAGGGGCTTCCTGGTGGAGTTTTTGGGATCACTCAGGTATAAGATCATGTCATCTGCAAATAGGGATAGTTTGACTTCTTCCTTGCCGATTTGAATCCCTCTTATGCCCCTTTCTTGTCTTATGGCTTCAGCTAAGACTTCAAGTACAATATTGAATAGAAGTGGTGAGAGTGGACAGCCTTGTCTAGTTCCACTCAGCACCTTTTCTTTGTCTTGAATGTGGAGTGTTTTGACTATTATTTGCCTTGGCGATTTTCTATTTTGGTCATATCTGTTTGGAGTGCAAAATGCCTCTTGTATTTGGATGGGCCTCTCATTCTTTAGTTGAGGGAAGTTTTCATTTATGATAATGTGAAAAATTTCTTCAGGTATGGTATTTTGGGATTCTTGCTCTGGTATTCCATGAATGCACATGTTAGTTTCTTCAGAGTGTCCCATAACTCTTGAATATTCCTCTCAAATATCTTTTTGGCTTTAATAATCTCTTCAAATGAGCTGGTTAATTCTCCCACTTTGTCTTTAAGATCTGAAATTCTATTTTCTGCTTTGTTAGTTCTGCTGATAAGACTCTCTGAGTTTTGGGTTGAAGATAACTTGTCTTTTAGTTTGATTTTAAACTCTGCCTGAGTCTGTTTTAACTGCTCTATGCCTATTTTTGTTTCTTGAACTGTTTTTCTGAACTCCTCCACGTGCCTGTTGTGTTCCTGTTCAAAGTGGTTGATGAGGTGGTTTAACTCTTCTCAGATTTCCTCTTTCATAGTATTAATCATGGTAATGATCATACTTTGAAGGTCATTATCTTGGGTCTGGCTTTCTTGACTATTTTGTGTGAGTTTGTTCTGGTTGGAATCCATCATTATGGGGTTAAGTCTTTCGGTGGGAGATTGGTTTTCTTGGGTTTTGTTTCTCATGGATTTGCACTTTGACTTGGGCACACAGTTTCTGTGTGTTTTTGGCTGAACTGATATAGTTGGTATTACTACACATGGGCAGTTATTACTAGTGCTTGCCTTGGAGTTGGGTACGTTTGTCTTTTGCTATTGTTATTTCCTAGATGAGGCTATTAGGCTGTTAGTACATCAGTTAAGTCAGGTTAAGTAGACAGGGGGTGAATATTAGTACGATAGTGCTCTTTTATGATTTAGTATCTTGGTGATATGTGAGAGTGAGTGATGTACTCCCTGGAGTTGTATATGTTTTGGGGGTGGCTCTATGGAAAAGTTAATCTACAACGATTAATACTAGAAAGGAACAGTAAGGTGAAATCTTTGGGCTGGATGTGAGGAATCTCTCTCATGTGATAGGATGATTGTAGAGGTCTTCAGATGTATGGCCTTTGACCCTTAGAGTTTTGCTTGAGTTTCCTTTGGACTCTATTGAATTCTGAGTAGCAGTTTGTCTTCTGTAGACCACGTGCGTGGGTCCCGGGTGGGCCAGAGAGGCAGAGGGGCTGATGTTGGCAGAATTCTTCACCTGGGACCTAGGACTTGGCTTAGTGGCCCACCCAAGCTCCAGGGATGGAGTAATGTAAGCAAGTCCTGTCCGGTTGGGTGGACAGGCGGGCAGGAGAAAGAAAGGGGCTGGGGCCTTGGGTGTGGCCCAGGCAAAACTGGAGACAGCCTGGGTGCCGCTGGGACACGGGGCCACCTGGAGGGGCTGGGCGAACTCACTTGGGGATGGAGGACTGGGAGCGCAGTCGGGCAGACAGGTGGGCAGAGGAAGCCATCTCTGCAATTGTTAACCATCAAAGCCACGGAAAGGAGCTCATAGTGCAGACCACATAGCCCCTGTTGAGTCAGGGTGTAGTTATGAAGCATTGCCAAAAGATGGCAATGTTGTATAAGCCACGGGCCCACAGGGGTCTAGTCAAGGACCAAAGAGCTTGCTAACTAATGAAGCGGTCATGTGAATCTCCTCAGGATTTCCCCCACTTCCACAATCTACTCTTTTTTTTTATTTACAATTTCCCTCCCCCATCCCCTGCATCCCTCTGATCAATCTCTTTCTTTCTCTTCCTTGTCTCTCTTCTCCCCTCGCTATCCCCTTTTCTCCTCCTCTGCTTTTTTCCTCCTCCTCTCTAACTGATAAATATTTGTTTATGCAAGATTTCAGTGAGTTTCAGGTGTCAGCGTGACATTTGAGTGTGAATCTCTGTGTGTACATCTCTCCTCCATGAGCCTGTTTCTCGTGTGCAAAATGAAAATAACAAACACGAGATGTCGGAGTCTGCACAGCTCCATGAGGACAGAACATGGGTCTGCAGTCACTGTCCTGGATCAAGGCATTCCGGGTTCAAGACGCTGCAATGTAAATGCTAAAAGAAAAAAAAAACTCACTTTGACATCCTTGGAGATGTGTATCCGGGTCAGAGTGTGTCTCCCTGCTGTGGGGAAAGGTTATCAGGGGCTTGCCGTATTTAAAAGCCAGCAAGGGAGCGATGGTGACTTTAAATCCTCACAAATGATCCCAAGATACTTTGGAGATGGGTGATGAGCGTCATAGTGAGATAACAAGTGCAATTTGACAGTTGAGTGTTTGGGCTCTGGGCACATTAATAAAGAATCAGTGGGGGAGTTAAGCCCCCAGCAAGCCTGCAGGAGATTGTGTAGTTGACGGAGAAAGCCAGTCCATGGGTGGGTGGGATTAGGTCCTGAGCAGGAGGATAAGATGGAGAGTTTGTTGATGAAGTTGGCATCCTTTGGTACATTCCGTCAGACATGCTGGTCTGGCAAAGTAGAGCTTGCCTCTCCCTCAGCAGTTCTGTGGATATATCAATACAGTGACCAATTACCTCTGGTAAAACCCCTTGTTAAGTCTTTTGGTGATGAATTTACCTGCAACCTGCAGAGTAACCACAACCATGAGGAATCCTCTTGAAAATCTGCAGTGCGTGGAACTGACCAGCAGAGTGGAGCAAAGGATCACTTGTTTTTAAAATTTTATTTTCTAAATCTTGTACTTGCCCAAAGTGAAAGGCAGTCCCACAAGGACTGAATGTTGATCATTTAATAACAACTGGCCATAAAGCACAATTTTCTTTACAATCCCATTTTTGAAATGGGAAACACATTCTTTTTTATTATGTTTGTTTATTTTTCCCCAATCATACAAACTCAATAGGTACCCTGGTCCCCTTCTTCCCTCTGCCCCTCCCCAGTCCCCCTTGCATCCTCCCCCTTTTCCCCTTTCTTTTACCCCCCTCCCTCCTCTTCTCCCAGTACCTTCCCCTTACCCCCTCCCATTCTGGGGGGGCACCCTCTTGCATGAATGCCAAACTTCCCTCTGAGTTCTCTACTCTAGTGAGGTGTAAGGACTCAGTGGCATCGCTCAGAGCCTTTTCTTGCTCTCCCCTTTAGTATGGAAACACTATTATGACTGTTGATCCTTTGGCTCTAAGAATCCTAGTGCCTGTGATCCATGCTAGAGTTTGGGGGCATCACTGACATGTCCGTCATTGTGCAGGTCATGCAAAGCCTGCTTATGGCTAGTGAGGCGCTAACTTGTGTGGAGTATCTTGCGTATCATTGCTCCTCCCTGTCTTTAGACTCTTACAATCTTGCCGTCCCCTCTTCCACAAATTTAACTGAGCTTTAGGATGGGGAGAGATTTGGCTGGTCTGGTTCCATGTGATTAATGTAGGGTTTCTGTTGTTCTGAATTATGGTTTGCTGTTGTTTTCCGTTTTGCTGTTCCTGCACTGCCCTTGGCTCCATTCTGATTGGTAGTGGAAGTCACCTCCTAACCAAAGATAAAAGGCTGTTTAAATGAAATTGTACTATAAGAGGAGATTCAACAATAGATGGAATAGGAGTAGGAGACTGAAATAAGGCTAGGGTCACTCTCCCATGGTTTTCAGGATGGTTACCATGTATCTGCCAGTCTCTATACTCTCCCTGATTGTTGAGATCAAACCCCCTCAGTCACAAGTGACCAGGAATGAAAGTGAAAGTGAGCTTAACCAGATGTTATTTGCTACTTACATGTAATACTTGTTGGTGTCCTATTTTCTCTTCTGAAGCATGATCCTCTCTCTCCTTATTTTGGGAGGGTACTCCTTCCCCTTCCCTCCTGTTTATAATCTTTGCAATTACTGTAGGTATTGTACTAGGATCCACCTCTTAGGGAGTACATATGGCAATTAATTTTCTGTGTCTGGGATACTTCACTCAATATAATTTTTTCTAATTCCATCCATTTCCTGCAAATTTCATTAATTCATTTTTTTGATGGCTGAGTAGTACTCCATTGTATAAATGTACTACATTTTCCTTATCCACTCATCAACTGTTGGGCATTTGGGTTGATTCCAGGACTTTGCTATTGTAAATAGTGCTGCTATGAACATGGTTGTGCTTGTGTCACTGAGGTGAATTTTTGCAGTATGGGGGATTATTGCCGATAGTGGAATAGCAGGGTCATATGGCATTTCAATCTTTAACTTTTTAAAAAATCGCCATACTGATTGCCAGAGTGGTTGTACAAGCCTGCATTCCCACCAGCAATGTAGGAGAGTTCCTTTCTCTGCACACCCTCTCCAGCATTTGCTGTCGTTTGTATTGTGAATTTTTGCCATCCTGACTGGGGTGAGATGATATCTCAGGGAAGTTTTGATTTGCATTTCCTTAATGGCTAAGGATGTAAAGCATTTTTAAAGATATTTGTTAGACATTTCAATTTTGTCCCTGGAAAAGTTTCTTTTGAATCCCCAGGCCCATTTTTTAATTGGGCCATTTATCTCCTTGGTGTTTAGTTTTGTAAATTCTTTGTGCACTCTGGATAATAGAGCTCTATCAGATATGTGGTTAGTGAAGATTTTCTCCCATTCTGTGCATTGCCTTTTTGGTTGGTTTACAATCTCTGTATCTGAATAGAAGCTCTTTAATTTCATAAGATCCCATTGGTTGAGTGTTGTTTCTAGTGACTGTGGTATTGGATTTCTGTTTAGGAACTGTTGTTCTAGTCCAATCAGCTCCAGGGAGTTCCCTACCCTTTCAACTAGGGTTTTTATAGTCTCTGGCCTAATATTGAGGTCCTTGATCCATTTTGAATTAATTTTTGTGCATGGTGACAAGTACGGGTCCCGTTGTAATCTTCTGGATGATGGACATCCAGGTTTGCCAGCACCATTTGTTGAAGATGCTGTTCTTTTTTTCATTGGATTTTTTTGGCCCCTTTGTCAAAGATCAAATGGCTGTAGTTGTGTGGGCTTATATCTGGGTCTTAAATCCTTATCCATTGATCTGTGTGTCTATTTTGGAGCCAGTACCAGGCTGTTTTTATTACTATGGATTTGTAGTATAGATTAAGGTTTGGTATGGTGATACCTCCAGCAGTGTTTTTGGTACTCAGGATTGTTTTTAGTATCCTGGGCCTTTTGTGTCTCCATATGAATTTTCAGATGGTTTGGTTAACCTCTTTAAAGTATTGCTTTGAGAATTTTGATTGGTATAGCATTGAATTTGTATATTGCTTTTGGTAGGATGGTCATTTTTACGATGTTGATTCTGCCGATCCAGGAACATGGGAGGTCTTTCCACCTTCTGGTGTCTTCTGCAATTTCTTTCTTTAGTGTTTTAAAATTTTCATTGTAAAGGTCTTTTACCTCCTTGGTTAGGTTTATACCAAGGTATTTCATTTTTTAGGGGCTATAGTAAATGGGATTGTTTCTGTTAGGGCTTTTCCACTTTTGTCATTCTGGGCATATAGGAAGGCCACTCATTCTTGCACATTTATTTTGTAACCTGCCACTCTACTGAACTTATATGTATTAGTTCCAGGAGTTTCCTGGTAGAATTTTTAGGATCACTCAGGTATATGATCATGTCATGTGCAAATAGAGATATCTTGACTTCTTCCTAGCCATTTTGAATCCCTTTTATCTCCCTCTCTTGCCTTATGGCTCTAGCTAAGACTTCAAGTACAATATTGAAAAGAAGTGGTGAGAGTGGACAGCATTGTCTAGTTCCTGATTGAAAGTGAGAATGCTTCAAGTTTTTCCCTATTGAATAAAATCCTTGCTGTAGGCTTGTATACATAGCTTTTATTATATTGATTAAGGTTCCTTGCATTCCAACTGCTTGTAAGGTTTTGATCATAAAAGGCTGTTGGATCTTATCAAAAGCTTTTTCTGCATCTTCATGTGGTCTTGGACTTTGCATTGGTTTATATGATGGATTACAGTTATTGATTGTGTATGTTGGACCAAACTTGTGTGCCTGGGATAAACCCTACTTGATCACAGTGAATGATTTTTTGATATGTTTTTGAATCTGATTTGCTAAGATTTTGTTGAGAATCTTTGTATCTGTGTTCATCAAAGAGATTGGTCTTCTTTTGTAAGTGTATTGTTATTAGGTTTTGGGATTAGTATGATATTAACTTCATAAAGAATTTGGAAGTGTTCCTTCCTTTGCAATTTGATGGAGTAGTTTTAGAAGTATTGGTGTTAGTTGTTCCTTAAATGTCTGGTAGAAGTCTGTGCTGAATCCATCTGGTCCAGGACATTTTTTGGTGGGAAGTTTTGAGATTACTTCATCGATTTCCTCATATGTTATAGGACTGTTTAAATAATTCACAACTTCCTGATTCAATTTAGGTAAGTTGTGCTTACTCAGGAATTCATCCATTTCTTTTGTGTTATCAAATGTCACAGAGTATAAGTTTTTGAATTATGACCTTATAATTGTCTGAATTTCTTGGGTATCAGTAGTGATAACTCCATTTTCATTTCTAATTTTGTTAATTTCTGTTTTCTCTCTCTTGATTTTGGTTAATTTAGATAGAGGCATATCAACCTTATTGATTTTTTCTAAAAAACAGCTTTTCGACTGGTTGATTCTTTGTATCATTTTCCTTATCTCGATTTCAGATATTTCTCCCCTGATTTTTCTAATCTCCTCTTTTCTACTGTTTTGGGATTGGATTGCTCTTATGTCTCTGATGTTTTAAGTTGCATTATTAAGTTATTTATTTGTGATGTTTCTATTTTTTTATATAGGCCTTAAGGGGTATAAACTTATCTCTTAAGACAACTTTCATTGTCTCCCAGAGATTTTGATATGTTGTATTTTCATTATCATTCACTTCTAGGAAATCTTGAATTTCCTTTATGATTTCTTCCTGAGTCCAATTCTCATTCAGCATCATAGTTTTTAGTTTCCAAGGGTTAGTGTATTTTCTGCGGTTTGTTGTGTTTTGGATGTCAAGCTTTAGACCATGGTGGTCTGATAGGGTACTGGCTAAAATGTCAACTTTCCTGTGTATGTGGAGATTCGTTTTGTAGCCCAATATGTGGTCTTTTTTGGAGAAAGTTCCTTGGGCTGCTGAGAAAAATATGTATTCTTTGATACGTGGATGGAAAGTTTGATAGAGATCTGTAAGGTCCATTGCCATAAGGGTTTGATTAAGTTCCGATGTGTCTGTGTTAAATTTTTGACCTCTTGATCTATCCTACATTGAGAGGGTCATATTGAAATTCTCAAGTATTATCATTTTGGAATTGATTTCTTTCTTTAGATGTTGTAGCGTTTGTTTAATGCATGTGGAGGAGCCTGTACTAGGTGCATATATGTTCAGTATTGTGATGTCTTCCTTATGAATTGTACCTGTGACTAAAGTGTAGTCTCCATCTGTGTCTCTTAAGATTTTTTTTTTTGGTTTGAAGTCCCCTTTGTCAGATATCATACTTGCTACCCCTGCTTGTTTCCTAGTTCCATTAGCTTGCAGAATTTTTGACCCGTCTTTTACTTTTAGAATGTTCCTATCTTTTCTGGTGAGATGTGTTTCCTGAAGACAGCAGATGAATGGGTTGTGATTTCTAATCCAATTCCTGACACTCTTTGTGTTTAGTGGCTTTCGTAAGTGTATTATTTGGATTATAGGTTTTGGTGGTATTATGCTGCCTTTTTGTCTTCCTGGATGTGCTTGTTCTTTTCTTCAAGCTTGAGTATCTTTTCAGCATTTTTTGAAGGCCTGGTTTGGTAGTCATGTAACACTTCAAGTTGTCTTTTTGTTGGAGAATTTTTCTTTCACGTTCAATCATGACTGATAGTTTTGCTAGGTATATTGAGTTGACATTTGTGGTCATTCAATACTTGAAGTATGTCTCTCCAAGCTCTTCTTGCTTTTACTATTTCCATTGAAAAATTATTCGTTGTTTTAATATGTTTACCATTAAAAGTGATTTTTTTCCCCCCTTGAAGCACTGAGCACATTTTCTTTGTCTTGTATGTGTAGTGTTTTGACTATTATCTGCTGTGGTGAGTTTCTATTTTGGTCATACCTGTTTGGGTTGCAGAATGTATTTGGATAGGCCTCTTTCTTTAGATGAGGAAAGTTTCCCTTTATGATAATGTGAAAAATTTCCTCAGGTGTGGTATTTTGGGATTATTGTTCTGGTATTCCATGAATGTACATGTTAGGGTTCTTCAAGGTGTCCTATAATCCTCGAATATTCCTCTCCAGTATCTTTTTGTCTTTAACAACCTCTTCCATTGAGCTGGTTAATACTTTCACTTTGTCTTCAAGATCTGATATTCTATTTCTACTTCATTAGTCCTGTCGATAAGACTCTCTGTTGAGTTTTGGGTTGGAAATAGCTTGTCTTTTATTTCAATTTTAAACTCTGCTTGAGATTATTTTAACTGCTTTATGCCTATTTTTGTTTCTTCAACTGTTTTTCTTATCCCTTCCAATTGTCTGTTGTGTTCCTGTTCAAAGTGGTTGATGCGGTTATTTAACTCCTTCTGGATTTCCTCTTTCATAATGTTCGTCATAGTAAAGATCATGCTTTGAGAATCACACTCTTGGGTATGGCTTTCTTGGCTATTTTCTTTCTTGGCTGGTGGAATCTGTCATTATCGGGTTAATTCTTTTGGTAGGAGATCTGTTGTCTTGGTTTTTGTTTCTCATGGGTTTGCGCTGTGACTTGGGCATTTTTGTTTTATCTCTTAAGACCTTCTTTTTGTTTCTGTGTGTTCTTGTCTGAACTGAATTAGAATTAGATGTTATTACTACCCTTGAGCAGTTATTATTAGTGTTTGCCTTGGAGTTGGGTACAGTTGTTTGGTATTTGTGTTATTTCCTAGATGAGGCTGGTAGACTATTAATATATATCAATTAAGTCAGGTTTAGTAGACAGAGAGTGACATGGTAGTATACTTTTTCAGTTCACTTTCTTTGTGATATGTGAGGGTGAATGGTATAGTCCCAGAAGCTGTGTGCATTTTCAGGTGGCTATTTGGAAATGTTAAACTATAGTGACTTATAATTGAGAGGAACAAGATGGTAAGAAGGGTTTATTTGTCATTGAGCTGGATGTGAAAATTTTCTCTCTCGTGATGGGATGATTTAGAGGACTTCAGATGTATGGTGTTTGTCCCCTAGAGCTTTGCTTGGGTTTTCTCTGGGCTCTGTTGAATTCTGAGGAGCAGGAAGTCTGCCTTTGTGTGGTCATAGGCAGCAGGGCACAGTGTCTACTGTGGCTTGCAGCTTACCTGGGACTTGGGGCGTGGCCTAGGGGTCTTTCTCAGTTCCAGAGCAGACTGGCTGCTGCTCTGGCTGTTGGTGGGGCGAGCAGGTGACCTGGGGCCTGAGGCGTGGTCTAGCGGTCTTACCTGAGGAGAAGGGGGTCTTCCCTCATCCCTTCTGGGACATCAGGCCCATCTATATCTATATCAAGCTTGTTGGGAGTTGTGGAAGGGGTGTAACCATTTCAAGGTTTGTCTTGCTGGGGGGAATTCATATCTGCTATCTTAAACCCAGTTAAAATCCATGGCAGAGAAATAGACGGTGAAACAGAAGGCGGAGAGATAATCAATCCAAACATGGCATCTATTAAAACGTCATAAGGAAAACTGCTACGTTGTTATCTGATTGAAATAAAATGGGGCCCCTCAACATTAAGTTATTATACAAATATGGGCTCACAAGACCCTGCCTTTCCCCAAGGTCGAGACAGTAGCGAGTATGGTGCGGGGTAGGAGAGACAGTTTGTCAATGGTCTAACCACTCTGAGTTGCCAATGCTTCTGCAAAAAGTCTTCTCGTCCTGCTCCAGGAATTAATCCAAAGTCAACTCGTTGGTCATGAAACAGGACACATAAGTAGAGAGACACTAGCTGGGAAAACTGAAAACAACAAACCAGAATTCAGAACACTAAAGACCTTACATCGTTCATTGGCAAGGAGACCAGCCAAATATCGCCTTATCCTAACACTCAGGGAACCTTGAGAAAGAGGAGGCGACAAGATTGTAAGAGCCTAAAGATGGGGAGGACCAACGGTATGCAAGATACTCCACACAAGTCAGGACTGTAGCAGACAAGATATAGTCACAGTGTGATTGTACCTTGCGTGACCTGCACAACGGCTGACATGCACTGACACCCCCTCCCCCGGAAAAAATTCTAGCATGGGTCACAGGGGAGAAGGCTTCAGGCAGCAGAATCCTCAGAGGCAAAGGATTAAACAGTAATAATAGAGTTCCCATGCTAGAACGCAGCCCCAAAAGGGCCCTGGGCTACGCCATTGAGTCCTGAACCCTCACTAGGGTAGAGGCCTCACAGGGAGGTTCACCACCCTCATAAATGGATGCTCTAGGGGATGGGAGGAAGGAATCAGAAGGCACTGGGAGAGGTGGAGGGAAGGAAAAGGAGTGAGAGGGAGGGGAGAGTGGGAAGGGAAAGAGTGGAATGAAGGATGACAGGGAGGTAGGGAGGGGGAAGGCAGAAGAAGGGGCTTACCTACTGAGTTTGTATGACTAGGGAGAAAAACAAGGAAAAGAAAGAAAGAAAGGGAAGTAGCTGTGAAGAAAAGGATCAAGAGGTTGGGAAGGGGGGCCAGGAAAGGGTCACAAGGGTGAATGTGATCGAGAAACATAATACACATATAGTACTGAAACCATCACTATGTATAATTCATATATATGAACAAAACTTTTAAAAGAAAATAAAAAGTAACTATACTCAATAAAAATCAGAAACGAGGGTGCAAGAATGCTACCTCATCCCATGGGCTCTTCTTCCCTCTTGTGGCCAGAGACCAAGCTGCAGTTTCCAAATCACTTTGATACCCCTGAGACCCAAATAAGGACCTTACTGCCTTCAGGATTTGCCATATGAACAGTCGTGCACTCAGTAAATGCTCCAGCTAGTCTGATGTCCTCCTGTTGGAAGTAAACTTTCAAATGCATATTTGGACCATCAAATCCTACATAAGGATTAAAACAGCTGCTCAGCTGTGTGTGTGTGTGTGTGTGTGTGTGTGTGTGTGTGTGTGTGTGCACTGCTGGGGATAAAAGACCAGAGCAATCAACTTCCCATCTGGGTACTTCCCATATCTTGACTTTTAAACCCTGGCACCATCGACCCATCGATCTCAGGCCTTGGTGTCATAGGCATCTGGGTGCAGCGCCTTGGCCTCAGGTACTCAGTTGCTTAGCCACCCATGGTTCCTATCGTGGTCAAGCAAAGGATGGTAGCAGGCCAACTGGTAAACAGCACAACACTGCAGAATGTTCGTCTGTGCAGGTCGAGTTAATCGTCTAATTTGCTCACGTCTGTATGTGGTCAAGCATCTCTTTAACTGTTCAACATGAAAGCCACGGAAAGGAGATCATAGCCCCTGTTGTGAGGTCAGGATGTAGTTCTAAAGCATCGCCAGAAGATGGCAATGTTGTATAAGCCACGGGCCCACAGGGGTCTAGTCAAGGACCAAAGAGCTTGCTAACTAATGAAGCGGTCATGTGAATCTCCTCAGGATTTCCCCCACTTCCACAATCTACTCTTTTTTTTTATTTACAATTTCCCTCCCCCATCCCCCTGTGTCCCTCTGATCAATCTCTTTCTCTCTCTTCCTTTTCTCTCTTCTTCGCTCGCTATCCCCTTTTCTCCTCCTCTGCTTTTTTCCTCCTCCTCTCTAACTCATAAATATTTGTTTATGCAAGATTTCAGTGAGTTTCAGGTGTCAGCGTGACATTTGAGTGTGAATCTCTGTGTGTACATCTCTCCTCCATGAGCCTGTTTCTCGTGTGCAGAATGAAAATAACAAACACAGAAGATGTCGGAGTCTGCACAGCTCCGTGAGGACAGAACATGAGTCTGCAGTCACTGCGCTGGATCGAGGCAGTCAGGGTTCAAGACTCTGCAATGTAAATGCTAAGAGAAAAAAAAATCTTACCTTGACATCTTTCTATATGTGTATCCGGGTCAGAGTGTGTCTCCCTGCTGAGGTGAAAGGAAATCAGGGGCTTGCCATACTTCGAAAGCCAGCAAGTGAGCTTTGGTGACTTCAAATCCTCACAAATGATCGCAAGATACTTTGGAGACGGGTGATGAGCGTCATAGTGAGATAACAGGTGCAACTTGACAGTTGAGTGTTTGGGCTCTGGGCACATTAGTAAAGAATCAGTGGGGGAGTTAAGCCCGCAGCAAGCCTAGCAGGAGATTGTGTAGTGACGGGGAGATCCAGTCCATGGGTGAGTGGGATTAGGTCCTGAGCAGGGGGATAAGATGGAGAGTTTGTTGATGAAGTTGGCATCCTTTGGTACACTCGGTCAGACATGCTGGTCTGGCAAAGTAGAGCTTGCCTCTCCCTCAGCAGTTCTGTGGATATATGAATACAGTGTGACCAGTTGCCCTTTGGTAAGCCAAATAAAACCTCTTGTTCTCTTAAGCCTTTTGGTGATGAATTTACCTGCAACCTGCAGAGTAACCCCAACAATGAGCAATCCTCTTGAAAATCTGCAGTGTGTGGAACTGAAAGGATAGCAAAGGATCACTTGTTTTTAAAATTTTATTATCTAAATGTTCTATTTGCTCATGGTGAAAGGTGGTCCAAGAAGGAGTGAGTTTTGATCATTTAATAGCAACTGGCCCTAAAGCACAATTTTCTTTATAATCCCAATTCGAAACAGGAAACATGTTCTTTTTTATTATGTTTATTTATTTTTACCCAATTATACAAACTTAATAGGTAGCCCGTCTCCTCTCTCCCTCCACCCCTCCCCTGTCCCCCTTGCACCTCCCTCTTTTTCCTCTTCCTTTCACCCCTCTCCTTCCCTTCTCCCAGTGCCTCCCCTTACTCCCTCTTATTCCCTGGAGCATCCTTTTGCATGAATGCCAAACCTCCCTCTGAGTCCTCTACTCTAGTGAGGTGTAAGGACTCAGTGGCATTGCTCAGAGCCTTTTCTTGCTCTCCCCTTTAGTATGGGAACACTGTTATGACTGTTAATCCTTTGCCTCTAAAGATCCTAGTGCCTGTGATCCATGTTAGGTTTTGGGGGGTCATTGACATGTCAGTCATTGTGCAGGTCATGCAAAGCCTGATTATGGCTACTGTGGCCATAACTTGTGTGGAGTATCTTGCATATCGTTGCTCCTCCCCATCTTTGGGCTCTTACAATCTTGCTGTCCCCTCTTCTGCAAATTTCCCTGAGTTTTCTGATGTGGAGAGATTTGGCTGGTCTGGTCCCAGGTGATTAATGTAGGGTCTCTGGTGTTCTGAATTATGGTTTGTGGTTGTTTTCAGTTGTGCTGTTCTGCACTGCCCTTGGCTGCCATCCTGATTGGTAGTGGAGGTCACCTCCTAACCAAAGATAAAAGGCTGTTTAAATGAAATCTTACTATAAAAGGAGATTCAACAATAGATGGAATAGGAATAGGAGACCGCAGTAAGGCAGAGGTCAGTCTCCCGTTTCCAGGATGGTTACCATCTATCTGCCAGTCTCTACCCTCCCCGATTGGTGAGATCAAACCCTCTCAGTCACAAGTGATCAGGAAGGAGTGAGTTTAACCAGATGTTATTCACAACTTACGTGCAATACTTGTCGGTGACCTATTTTCTCTGCTGAACCATGATCCCCTCTCTCCTTACTTTTTTTGGGGGGGGAAGCACTCCTCCCCCTTCCTTCCTGTTTATACTCATTGTAATTACTGTAGGTCTTACAGAGATTTATCTTTGAATATATTGCTAAGTAGGTTTGGTACTAGGATCCATCTCTTAGGGAGTATATATGGTGATTAATTTTCTGTGTCTGGGATACTTCACTCAATATAATTTTTTCCAATTCCATCCATTTCCCGGCAAATTTCAATAATTCATCTTTTTTTGATGGCTGAGTAGTACTCCATTGTATAGATGTACCACATTTTCCTTATCCACTCATCAACTGTTGGACATTTGGGCTGATTCCATGACTTTGCTATTGTAAACAGTTACTCTTAACTATTGCTGTGAGAGAACACTCAAAGTCAATCAACTTAAAGTAGAAAGGGGGGTTTATTCAGCTTAGGGTTCCAGAGGGAAGGTACAGTCTCTCAAAGCAGAGGCGGCATGGCTGGCTGGCCAAAGCTAGAGGAGGCTAAGTCACCACAGACATCTTGGAAGCTGAGAGCTGTAGACTGCTTGCAGCAAAGACTGGCTTCTCCTGGAGATAGGGTGAGACTCATCCACCTCAAGGCCCACCCCTTGTGACTGACTTCCTCCAGCAAGGCTCCACCTCTCAAGGTGCCATGACCTTGCCAAACACATGAGACTGTGGGGGACATATTTCAAACCATGACACTATTGTAAACAGTGCTGCTATGGACATGGTCGTACTTATGCTATCCAGGTGAATTTTTGCTGTTTGGGGGGTTATTCCCAAAAGTGGTATAGCAGTGTCATATGGCATTTCAATCTTTAACTTTTTGAAGAATCGCCAGACAGCTTGCCAGAGTGGTTGTATGAGCCTGCATTCCCACCAGCAATGTAGGAGAGTTCCCCTCTTTCCACATCCTCTCCAGCATTTGGTGTTGTTTGTATTGTGGATTTTTGCCTTCCTGACCGGGGTGAGATGATATCTCAGGGAAGTTTTGATTTGGATTTCCCTGATGGCTAAAGATGTGGAACATTTTTTAAGATATTTGTTAGACATTTTAAGTTCGTCCCTAGCAAAGTTTCTTTTAAGTTCCAGGGCCCATTTTTTATACATTTTTTATTATTATTTCAGCTCATACAAACTTAATAGGTACACCAATTCCCTCCCTCCCTCCTCCTTCCCCGAACCTCCTACTCTCCCTCCCTTCACCTCTCCCTCCTCATCCCCCAGTGCCTTCCGCCCCAATTCCCAGAGAGTCCTTTCTTGTGCATGCCTGACTCTCCTCTGGACCCTCCTCTCCAATGACTTACAAGGACCCAGCGGCATTTCCCTGAAGCCTTTCCCGTGTTCCCCTTAAGTATAGGAACACTACTGTGGCTGCCAATCCCTTGCCTCCAAGGATCTTGGTGCCTTTAGTAGATGCTAGACTTTGTGAGGTCAATAGTGTGCTGGACATTGCACAGGGCATGCAAAGTCCAATTATGATTGCTTCGGCCCTAACTTGTGTGGAGTATCTTGCAAATCATTGCTCCTCCCATCCTTTTGCTCTTACACTCTTACTGCCCCCTCTTCCGCAAATGTCCCTGAGCTTCAGGATGGGGAGAGATTAAGATGGCCTAGTTCTAGGTGGTTGATATAGAGTCTCTGAAGTTCTGGATTGTGGTTTGTTGATTTTCTTTTGCAGTTTTGCCGCTCCTGCAATGGCCTTCACTCCATCCTGCTGGGCACTGTATGTCACCCCCTGGCCAGAGACAAAAAGCTTTTAAACTGGAATCTTATTATCAGAGCACATTCAAGGGTAGATGTAATAAAAGTAGGAAACCTCAGTGAGGGAGGGGTCAATCACCCATTTGCAAAATGGTCAGGGCCCATTTTTTAATTGGGCCATTAGTTTCCTTGGTGTTTAGCTTTCTATGTTCTTTATGCACTCTGGATAATAGAGATCTATCAGATATGTGGTTAGTGAAGATTTTCTCCCATTCTGTGGATTGCCTTTGTGCTCGCTACAATCTCTTTATCTGAACGAAAGCTCTTTAATTTCATAAGATCTCATCTGTTGAGTGTTGGTTGTAGTGACTGTGCTATTGGATGTCCGTTTAGGAACTCTTGGCCTAGCCCAATCAGCTTGAGGGAGTTCCCTACCCTTTCAACTATGGTTTTTATAGTCTCTGGCTTTATGTCGAGGTCCTTGATCCATTTGGAATTAATTCTTGTACATGGTGACAAGTATGGGTTCAGTTTTAATTTTCTGCATGTGGAGATCCAGTTTTGCCAGCACCATTTGTTGAAGATGCTGTTCTTTTTCCATTGGATATTTTGGGCCCCTTTGTCAAAGATCAAATGGCTATAACTGTGTGTGCTTATATCTGGGTCTTCAACCCTCATCCATTGATCTGTGTGTCTATTTTGGAGCCAGTACCAGGCTGTTTTTATAACTATGGATTTGCAGTATAGACTAAGGTTTGGTATGGTGATACCTCCAGCAGTGTTCTTGTTACTCAGGATTGTTTTTGCTATCCTGGGTCTTTTGTGCCTCCATGTGAATTTTGAGATTGTTTGGTCAACTTCTTTAAAGAATTGCTTTGGGATTTTAATTGGTAGAGCATTGAATCTGTATATTGCCTTTGGTAGGATGGTCATTTTTATGATATTGATTCTTCCAATCCAGGAACATGGGAGGTCTTTCCACCTTCTGGTGTTTTTGGCAATTTCTTTCTTTAGGGTTTCAATGTTTTCATTATAAAGGTCTCTTACTTCCTTGGTTAGGTTTATACCAAGATATTTCATTTTTTTAGGGACTATAGTAAAAGGGATTGTTTCTCTCAGGGCTTTTTCACTTCTTTCATTCTGGGCATATAGGAAGGCCACTGATTTTTGTACAGTTATTTCATATCCTGCCACCCTGCTGAACTTCTGTATTAGTTCCAGGAGCTTCCTGGTGGAGTTTTTGGGATCACTCAGGTATAAGATCATGTCATCTGCAAATAGGGATAACTTGACTTCTTCCTTGCCGATTTGAATCCATTTCATGTACCTTTCTTGTCTTATGGCTTCAGCTAAGACTTCAAATACAATATTGAAGAGAAGTGGTGAGAGTGGACAGCTTTGTCTAGTTCCTGATTGACGTGGGAATGCTTCTAGTTTTTCCCCATTGAGTATAATCCTTGCTGTTGGCTTGTTGTGTACATCTTTTATTATATTGATAAAGGTTCCTTCCATTCCAACTGTCTCTAGGATTTCGATCATAAAGGGCTGTTGGATCTTGTCAAAACCTTTTTCTGCATCTATCAAGAGTATCATATGGTCTTGTACTTTGGACTGGTTTACATGGTGAATTACATTTATTGATTTGTATATGTTGAATCAACCTTGTGTGCCTAGGATAAAGTCTACTTGATCCCCATCAATGATCTTTTCGATTTTTTTTTTTTTTGAGAATTAAGGTAGAGTTTATTAGAGAAGAGAAAGGTTGGAACTCATGGACTCCAGATGTGGAGTGCCATGAGGGAGTAGGGAGCCTCCAAAAGAAGTAGGCAGCTGGAAACGGACTCGTGCTAGAGGGCCATGAGGGGTTAGATCGCCAAAGATGGTTGCCAGGGCTAGGTATATTTATACACCTAGACAAGCCCAGGGAAACTGGCTTTTTCCCATTGGTTAATTCCCATTGGGGCCCAACCCAGTTGCTCTTGGGCCCATAAGGGCTAGAGATCAAGTTGTTTGATATGGAGAGCTGGTCTTCATGATCACTTCATGGGGAAGTTGGCCATCTTATCTCTGGGAGGATTGGAGTCAGTTCCTCAGAGGAGTGCTCCCTCAGGGTGATTCCAGCAGTGGGGGATGACCTTCAGGAATTCCAAAGACCTTGAGAGACCCATCCCAGCATGGCTGCTCTAATCCTGCCTCATTCCCTCCTAAACCTATTTAAGGACTCAGACTGCTCTGGGGATTAAGGGCGATGACTGCTCTGTCTACTTCCTGCTGAGTTGGGGTGATGGAATTAAGAGCAGTCTGATGTCCTCATCTATGAAATGCTGGGATGGTCTAGAGGTCTTTTGTAGATGGCTTTATTACTTCAAGGTCCATCTGAAAGAGACAAAACAAGCTAGACTTTCAAGATTTATGCAAAGGTTATTAGACCATTGTAACTGGGAAGGTAGACTAGGCAGGGAAAAAAGGAGTTAGGAGTTGGGGAAATCTCCTTTTTGGAACCATCCTATCTGCAATAATGGTTATAGGTGTTATTTATTATTTTGAAGAGAGGATGAAGCTACTTATCTGAAGAATTACGTTTGATCTGTAGTTGTAATTCCCCAGTTTGTTTGCATGTGTAGGAAGAGTTCTCTGGGTTCCTGGGTCCTTTGCAATTAGTGGCCATGGTGGTGCGAGTCCACTTCTTAACACGAGTGTGATGGATCCAGGTGTCAATATTTTCCACTTTAATGAGTGTTGGGGTGCCTAGAAGGGCTGTGAGGGGTCCCTGTCAAATGGTCTCCATAAAAGGCTTAGATTGAGGCCTTTGTTTGATTAATACTTTTCCCCTGGTTGGAAGCAGAAGACCCCTTCTGATTAGCATCTGTTTCCTTAAGGGCTTGTTAAAATGTAGCTAGATGTATAATATGATCTATTGCAGAGTTAGTTTCTAAGTCAGAAATCAAATCATTTCTTAAAAAGGGGCATCCATATAGCATTTCAAAGGTGAAAGCTTTAGAAAGCCTCTAGGTGTGTTTCTCATTCTGATGAGGGCAATAGGCAGTGCTATGATGCATGTTAGGTGAGCCTCCTGAGTTATTTTCCTTAAGTGTCTTTTAAGGGTCTCATTGGCTTTTTCTACCTTTCCTGAGGATTTGGGGCTAATATCAGAGGGGCCGTTCCAAATGAGAGTGGCTATAAGGTTAGATTCTTCCTCTATGGACAGTTTCCCTATGGCTGCCTTTTTTTGCAGCTTGGTCTGCTAGGGCGTTTCAGTTTTAGGTGTATCTGTCTTTTGATGGCCATGGAGGTACATAAAAGCCAATTCTTTAGGGACTTTTACAGCCTCTAAGAGTTGTAGGATATAGGAACCATACTTAATGGGGGTCTCAGAGGCAGTAAGCATGCCTTTTTCCTTCCAGATGTTAGCATGGGCCATGAGTATTAAATAGGCATACTTAGAATCTGTATATACATTAACTCATTTGTCCTTGCCAATTAGTAGGGCTCTAGTCAATGCTATCAGCTTGGCCAGTTGGGCGCTGGTGTCAGCAGGTAGGGCCTGTGCCTCAGTTACTCCTAACGCTCTGGTGACTGCATATCCTGTTTTAGTTTCTGGTTTTAGGGGGTAAAGCTTCTGGGATAGAAAGTTTTGTGGGTCTCTGAAGCATTATTTTTTTTGGCAAAGCTCATACGGCTCAGCCCATATTTTGGGAGGAGGCCCATATCTGAGCAGGAACTTGTATTAAGACTTTTTCTGGAATAGCCTGATTAACCATAACATTGGTGATTTTCTCCCATGGATGTGAGGGCATCAATAATAAGATAGTGTTAAATTGTTCCATTAAGTTCCTGCCTAAGATGTTTATGGGGCACTCAGGCATATAAAAAAGGAATGCCTAAAAAAATTATTATTAAGCACGTAAGGAATCTCAGTTACTTTGTGAGTGGTGAACCTGTCACTTCCCTGATCCTAAGCATTCTGGTAAAATCAAAGATTGACAAAAATCTAGGAGGAATGTTGAGCACTAAAATTTTATGCTCTCTTGTCCATTAACATAGAAACAAAGAGGCTTCCCATTTGCATGTTAAACCCAAGGTTTTCATGGGATGCTCAACCTGGCATTTTGGGCCTTCTTTTGCTGGATATCAGCAGAAACTCCTTTTTCCCATTGGAGGGAAGCTAAGAGCTTCAGGCCATTTTATTGGTCCCCACCAGAGGGCTTGACCCCTGGGCCCTGGGGTGCAGGGGGCAATCTTTCCTGCAGTGGAGATTTCCATACTTGGGACATAGGCCACATGAAAGCATCCTGTGCTTACAACTGTCTCAAAGCGCCCAGTCTAGTTATATTTCTAGCATCTTTCCATCTTTCCCGTGTCGGAAAGGGTCCTGGGTTGGTCTGATTGGGCGTGCCTGTTTGTATTCAATCTATCCCCTTAGGCAAATGTCAAGTTTTGATTTCTTTGTTTTGTGGTTGTTTTAGAAACTAGAATGCAGGCATTATTGATGGAATTAAGAGTTTAAAACACACATCTACTGGCCAGTCTACCTTGAAAGTGGGCCATTCATTCCTGTAAAAGACGAATTTTCCTTTCTTCACATTAACTCCTAGGTCACTTGCCCTATTTTTAAAATCTTTAAAATAGTCAAAAAAGTTTAAAGGGGGTCATCTGCGTCTGTGCATTTCGTGGGGCCATGAGATAACACAGAACAAAAAGGACAAACAGAAACAAAGGATTTTACCTCTGAGACAGAAATGAAAGTAGACTACTTAATCACAACACGCCAACCTCTCTCTTGCAGATGAGGACCCTGTTCTCCAGATGGGATCTATTTCCCCCTTACAGATGAGGACCCTGTCGTCCTCCAGATGGGAGTTTGGCTGACGTGGAAGCTAGATGCACTCACTCCGACGCCACCTGTGGTCGATATGTTTTTGAATCCGATTTGCTAAGACTTTGTTGAGAATCTTTGCATCTGTGTTTTTTAGAGAGATTGGCCTATAGTTTTATTTTTTAAGTGTATCTTTATTAGGTTTTGGGATTAAGATGATATTAGCTTCATAGAAAGAAATTGGCAGTGTTCCTTCCTTTGCTATTTGATGGAACAGTTTAAGGAGTATTGGTATTATTAACTCCTTAAATGTCTGGTAGAACTCTGTGCTGAATCCATCTGGTCCAGAACATTTTTTTGGTGGGAAGATTTGAGATTTCTTCGTCAATTTCCTCATATGTTATAGGACTATTTAAATAATTCACAACTTCCTGATTCAATTTAGGTAAGTTGTGTTTACTTAGAAATTCATCCATCTCTTTTGTGTTGTCAAACTTCACAGAGTATAAGTTTTTGAAATATGACATTATAATTCTCTGGATTTCTTGGGTATCAGTAGTGATAACTCCATTTTCATTTCTAATTTTGTTAATTTGGGTTTTCTCTCTCTTGCTTGACTTTTTAAAAAACCAGCTTTTTGACTGGTTGATTTTCTGTATCGTTTTCCTAATCTCTATTTCAGATATTTCTCCCCTTATTTTGCTAATCTCCTCTCTTCTGCTGCTTTTGGGATCAGATTGCTCTAGTGTCTCTAAAGCTTTAACCTGCATTGTTAATGTTTCCGTTTTGTTGATGTAGGCATTAAGAGGAACTTACCTCTTAGGACAGCTTTCATCGTGTCCCAGAGATTTTGGTAAGTTGTATTTTCATATCGTTTGCTTTCAGGAAATCTTGAATTTCCTTTTTAATTTCTTCCTGAATCCAGTTCTCATTCAGCATCATATTGTTAAGTTTCCAGGAGTTAGTGTATTTTCTGTTGTTTGTTGTGCTGCGGATGTCCAGCTTTAGGCTGTGGTGGTCTGATAAGGTACAGGCTAGAAGTTCAACTTTCCTGTATATGTGGAGATTCATTTTGTAGCCCAATATGTGATCTATTTTGGAGAAAGTTCCGTGTGGTGCTGAGAAAAATGTGTATTCTTTGTTGCATGGTTGAAAAGTTTGATAGAGATCTGTAAGGTCCATTTCTTTAAGGGTTTGATTAAGTTCCAAAGTGTCTCTGTTAAGATTTTTACCTGTTGATCTATTGCATGTTGAGAGGGCAGTGTTGCAATCCCTAAGAATTATTGTTTCTTGCTTTAGACGTTGTAGGGTTTGCTTAATGAATGAGGGGGGGGCATATTGGGTGCATATATATTCAGTATTGTGAAATCTTCCTGGTGAATTGTACCTGTGACGAAAATGTAGTATTCATCTGTGTCTCTTATGATTTTCTTTGGTTTGAAGTCCACTTTGTCCGGTAGCATAATGGCTACCCCTGCCTGTTTTCTGGTTCCATTAGCTTACAGAATTTTGGACCAGACTTTTATTTTTAGGATATGCCTATCTTTTGTGGTGAGATGGGTTTCCTGAAGGCAGCAGATTGATGGGTTGCAATTTTTAATCAAAGTCTGCAATCTGTGTCTCTTGATCAGTGAGTTAATTCCATTAACATTTAATGTTATAATGGAAAAACTATTTTTAATTCTGGACATTTATTATGTTTAGTGGCTTTTGTAAGTGTATTGTTTCGCTTTTAGGTTTTGGTGGTATTATACTTCCCTTCTGTCCTCCTGGAAATGCTTGTTATTTTTCTTCAAGCTTGAGCATCATTTCAAGCATTTTTTGAAGGCCTGGTTTGGTAGACATGTATCCCTTCAAGTTGTCTTTGTGCTGGAAGATTTTTTTTCTCCCTCGATCATGACGGATAATTTTGTGGGGTATATCAGCCTGGGTTGACATTTTTGCTTATTCAATACTTGTAGTACATCTCTCCAAGCTCTTCTTGCTTTTACTGCTTCCATTGAGAAGTCATTTGTTATTTTAATAGGTTTACCTTTAAAAGTGTCTTTTTTTTTCCCTTGAAGCTCTTAGCACCATTTCTTTATCTTGAATGTGGAGTGTTTTAACTATTATTTGCCGTGGCGCGTTTCAATTTTGGTCGTATCTGTTTGGGGTGCAGAATGCCTCTTGCATTTCTATGCATCTCTCATTCTTTAGATGAGGAAAGTTTTCCTTGATGATAGTGTGAAAAATTTCCTCAGGCATGGTATTTTGGGATTCTTGCTCTGGTATTCCATGAATGCACATGTTAGGCTTCTTCAGGATGTCCCATAACTCTTGAATATTTCTCTTGAGTATCTTTTTGCCTTTAACAACCTCTTCCATTGAGCTGGTTAATACTCCCACTTTGTCTTCAAGGTCTGAAATTCTATTTTCTGCTTTGTTAGTTCTGCTGATAAGACTCTCTGCTGAGTTCTGGGTTGAAGACAACTTGTCTTTTAGTTCAGTTTTAAACTCTGCTTGAGTCTGTTTTAACTGCTCTATGCCTGTTTTTGTTTCTTGCACTGGTTTTCTCAAGTCCTCCAAGTGTCTGTTGTGTTCCTCTTCAAAGCGATTGATTCGGTTATTTAATTCCTCCTGGATTTCCTCTTTCATAGTATTGAACATGGTAATGAACATGTTTTGAAAGTCATTATCCTGAGTCAGGCTTTCTTGGCTATTTTCCCTGGATTTGTTCTGGTTGGAGTCTATCATTGTGGGATTAATTCCTTCAGTGGGAGATTTCTTTTCTTGGGTTTTGTTTCTTATGGATTTACACTTTGACTTGGGTATTGTCGTTTTAACTCTTAAGACCTTCTTTCAATTTCTGTGTGTTTTTCACTGAACTGAATTATTTGGCCCAGAGCAGCTCCTGCTCCAGATGGCTGATGGGAGGAGCTGGGGCCAGTGGGCTGCCAGAGGTTTGGGGGTGGGCAGGGGGAGCTTACCTAGGTTGCCATGTGTCCTGGCTGGACTTGGGGCACCCGGGTACGTGGGGAAAGGGGGAGGAGCGTGTTTAAGATATTTGTTAAGACATTTCAATTTTGTCCCTGGAAAAGTTTCTTTTGAGTTCCCAGGCCCATTTTTAATTGGGCCAATTATTTCCTTGGTGTTTAGTTTATTTTTATTTTTATTATTTATTATTTATTCACTTGTGCGTGTATGCATATATGCGTATGTGTGTGTGTGTGTGTGTGTGTGTGTGTACAACCATGGATGAATTCGGGAACCACCTTGTTTACTCTGCCCTACCAGGACCAGAAACACAGGCTGCCCTCACTTCCACTGGCGTCTATACATGGGGTCTAGCATCTAAACTCAGGAGCTTCTGCCTGTAAGGCAGAGGCTTAACCCCTGAGCCAGCTCTCCAGCTTCCTCCTTGGTGTTTAGTTTTGTAAGTTCTTTATGCACTCTGGATAATAGAGCTCTATCAGATATGTGGTTAGTGAAGATTTTTTCCCATTCTGTAATTTGCCTTTGTGCTCCTGTTACAATCTCTTTATCTGAACAGCAGCTTTTTAATTTCATAAGATCCCATTGGTCGAGTGTTGTTTCTAGTGACTGTGCTACTGGATTTATGTTTAGGAACTGTCGGCCTAGTCCAATCAGCTAGATGTAGTTCCTTACCTTTTCAACTAGGGCTTTTATAGTCTCTGGTTTACTATTGAGGTCCTTGATCCATTTGTAATTAAGTCTTGTACATGGCGACAAGTGTGGGTCCAGTTTTAATCTTCTGCATGTGGATATCTAGTTTTGCCAGCATCATTTGTTGAAGATCCTGTCCTTTTTCCACTGGATTTTTTGGGGCCCCTTTGTCAAAGATCAAATGGCTGGGTCTTCAATCTGTAGTGTCCACTCACCCCCGGCGTGGTGTGTCTCTACCCACTCACACACTCATTCACACGATTGTTCAGTCTGCTGCGGTGACGAAGAAAGGCGAGGTCAGCTGTCTCCGCCTGGCCTCAGTTTCCCAGAGACTTGGCAACTGGACAGGGAGTTTGTCTGAGGCAAATCTCAAGTTTATTGGGGAAACAAAGGAGCTTATATAGACAAATAATTAGATGGTGCCAAATGGGCAGCCAATTGTGTCAAAGGTCAAGGCAACCTTCAGGTGCTAATGGTCAAGTTCAATGCCACTTAGCACAGAGGGCAGGTCAGTACCTAAAAGCCAATCAGGGCTCTCTGCAATGTGATCAGGTTATGCCCAAGACACTAGCTCTCAGCGCCATCTTTAGTCCCATGTGCTGGGCCATGCCCTGGGGCAAATCCTGGGTGGGCCCAACACAATCCTTTTGTTTTTTTTACAGTTTACTGAAAGAGTTTAATATAGATTCTTTTTTTTTTCATATCCTCAGAGTTTTTTTATTATTATTATTTCTGCTCATACAAACTTAATAGGTACACCGGTTCCCTCCCTCCCTCCTCCTCCCCCCGACCCCCCTGCTCCCCCTCCCCTCACCCCTCTCTCCCCATCCCCCAGTGCCCCCCCCCAATCCCCGGAGAATCCTTTAATGCCAACACAATCCTAATCCATTGATCTATGTGTCTATTTTGGAGCCAATACCAGGCTGTTTTTATTACTATGGATTTGTAATATAGACCAAGGTTTGGTGCGCCGATACCTCCAGCAGTGTTTTTGTTACTTAGGATCATTTTTTTTGTATCCTGGGCCTTTTGTACTTCCATAAGAATTTTGAGATTGTTTTGTCAATTTCTTTAAAAAATTGCTTGGGAATTTTGATTGGTATAGCATTGAATCTGTATATTGCCTTTGGTAGGATGGACATTTTTATGATGTTGATTCTACTGATCCAGGAACATGACAGGTCTTTCCACCTTCTGGTGTCTTCTGTAATTTCTTTCTTTAGGGTTTTAAAATTTTCATTGTAAAATTCTCTCACTTCTTTGGTTAGGTTTATACCAAGATATTTCATTTTTTTAGAGACTATAGTAAATAGAATTGTTTCTCTCAGGGCTTATTCACTTTTCTCATCCTGGGCTTATAGGAAGGCACTGATTTTTGCACACTTATTTTGTAATCTGCCACTCTGCTGAACTTGTGTGTTTGGTGGAATAACTTAAGGAATATTGGTGTTAATTGTTCCTTAAATGTCTGGTAGAATTCTGTGTTGCATCCATCTGGTCCAGAACATTTTTTTGGTGGGAAGATTTGAGATTACTTCATCGATTTCCTCATATTTTATAGAACTATTTAAATAATTCAAAACTTCCTGATTCGATTTAGGTAAGTTGTGCGTAGTCAAGAATTCATCCATTTCTTTTGTGTTATCAAATGTCACGGAGTATAAGTTTTTGAATTATGACCTTATAATTGCCCGAATTTCTTGTGTATCAGTTGTGATAACTCCATTTTCATTTCTAATTTTGTTAATTTGGGTTTTCTCTCTCTTCATTTTTGTTAATTTAGCTAGAGGCATATCAATCTTACGGATTTTTTTAAAAAACACAAACTTTTTGACTGGTTGATTCTTTGTATCATTTTCCTTATCTCAATTTTGGACATTTGTCTCCGATTTTGCTAATCTCCTCTCTTCTACTACTTTTGGGATTGGATTGTTCTTATGTCTCTAAAGCTTTAAGTTGCATTGTTAAGTTATTTATTTGTGATATTTCTTTTTTTTGATATACGCATTAAGGGGTATAAACTTACCTTTTAGGATAGCTTTCATTGTGTCCCAGAGATTTTGATATGTTGTATTTTCATTATTGTTTGCTTCTAGGAAATCTTGAATTTCCTTTATTATTTATTCCTGAGTCCAATTCTCATTCAGCATCATAGTGTTTAGTTGATCTATCTCACATTGAGAGGGCAATATTGAAATCCCCAAGTATTATCTTTTTGATATTGATTTCTTTCTTTAGATGTAGCATTTGTTTAATGAATGTGGAGGAATGCGGAGGTGCATATATGTTCAGTATTGTTATGTCTTCCTGGTGAATTGTACTTGTGACTAGTGTGCTTGTGTGTCTCTTACGATTTTTTTTGGTTTGAAGTCCCCTTTGTCAGATAATCACAATTGCTACCCCTGCTTGTTTCCTGGTTCTGTTAGCTTGCAGAATTTTTGACCCACCTTTTACTTTTAGAATGTGCCTATCTTTTCTGGTGAGATGTAATTCCCGAAGACAGCAGATGGATATGTTTGGATTTCTAATCCATGTTTGTAATCTATGTCTTTTGATTGGTGAGTTAATTCCATTGACATTTACTGTTCTAATGGAAGAATTACTTTTAATTCCTGACACTTTTTGTGTTTAGTGGCTTTCGTAAGTGTATTATTTGGCTTGTACGTTTTGGTGGTATTAGGCAGCCTTTCTGTCCTCCTGGATGTGCTTGTTTCCTTCAAGCTTGAGTATCTTTTCTAGCATTTTTTGAAGACCTGGCTCAGTAGTCATGTAAGCCTTCATGTTGTCTTTTTGTTGGAAAATTTTTCTTTTACCTTTGATCATGACTGATAGTTTTGTGGGGTATGTCAGCTTGAGTTGCTGTTTGTGCTCATTCAATACTTGAAGTACATCACTCCGAGCCCTTCCTGCTTTTACTGTTTCCATTGAAAAATCATTTGTTGTTTTAATAGGTTTACCTTTAAAGTGACTTGTTTTTTTTTCCCTTGACGCTCTCAGCACATTTTCTTTGTCTTGTGTGTGTAGTGTTTTGACTATTATTTGCTGTGGTGAGTTTCTGTTTTGGTCACATCTGTTTGGGGTGTGGAATGCTTCTCGTATTTGGATGGGCCTCTCTTTCTTTAGATGAGGAAAGTTTTCCTTTTTGATAATGTGAAAAATTTCCTCAGGTGTGGTATTTTGGGATTATTGTTCTGGTATTCCATGAATGTGCATGTTAGGCTACTTCAAGGTGTCCCATAACTCTTGAATATTCCTCTCAATTATCTTTTTGGCTTTAACGACCTCTTCTGTTGAATTGGTTATTTTTTCCACTTTGTCTTCAAGATCTGATACTCTGTTTCTGCTTCATTAGTCCTGTTGATAAGACTCTCTGTTGAGTTCTGGTTTAGAAATACCTTGGTTTTTATTTCAATTTTAAACTCTGCTTGAGATTGTTTTAACTGCTTTATGCCTATTTTTGTTTCTTCAACTGTTTTTCTCATCTCCTCCAATTTTCTGTTGTGTTCCTGTTCAAAGTGGTTGATGCGGTTATTTAACTTTTCCCAGATTTCCTCTTTCATAGTATTGATCATAGTAAAGATCATGCTTTGAGAATCATACTCTTGGGTATGGCTTTCTTGGCTATTTTCTGTGAGTTTGTTCTGGTTGGAATCTATCATTATGGGGTTAATTCTTTTGGTAGAGGATTTGTTGTCTTGGTTTTTGTTTCTCATAGGTTTGCGCTGTGACCTGGGCATTTTTGTTTTATCTCTTAAGACCTTCTTTTTGTTTCTGTGTGTTCTTGTCTGAACTGAATTAGAATTAGATATTATTACTACCCTTGAGCAGTTATTATTAGTGTTTGCCTTGGAGTTGGGTACGGTTGTTTGGTATTTGTATTATTTCCTAGATGAGGCTAGTAGACTATTAATATATATCAATTAAGTCAGGTTTAGTAGACAGGGGTTGACAATTAGTATGGTAGTACACTTTGTTGGTTTACTTTTTTGATGATATGTGAATGGTATAATCCTGGAAGTTGTACGCGTTTTGGGGTGGCTATATGGAAACATTAAACTATAGTGACTAATAATTGAGAAGAACAAGATGGTAAGAAGGGTTTATCTATCTTCGAGTTGGATGTGAAGATTCTCTCTCATGTGATGGGATGATTTAGAGGACTTCAGATGTATGGTGTTTGTCCCCTAGAGCTTTGCTTGGGTTTTCTCTGGTTTCTGTTGAATTCTGAGGAGCAGGAAGTCTGCTTTTGTCTGGTCATGGGCAGCAGGGTGCAGTGTCTACTGTGGCTCACAAATTACCTGGGTCCTGGCACATGGACTAGGGGCCTTGCAGAGCAGGTTGGCTGCTGCTCTGGCTGCTGGTGGGGTGAGCAGGTGACCTGGGCACTGGGTTGTGGTCTAGGGGTCTTACCTGAGAAGCAGGGGGTCCACCCTGGTCCCTTCTGAGGCATCAGGCCCATCTATATATCAAGCTTGTTGGGGGTGTGGAAGGGGTAACCATTTCAAGGTTTGTCTTGCTAGAGGGAACTCATATCTTGTACCTTAAACCCAGTTAAAGTCTGTGGCAGAGAAATAGAGGGTGGAACAGAATGTGGAGAGAGATTCAATCCAAACATGGCATATATTAAAATGTCATAATGAAACCTGCTATGTTGTTATCTGATTGGAATAAAATTGGGCCCCTCAACATTCAGTCATGGCACAAAGATGGGCTAACAAGATCCTGCCCTTCCCCAGAGTCTAGAGGGTGGTAAATTTGGTCTTCTGCAGGAGAGACACTTTTGTCAATGGTCGAATCACTGTGAGTTGTCAATGCTTCTGTAAAAATTCTCCTTGTCCTGCTCCAGGAACTAATCCAAACTCAACTCATTGGTCATGAAACAGGACACATAAGTACAGAGACAGTAGCTGAGAAAACTGAAAACAAGAAACCATAATTCAGAACGCTAAAGACGTTACAGTGTTCATCCGTAACAAGACCAGCCAAATCTCTCACTATCCTAAAGCTCAGGGAACCTCATGGAAGAGGGGGGGCAGCAAGATTTTAAGGGCCTTAAGATGGGGAGGACCAACAATATGCAAGATACTTCACACAAGTCAGGACTTCAGCAGCTAGGATAGAGTCACAATGTGATTGGACCTTGTCTGACCTGCACAATGGCTGACATGCCAACAACCTCCTCCCCCCACCAAAAAAATTCTAGCATGGGTCACAGGGGAGAAGGCTTCAGGCAGCAGAATCCTCAGAGGCAAGGGGTTAAACAGTCATAGTAGAGTTCTAAGCTAGCGGGCAGCTCAAAAAGTGGTCCTGGACTATGCCAGTGAATTCTGAACCCTCACTAGGGTAGAGGCCTCACACGGGGGTCCAGCGCTCATATAAATGGAGGCTCCAGGGGATGGGAGGGAGGAATCAGAAGGCACTGGGAGAGGTGGAGGGAAGGAAAAGGGGTGAGAGGGGGGTGAGAGTGGGAAGGGAAAGAGTGGAATGAAGGATGACAGGGAGGAAGGGAGGGGGAAGGCAGAGGAAGGAGGTACCTACTGAGCTTGTATGACTAGGGAGAAAAAAGGAAAAGAAAGAAAGAAAGAAAGGGAACTAGCTGGGAAGAGGGGGATCAGGGGGCTGGGAAGTGGGGACCAGGAAAGGGTCACAGAGGTGAATGTGATTGAGGTACATAATACGCATGCATGAGGATGTAGTACTGAAACCACACTCTGTGCAATTAATATATATGAACAAAACTTTTAAAAGAAAATAAAAAGTAGCCATACTCAATAAAAATCAGAAACGTCTGGGCTAACTCATCCCATGGGCTCTTCTGCCCTCTTGTGGCCAGAGACCAGGCTGCAGTTTCCAAATCATCTTGATTTCCCCTGAGACCCAAATAAGGCCCTTACTGCCTGCAGGATTTGCTATATGAATAGTTATGCACTTAGTAAATACTCCAACTAGTCTGACGCCCTTCCTGTTGGAAGTAAACTTTTTAAAATGCATATTTGGACCTTCAAATCCTACGTAACTGTAGTCATGTTTGTTTGATTGTAGCTGCCCCTTCAAAAATTTATTTCTGGGAGTTTAAGAAATGACGGAAGGGCTTGTTGCGTGCTGCTCCAGCCTGGTTCCACTGCCAAGCCCCAAGGATTAAAACAGCTGCTCAGCTGTGTGTGTGTGTGTGTGCGTGCACGCGCTGCTGGGGATAAAAGCCCAGAGCAATCAACTTCCCACCTGGATACTTTCTTTCTTTTTTTTTTTTTTTTCTTTTTAGAATTAACATCAAGAAAATGACATTTATTGAATTGGATCTCCAGCAGAACATAACAACAGTTACTCTAGGAAGAAACATTTTCTTTTTTTAATACATTTTTTATTATTACCGCTCATACAAACTTAATAGGTAGACCAGTTCCCTCCCTCCCTCCTCCTCCTCCTGAACCTCCTGCTCCCCCTCCCTCCCTGCCCATCCCCCAGTACCTCCCCTCCAATTCCCAGAGAGTCCTTTCTTGTGCATGCCTGACTCTCCTCTGGGCCCTCCTCTCCGATGACGTACAAGGACCCAGTGGCATTTCCCTGAACCCTTTCCCATGTTCCCCTTAAGCATAGGAACACTACTGTGGCTGTCAATCCCTTGCCTCCAAGGATCTTGATGCCTTTAGCAGATGCTAGATTTTATGAGGTCTATAGTGTATTGGATATTGCGCAGGGCATGCAAAGTCCAATTATGATTGCTTTGGCCCTAACTTGTGTGGGGGATCTTGCAAATCATTGCTCCTCCCATCCTTTTGCTCTTACACTCTTATTGCCCCCTCTTCCGCAAATGTCCCTGAGCTTCAGGATGGGGAGAGATTAGTCTGGCCTAGTTCTAGGTGGTTGATATAGAGTCTCTGAAGTTCTGGATTGTGGTTTGTTGGTTTTCTTTTGCAGTTTTGCTGCTCCTGCAATGCCCTTCACTCCATCCTGCTGGGCACTGTATGTCACCCCCTGGTCAGAGACAAAAAGCTGTTAAACTGGGTCTTGTTATAAGAGCACATTCAAGGGTAGATGTAATAAAAGTAGGAAACCTCAGTGAGGGAGGGGTCAATCACGCATTTGCAAAATGGTTACTTTTTACCTGCTAGACTATATGCCCTCCCCTTCTGGTGAGGTCATACCCCCTTAGTTGTAAATGATCAGGCCGCGTGGATACTTTCCATGTCTTGACTTTTAAACCTTGGCGTTACAGACCGTAATTCTCTCAGCCCCTGGGCCTTTAGTACTAAAGTGCTTCCAGCCACCCATGGTTCCTATCAAGCTCAAGTAAAGGATGCTATCAAGCCATTTGGCAAACAGCACAACATCGGGGAATGTTCTTCTGTGCAAGTTGGGTTAATTGTCTAATTTGCTCCTGTCTGTATGTGGTCATGCATCTCTGCAATTGTTAACCATCAAAGCCACGGAAAGGAGCTCATAGTGCAGACCACATAGCCCCTGTTGTGAGGTCAGGATGTAGTTCCAAAGCATCGCCAGAAGATGGCAATGTTGTATAAGCCACGGGCCCACAGGGGTCTAGTCAAGCACCAATGAGCTTGCTAACTAATGAAGCGGTCATGTGAATCTCCTCAGGATTTCCCCCACTTCCACAATCTACTCTTTTTTTTATTTATTTACAGTTTCCCTCCCCCTTCCCCTTCTTCCCTCTGATCAATCTCTTTCTCTTCCTTTTCTCTCTTCTTCGCTCGCTCTCCCCTTTTCTCCTCCTCCCCTTTCTTCCTCCTCTTCTCTAACTCATAAATATTTGTTTATGCAAGATTTCAGTGAGTTTCAGGTGTCAGCGTGACATTTGAGTGGCAAACCTCTGTGTGTACATCTCTCCTCCATGAGCCTGTTTCTTGTGTGCAGAATGATAATAACAAACATACGAGGTGTCGGAGCCTGCACAGCTTTAGTACCGTGAGTGAAGGAACATGGATCTGCATTCACTACCCTGGACTGAGGCAGTCAGAGTTCAAAACCCTGCAATGTAAACGCTAAAAAAAAGAACTCACTTTGACATCTTTCGAGATGTGTATCTAGTTCAGAGTGTGTCTCTCTGCTGGGGCGAAAGGTGATCAGGGGCTTGCCATAATTTAAAAGCCCGCAAGTGAGCTTTGGTGACTTCAAATCCTTACAAATGATTCCAAGATACTTTGTTGATAGGTGATGAGCGTCATAGTGAGATAACAAGTGCAACCTGACAGTTGAGTGTTTGGGCTCTGGGCACATTAGTAAAGAATCAGTGGGGGAGTTAAGCCCCCAGCAAGCCTGCGGGAGATTGTGTAGTTGACGGGGAGATCCAGTCCATGGGTGGGTGGGATTAGGTCCTGAGCAGGGGGATAAGATGGAGAGTTTGTTGATGAAGTTGGCATCCTTTGGTACACTCGGTCAGACATGGCAAAGTAGAGCTTGCCTCTCCCTCAGCAGTTCTGTGGATATATCAATACGGTGTGGCTAGTTGCCCTCAAGTAAGCCAAATAAAACCTCTTGTTCTCTTAAGCCTTTTGGTGATGAATTTACCTGCAACATGCAGAGTAACCCCAACAATGAGCAATCCTCTTGAAAATCTGCAGTGCGTGGAACTGACCAGCAAAGGATAGCGAAGGATCACTTGTTTTTAAAATTTTCTTTTCTTCTTTTTAATATATATATATATTTTATTTCCACTCATGCACACTTTTTTTAATACATTTTTTATTATTATTTCAGCTCATACAAACTTAATGGGTACACCAGTTCCCTCCCCCCCCCCGTACCCCCTGCTCCTCTTCCCCACCCCCCTCCCTTCCCATCCCCCAGTGCCTCCCGCCCCAATTCCCAGAGAGTCCTTTCTTGTGCATGCCTGATTTTCCTCTGGGCCCTCCTCTCCGATGACGTACAAGGACCCAGTGGCCTTTCCCTGAACCCTTTTCCGTGTTCCCCTTAGGTATAGGAACACTGCTGTGGCTGCCAATCCTTTACCTCCAAGGCTCTTGGTGCCTTTAGCAGATGCTAGACTTTGTGAGGTCAACAGTGTGTTGGACAATGCGCAGGGCATGCAAAGTCCAATTATGATTGCTTCAGCCCTAAGTAGTATAGAGTATCTTACATATCATTGCTCCTCCCATCCTTATGCTCTTACACTCTTACCGCCCCCTCTTCCGCAAATTTCCCTGAGCTTCAAGATGGGGAGAGATTAAGCTGGCCTAGCTCTAGGTGGTTGATATAGAGTCTCTGAAGTTCTGGATTGTGGTTTGTTGTTTTTCTTTTGCAGTTTTGCTGCTCCTGCAATGCCCTTCACTCCATCCTGGTGGGCATTGTATGTTACCCCCTGGTCAGAGACAAAAAGCTGTTAAACTAGAGTCTTGCGATAAAAGCACATTCAAAGGTAGATGTAATAAAAGTAGGAAACCACAGTGAGGGAGGGGTCTATCACCAATTTGCACAACGGTTACTTTTTATCTGCCAGACTATATGCCCTCCTCTTCTGGTGAGATCATACCCCCTCAGTAGTAAATGATCAGGAACAAAAGTCTGTGAACTTAATCAGATGTCTCATTACTTATTTGAGTCCTTGATGGAGGCCTATTTTCTCTGCTGTAACATGGTCCCTTCTCTCCTTGTTTCTGGTGTGGTCCTCCTACCCCATCCCTCCTGTTCATAATCCTTGCAATTACTGTCTCTAGGTGGGCTGGGTGGGTTTGGTACTAGGAGCCACCTATTAGGGAGTACATATGGCACTTAATTTTCTGTGTCTGGGATACTTCACTCAATATAATTGTTTTTAATTTCATCCACTTCCCAGCAAATTCCTTTAATTCATCATTTTTGACGGCTGAGTAGTACTCCATTGTATAGATGTACCACAGTTTACTTATCCACTCGTCAACTGTTGGACATTTGGGCTGATTCCATGACTTTGCTATTGTAAACAGTGCTGCTATGAACATGGTTGTGCTTGTGCTATCGAGGTGAATTTTTGCTGTATGGGGGGTTATTCCCAAAAGTGGAATCTCAGGGTCATATGGCATTTCAATCTTTAATTTCTTTAAAAGTCTCCCGATGGCTCGCCAGAGTGGCTGTATGAGCCTGCATTCCCACCAGCAATGTAGGAGAGTTCCCCTCTCTCCACATCCTCTCCAGCATTTGTTGTTGTTTGTATTGTGGATTTTTGCCATCCTGACCGGGGTGAGATGATATCTCAGGGAAGTTTTGATTTGCATTTCCCTGATGGCTAAGGATGTGGAACATTTTTTCAGATATTTGTTAGACATTTTAATTTCATCCCTAGTAAAGTTTCTTTTAAGTTCCAGGGCCCATTTTTTAATTGGGTCATTGGTTTCCTTGGTGTTTAGTTTTCTAAGTTCTTTATGCACTCTGGATAATAGAGCTCTGTCAGATACGTGGTTAGTGAAGATTTTCTACCGTTCTATGGGTTGCTTTGAGCTCGTGTCACAATCTATCTGAACAGAAGCTCTTTAATTTCACAAGATCCCAACTGTTGAGAGTTGGTAGCAGTGACTGTGCCATTGGATGTCTGTTTAGGAACTATTGGCCTAGCCCAATCAGCTCGAGGGAGTTCTCTACCCTTTCACCTATGGTTTTTATAGTCTCTGGCCTTATGTCAAGGTCCTTGATCCATTTGGAATTAAGTCTTGTACATGGTGACAAGTATGGGTCAAGTACTTGTTTTTGAAATTTTATTTTCTAAGTCTTTTATTTGCCCAAGGGGAAAGGCAGTCCACAAGGAGTGAGCTTTGATCATTTAATAGCAACTGGGCCTAAAGCACAATTTTCTTTACAGTCCCATTTTTGAAACGGGAAACACATTCTTTTTTATTATGTTTATTTATTTTTACCCAATCATACAAGCTTAATAGGTACCCCTTCTCCTCTCTCCCTCCACCCCTCCCCAGTTCCCATTGCACCTTCCCACCTTTTCCCCTTCCTTTCACTCCCCTCCCTCCCTGTCATGGTTTGAAAAGTGTCCCCTACAGGCTCATATGTTTGGCAAGGTCATATCACCTTGAGAGGTGGAGCCTTGCTGGAGGAAGCAGTCACAAGGGGTGGACTTGAATCTGCCTTTGCTGAAAGTAGTCTACAGCTCTCAGCTTCCAACATGTCTTGAGTGACTTAACCTCTTCCAACCTTGGCCAGCCAGCCATGCCACTTCTGCTTTGAGAGACTGTCCTTCCCCTCTGGAACCATAAGCTGAATAAATCTCCATTTCTCCCTTAAGTTTCTTGATTTTGTGTGTTTTCTCACAGCAATAGTTAAGAATAACTGTTACAGAAATTGGTACCGGGTAGTGGGTTATTGCTGTGAGATTAAGAACAGCTGGTACCACAACGTGAAGTTTGTGAAGCTGAGAGAAGTTGGTACCCAGCAGTATGGCCAATGCTGTGATGTGGCTAGTGTGCCTTTGGAACTGTTTGTTGGGAGAAATATGGAGAACTTTGGGACTTTGTGCTGGGAAAGTCTTTGCATCTTGGCGAGTGGGCCAAACGGGCCATTCTTGTGAGAGCTCAGAGGAGAACAATGCTGTGAGAGAAGCAGGCAGTGGAAGCCCAGCTTGTGATGGTCCAGAGGGGAACAGAGACTGTGTTTGCAATTGGACGAGTGACACATGGAGCCATGTGTTGGCCGAGTTTAGTGAAGTTTTGCCTTTATCCTGAAAGCTTGCCTGAAGTTAAGCTGGAGTGCTTGGCGGAGGAATTTCAAATCAATGTAGTCTTGACAATGTAATATGGGTACTTTTTAGTTGTCTTTAGAGTTCTGAAAAGGAGCAAAGAATCAGGAATAAGCAAAAAACTGTAAGATCTGATGATGAAAAATACAATGCCAAACTTAGAGTTGAACCAGGAAGAAGCAGAGAACAAAATGGCTGTTAAAGATTAGCTCCATTTGTCAATCAAAGCCTGCTCTCAATTTGAATAATAGGAGAGGCCCTAGCTTGAGGGCAAGATCCTCAGGGAAGGCTCCCACTCATAAGAGTGCAAATCCTTTCAGAAGACTGGAGCTAAAGGGTGGAGTTCCAAAGCAAGAGTTGGTTTCTCTTACAAAGCAAGCTGCCCAGTAGTGAAAGAGATGGTCAACATACAGAAGCAGAATCAGCTGTGATTCAAACATGAAAGGCACGGAAAAGAGCTCATAGTATGGACCACATAGCCCCTGTTCAGGTCAGGGTGTAGTTATGAAGGCATTGCCAGAAGATGGCAATGTTGTATAAGCCACGGGCCCACAGGGGTCTAGTCAAGCACCAGTGAGCTTGCTAACTAATGAAGCGGTCATGTGAATCTCCTCAGGATTTCCCCCACTTTCACAATCTACTCTTTTTTCTTAAATTTACAATTTCCCTCCCCATCCCCTCAGTCCCTTTATCAATCTCTTTCTTTCTCTTCCTTTTCTCTTTTCTTCCCTCACTCTCCGCTTTTCTTCTCTTCCCCTTTCTTCCTCCTCCTCTCTAACTCATAAATATTTGCTTATGCAAAATTTCAGTGAGTTTCAGGTGTCAGCGTGACATTCGAGTATGAATCTCTGTGTGTACATCTCTCCTCCATGAGCCTGTTTCTCGCGCAGAATGATAATAACAAACACGAGATGTCAGAGGCTGCACGGCTTTAGTACCGGGAGTGATGGATCATGGGTCTGCAGTCACGTGCTGGATCGAGGCATTCAGGGTTTGAGACGCTGCAATGTAAATGCTAAAAGAAAAACTCACGTTGACAGTCTTTCGAGACGTGTATCTGGGTCACAGAGTGTGCCTCCCTGCTGTGGGGAAATGTGATCAGGGGCTTGCCATAATTTAAAAGCCAGCAAGGGAGCTTGGTTTCTTCAAATCCTCACAAATGATTCCAAGATACTTTGGAGACGGGTGATGAGCATCATAGTGAGATAACAAGTGCAACTTGACAGTTGAGTCTGGGCACATTTGTAAAGAATCAATGGGTGAGCTAAGCCCCCAGCAAGCCTACTGGAGATTGTCTAATTGATGGAGAGATCCAACGCATGGGTGGGTGGGATTAGATTCTGAGCAAGAGCATAAGATGGAGGGAGTTTGTTGATGAAGGTGGCATCCTTTGGTACACTTGGTCAGATATGCTGGTCTAGAAGAGTAGAGCTTGCAGTTCTATGGCCAGTTGCCCTCTGGTAAGCCAAATAAAACCCCTTATTCTCTTAAATCTTTTTGTGATGAATTTACCTGCAACATGCAGAGTAACCCCAACAATGAGCAATCCTCCTTGAAAATTTGCAGTGCATAGAACTGACCAGCAGAGGACAGCAAAGGATCACTTGTTTTTAAAATTTTGTTTTGTAAATCTACTTGTCCAAGCCAGTGGCATTGCCACATTAGCAACTGGCACTAAAGCACAATTTTCTTTTTTGAAACTGGAAACACATTCTTTTTTTTAAATACATTTTTAATTATCATTTCAGCTCATACAAACTTTTTTTCCTTACTTCGTCATTTTATTTTAAATTTTGTGTCAAAACATTTTTTATATAATATATTTATTATTATTATTTCAGCTCATACAAACTTAATAGGTACACCAGTTCCCTCCCTCCCTCCTCCTCCCCCCGAACCCCCTGCTCCCTCTCCCCTCACTCCTCCCTCCCCATCCCCCCGTGCTTCCCGCCCCAATTCCCAGAGTCCTTTCTTGTGCAGGCCTGACTCTCCTCTGGGCCCTCTTCTCTGATGACGTACAAGGACCCAGTGGCATTTCCCTGAAGCCCTTTCCTTTGTTCCCCTTAAGCATAAGATCACTACTATGGCTGTCAATCCCTTGCCCTCAGGGATCTCGGTGGCCCTTAACAGATGCTAGACTGTATGATGGCAACAGTGCACTGGACCATTGCGCAGGGCATGCAAGTCCCATTATGATTGCTTTGGCCCCAACTATTGTTGAGAATCTTGCAAATTCGTTGCTCCTCCCATCCTTTTGCTCTTAAAATCTTTTCCGCCCCCTCTTCCGCAAATGTCCCTGAGCTCCAGGATGGGGAGAGATTAGGCTGTCCTAGTTCTATGTGATTGATATAGAGTCTCTGAAGTTCTGGATTGTGTTTGTTGATTTTCTTTTGCAGTTTGCTGCTCCTGCATTCCCTTCACTCCATTCTGCTGGGCACTGTATGTCACCCCCTGGCCAGAGACAAAAAGCTGTTAAACTGAGTCTTGTTGTAAAGCACATTCAAGGGTAGATGTAATAAGAGTAGGAAACCTCACTGAGGGAGGGGTCCATCACCCATTTGCAAAATGATTACTTTTTATCTGCTAGACTATATGCCCTCCCCTTCTGGTGAGATCAGGAAAGAACGTCTGTGAACTAACCAGGCTTCTCATTACTTACTTGCAGACCTTGATGGAGGCCTATTTTCTCTGCTGTAACATGGTCCCCTCTCTCCTTGTTTCTTGGTGTGGCCCTCCTAATCCATCTCTCTTGTTCATAATCCTTGCAATTACTGTGTTACATAGGTTTACTTTTGAGTGTCTCAATGTGGGCTGGGTGAGTTTGGTACTAGGAGCCACCTATTAGGGAGTACATACGGCGCTTAATTTTCTGGGCTTGGGATACTTCACTTAATATAATTCTTTCTAATGACATCCATTTCCCAGCAAATTCCAGTAATTCATCATTTTGGATGGCTGAGTTGATCCCAACAGTTGGGATCTTGTGAAATTAAAGAGCTTCTGTTCAGATAAAGAGATTGTCACATGAGCTCAAAGGCAACCCAACTCCATTGTATAGATGTACCACAGTTTCCTTATCCACTCGTCAACTGTTGGACATTTAGGTTAATTCCATGTACTTTGCTATTGTAAACAGTGCTGCTATGAACATGGTCGTAGCTTGTGCTATCGAGGTGAACCTCTGCTGTATGGGGGGTTATTCCCAAAAGTGGAATAGCAGGGTCATATGGCATTTCAATCTTTAATTTCTTTAAGAATCTCCAGACGGCTTGCCAGAAGTGGCTGTATGAGCCTGCATTCCCACCAGCAATGTAGGAGAGTTCCCCTCTCTCCACATCCTCTCCAGCATTTGTCGTTGTTTGTATTGTGGACTTTTGCCATCCTGACCGGGGTGAGATGATATCTCAGGGAAGTTTTGATTTGCATTTCCCTGATGGCTAAGAAGTGGAGCATTTTAAAGATATTTGTTAGACATTTTAATTTCATCCCTGGTAAAGTTTCTTTTAAGTTCCAGGGCCCATTTTTTAATTGGGCCATTGGTTTCCTTGGTAGTTTAAGTTTTCTAAGTTCTTTGTGCACTCTGGACAGTAGAGCTTCTAGTCAGATATGTGGTTAGTGAAGATTTTCTCCCATTCTGTGGGTTGCCTTTGAGCTCATGTGACAATCTCTTTATCTGAACAGAAGCTCTTTAATTTCACAAGATCCCAACTGTTGAGAGTTGGTAGCAGTGACTGTGCCATTGGATGTCTGTTTAGGAAGTGTTGGCCTAGCCCAATCAGCTCGAGGGAGTTCCCTATCCTTTCAACTATGGTTTTTAAAGTCTCTGGCCTGATATCAAGGTCCTTGATCTATTTGGAATTAAGTCTTGTACATGGTGACAAGTACGGGTCCAGCTTTAATCTTCTGCATGTGGAGATCCAGTTTTGCCAGCACCATTTGTTGAAGATGCTGTTCTTTTTCCATTGGATTCTTTGGGCCCCTTTGTCAAAGACCAAATGTCTGTAATTTTGTGGGCTTATATCTGGGTCTTCAATCCTTATCCATTGATCTGTGTGTCTATTTTGGAGCCAGTACCAGGCTGTTTTTATAACTATGAATTTGTAGTATAGACTAAGGTTTGGTATGGTGATACTTAGGATTGTCTTTTCTATCCTGTGTCTTTTGTACCTCCATATGAATTTTGAGATTGTTTGGTTAACTTCTTTAATAAATTGCTTTGGGATTTTAATTGGTATAGCATTGAATTTGTATATTGCTTTTGGTAAGATGGTCATTTTTACTATGTTGATTTTGCCCATCCAGGAACATGGGAGGTCTTTCCACCTTCTGGTGTCTTCTGCAATTTCTTTCTTTAGGGTTTTAAAGTTCTCATCGTAAAGGTCTTTTACCTCCTTGGTTAGGTTTATTCCAAGGTATTTCATTTTTTTAGGGGTTATAGTAAATGGCATGGTTTCTCTCAAGGCTTTTTCACTTCTTTCATTCTGGGCATATAGGAAGGCCTCTGATTTTTGTACATTTATTTTGTATCCTGCCACCCTGCTGAACTTCTCAATTAGTTCCAGGAGCTTCCTGGTGGAGTTTTTGGGATCCCTCAGGTATAAGATCATGTCATCTGCAAATAGGGATAGCTTGACTTCTTCCTTGCCGATTTGAATCCCTCTTATGTCCCTTTCTTGTCTTATGGCTTCAGGTAAGACTTCAAGTACAATATTGAATAGAAGTGGTGAGAGTGGACAGCCTTGTCTAGTTCCTGATCGAAGTGGGAATGCTTCCAATTGTTCCCCATTGAGCATAATCCTTGCTGTGGGCTTGTTGTATACAGCTTTTATTATATTGATAAAGGTTCCTTCCATCCTACTGTCTCTAGCGTTTTGATCATAAAAGGCTGTTGGATCTTGTCAAAAGCTTTTTCTGCATCTATTGAGAGTATCATGTGGTCTTGGACTTTGGACTGGTTTACATGATGAATTACATTTATTGATTTGCGTATGTTGAACCAACCTTGTGTGCCGGGGATGAAGCCTACTTGGTCCCCATGAATGATCTTTTTAATAAGTTTTTGAATCCGATTTGCTAAGACTTTGTTGAGAATCTTTGCGTCTGTGTTCATCAAGGAGATCGGCCTATAGTTTTCTTTTTTAAATGAATCTTTATTAGGTTTTGGGATTAAAACGATATTAGCTTCATAGAAGGAATTTGGTAGTGTTCCTTCCTTTGCTATTTGGTGGAACAGTTTAAGGAGTATTGGTGTTATTAACTCCTTAAATGTCTGGTAGAACTCTGTGCTGAATCCATCTGGTCCAGGACATTTTTTGGTGGGAAGATTCGAGATTACTTCCTCAATTTCCTTATATGTTATAGGACTATTTAAATAATTCACAACTTCCTGATTCAATTTAGGTAAGTTGTGTTTACTTAGAAATTCATCCATCTCTTTTGTGTTGTCAAACTTCACAGAGTATAAGTTTTTGAAATATGATGTTATAATTCTCTGGATTTCTTGGGTATCAGTAGTGATAACTCCATGTTCATTTCTAATTTTGTTAATTTGGGTTTTCTCTCTCTTGCTTTTGGTTAGTTTAGCTAGGGGTGTATCAATCTTGTTGATTTTTTCAAAGAACCAGCTTTTTGATTGGTTGATTTTTTCTATCGTTTTCTTAGTCTCGATTTCAGATATTTCTCCCCTTATTTTGCTAATCTCTTCTCTTCTACTGCTTTTGGGATCAGATTGCTCTAGTTTCTCTAAAGCTTTAAGCTGCATTGTTAAGTTGTTCATTTCTGATATTTCCATTTTTTTGACGTGGGCATTAAGAGCTATGAACTTACCTCTTAGAACAGCTCTCATTGTGTCCCAGAGATTTTGGTAAGTTTTATTTTCGTTATCATTCACTTTCAGGAAATCTTGAATTTCCTTTCTAATTTCTTCCTGAATCCAGTTCTCATTCAGCATCGTAGTGTTAAGTTTCCCGGAGTTAGTGTATTTTCTCTTGTTTGATGTGTTGTGGATGTCCATCTTTAGGCCGTGGTGGTCTGATAGGGCACAGGTTAGAATTTCAACTTTCTTGTATATGTGTAGATTCATTTTGTGGCCCAATATGTGATCTATTTTGGAGAAAGTTCCGTGTGCTGCTGAGAAAAATGTGTATTCTTTGGTGCGTGGGTGAAAAGTTCGATAGAGATCTGTGAGGTCCATTTCTTTCAGGGTTTGATTAAGTTCCAAAGTGTCTCTGTTAAGCTTTTGACCTGTTGATCTATCCCACGTAGAGAGGGCGGTGTTGAAGTCCCCAAGAATTATCGTTTGGGGGTTGATTTCTTGCTTTAGACGCTGTAGGGTTTTCTTAATGAATGTGGAGGGGCCCGTATTGGGTGCATATATGTTCAGTATTGTGAAATCTTCCTGGTGAATTGTACCTGTGACTAAAATGTAGTATCCATACGTGTCTCTTATAATTTTCTTTGGTTTGAAGTCCACTTTGTCTGATAGCACAATGGCTACCCCTGCCTGTTTCCTGCTTCCATTTGCTTGTAGAATTGTTGACCAGCCTTTTATTTTTAGAGCGTGAGATGGGTTTCCTGCAGGCAACAGATTGATGGATTGTGATTTTTAATCCAAGTTTGTAATCTGTGTCTCTTGATCGGTGAATTAAGTCCATTAACATTTAGTGTTATAATGGAGAAACTATTGTTAATTCCAGACATTTATTATGTTTAGTAGCTTTTATAAGTATATTGCTTCGCTTTTAATGGTGTTATATTTGCCTTCTGTTCTCCTGGATATGCCTGTTTTTTTCTTCACGCTTGAGTATCATTTCTAGCATTTTTTGAAGGCCTGGTTTGGTGGCCATGTATCCCTTAAAGTTGTCTTTGTGCTGAAAAATTTTTCTTTCTCCCTCGATCATGACTGATAGTTTTGCAGGGTAAATCAGCCTGGGTTGACATTTTTGCTCATTCAATACTTGAAGTATGTCTCTCCAAGTTCTTCTTGCTTTTACTATTTCGACTGAGAAGTCATTTGTTATTTTAATAGGTTTACCTTTAAAAGTGACTTGTTTTTTTCTCCCTTGAAGCTCTCAGCACCAGTTCTTTATCTTGAATGTGGAGTGTTTTAACTATTATTTGCCGCGGTGTGCTTCTATTTTGGTCGTATCTGTTTGGGGTGCGGAATGCCTCTTGTATATGAATGGGCCTCTCTTTTTTTAGATGAGGAAAGTTTTCCTTGATGATCGTTTGAAAAATTTCCTCAGGGGTGGCATTTTGAGATTCTTGCTCCGGTATTCCATGAATACGCATGTTAGGCTTCTTCAGGGTGTCCCATATCTCTTGGATATTTCTCTCAAGTATCTTTTTGGCTTTAACAACCTCTTCCATTGAGCTGGTTAGTACTCCCACTTTATCTTCAAGGTCTGAAATTCTGTTTTCTGCTTCATTAGTTCTGTTGATAAGACTCTCTGTGGCGTTCTGGGTTGAAGATAACTTGTCTTTTAGCTCAGTTTTAAACTCTGCTTGAGTTTGTTTTAACTGCTCTATGCCACTTTTGTTTCTTGCACTGTTTTTCTCAACTCCTCCAGATGTCTGTTGTGTTCCTCTTCAAAGCGATTGATTCGATTATGTAATTCCTCCCGGATTTCCTCTTTCATAGTATTGAACATGGTAATGATCATATTTTGAAAGTCGTTATCCTGGGTCAGGCTTTCTTGGCCTTTTTCCGCGGGTTTGTTCTTGTTGAGGTCTAACATTATGGGATTAATTTCTTCAGTGGGAAATTTGTTTACTTGAGTGTTGCTTCTCATGGATTTGCACTTTGACTTTGGCATTGTCATTTTAACTCTTAAGATCTCTCAATTTCACTAAACTGAATTATTTGGCCTGGGGTCCTGGTGGGCGGGGCCCGAACGGGGACTTACCTAGGGCGCGCGGTGAGACCCGGGTGGACCGCACGCGTGTCCCGACCTGCGGAGCGGGGTGGGGTTAAAAGGGACGATGGGCGCGTCGGCGTGGAGCTATTTAACCCGAGGGCAGCTGGGGCGGGGCCCGGGCGCAGGGGGAGGTCCTCCTCGTCCCTCGGCCCCCGCGCGGCTCCGGCTGGATGGTGGGAGTCGGAGCCGGGTCCCTGTGGGCTGACCTGGGGTCCTAGAGCGCGTGGTGAGGCCCAGGTCGATCGCGCGTGCGCGTCCCGACCGGCGGAGCGGGGTGGGGTGAAAAGCTTCAATACATTTTTAATTATTATTTCAGCTCATACAAACTTTCTTTTCCTTACTTTGTCATTTTATTTTAAATTTTGTGTCAAAACTTTTTTTATATAATATATTTATTATTATTATTTCAGCTCATACAAACTTAATAGGTACACCAGTTCCCTCCCTCCCTCCTCCTCCCCCCGAATCCCCTGCTCCCCCTCCCCTCACTCCTACCTCCCCATCCCCCCGTGCCTCCCGCCCCAATTCCCAGAGTCCTTTCTTGTGCAGGCCTGACTCTCCTCTGGGCCCTCCTTTCTGATGACGTACAAGGACCCAGTGGCATTTCCCTGAACCCTTTCCTGTGTTCCCCTTAAGCATAGGAACACTACTGTGGCTGTCAATCCCTTGCCTCCAAGGATCTTGGTGCCTTTAGCAGATGCTAGACTTTGTGAGGTCAATAGTGTGTTGGACATTGCGCCAGGCATGCAATGTTCAATTATGATTGCTTTGGCCCTAACTTGTGTGGAGTATCTTGAAAATCATTGCTCCTCCCTTCCTTTTGCTCTTACACTCTTACCTCCCCTCTTCCACAAATGTCCCTGAGCTTCAGGATGGGGAGAGATTGGTCTGGCCTAGTTCTAGGTGGTTGATATAGAGTCTCTGAAGTTCTGGTAGTGGTTTGTTGACGTTCTTTTGCAATTTTGTTGCTCTTGCAATGCCTTTCACTGCATCATGATGGGCACTGTATGTCACCCCCTGGCCAGAGACAGAAAGCTGTTAAACTGGAGTCTTATTATAAGAGAACATTCCAGGATAGATGTAATACTTATACCCAAAAGTGGAATTGCAGGATCATATGGCATTTGGCAATGGGAGGGGTCAATCACCCATTTGCAAAATGGTTACTTTTTAATCTGCCGGACAATATGCCCTCCCCTTCTGGTGAGATCATACCCCCTTAGTTGTAAATGATCAGGAACGAATGTCTGTGAATTTAATTAAGTGTCACATTACTTTCTTGCAGTCCTTAATGGAGGCCTATTTTCTTTACTGTAACATGGTCATTATCTCCTTGTTTCTGGTGTGGCCCTCCAACACCATCCCTCCCGTTCATAATCCTTGCAATTACTGTAGGTAATACATAGATTTACCTATGAGTGTCTCAAGATGGGCTGGGTGAGTTTGGTATTAGGAGCCACCTATTAAGGAGTACATACGGCGCTTAATTTTCTGGGTCTGGGATAGTTCACTTAATATAATTGTTTCTAATGACATCCATTTCCTGGCAAATTCCAGTAATTCATCATTTTTGATGGCTGAGTAGTACTTCATTGTATAGATGGACCACAGTTTCCTTATCCACTCGTCAACTGTTGGACATTTGTGTTGATTCCATGTCTTTGCTATTGTAAGCAGTGCTGCTATGAACATGGTTGTGCTTGTGCTGTCGAGGTGAACCTCTGCTGTATGGGGGGTTATTCCCAAAAGTGGGATAGCAGGGTCATACGGCATTTCAATCTTTAATTTCTTTAAGAATCTCCAGACGGCTTGCCAGAGTGGCTGTATGAGCCTGCATTCCCACCAGCAATGTAGGAGAGTTCCCCTCTCTCCACATCCTCTCCAGCATTTGTTGTTGTTTGTATTGTGGATTTTTGCCATCCTGACCGGGGTGAGATGATATCTCAGGGAAATTTGATTTGCATTTCCCTGATGGCTAAAGAAGTGGAGCATTTTTAAAGATATTTGTTAGACATTTTAATTTCATCCCTGGTAAAGTTTCCTTGAAGTTCCAGGGCCCATTTTTTTAATTGGGCCATTGGTTTCCTTGGTGTTTAGTTTTCTAAGTTCTTCGTGCACTCTGGACAGTAGAGTTCTATCAGATATGTGGTTAGTGAAGATTTTCTCCCATTCTGTGGGTTGCCTTTGAGCTCGTGTTACAATCTCTTTATCTGAATAGAAGCTCTTTAATTTCACAAGATCCCAACTGTTGAGAGTTGGTAGCAGTGACTGTGCCATTGGATGTGTGTTTAGGAAATGTTGTCCTAGCCCAATCAGCTCGAGGGAATTCCCTATCCTTTCAACTATGGTTTTTAAAGTCTCTGGCCTGATATCAAGGTCCTTGATCCATTTGGAATTAAGTCTTGTACATGGTGACAAGTATGGATCCAGCTTTAATCATCTGCATGTGGAGATCCAGTTTTGCCAGCACCATTTGTTGAAGATGCTGTCCTTTTTCCATTGGATTCTTTGTGCCCCTTTGTCAAAGACCAAATGGCTGTAATTTTGTGGGCTTATATCTGGGTCTTCAATCCTTATCCATTGATCTGTGTGTCTATTTTGGAGCCAGTACCAGGCTGTTTTTATAACTATGAATTTGTAGTATAGACTAAGGTTTGGTATGGTGATACTTAGGATTGTCTTTGCTATCCTGGGTCTTTTGTACCTCCATATGAATTTTGAGATTGTTTGGTTAACTTCTTTAATGAATTGCTTTGGGATTTTAATTGGTATAGCATTGAATTTGTATATTGCCTTTGGTAGGATGGTCATTTTTACAATGTTGATTTTGCCCATCCAGGAACATGGGAGGTCTTTCCACCTTCTGGTGTCTTCTGCAATTTCTTTCTTTAGGGTTTTAAAGTTCTCATCGTAAAGGTCTTTTACCTCCTTGGTTAGGTTTATTCCAAGGTATTTCATTTTTTTAGGGACTATAGTAAATGGTATGGTTTCTCTCAAGGCTTTTTCACTTCTTTCATTCTGGGCATATAGGAAGGCCTCTGATTTTTGTACATTTATTTTGTATCCTGCCACCCTGCTGAACTTCTCAATTAGTTCCAGGAGCTTCCTGGTGGAGTTTTTGGGATCACTCAGGTATAAGATCATGTCATCTGGAAGTAGGGATAGCTTGACTTCTTCCTTGCTGATTTGAATCCCTCTTATGTCCCTTTCTTGTCTTATGGCTTCAGCTAAGATTTCAAGTACAATATTGAATAGAAGTGGTGAGAGTGGACATCCTTGTCTAGTTCCTGATCGAAGTGGGAATGCTTCCAATTGTTCCCCATTGAGCATAATCCTTGCTGTGGGCTTGTTGTATACAGCTTTTATTATATTGATAAAGGTTCCTTCCATTCCTACTGTCTCTAGCGTTTTGATCATAAAAGGCTGTTGGATCTTGTCAAAAGCTTTTTCTGCATGTATTGAGAGTATCATGTGGTCTTGGACTTTGGGCTGGTTTATACGGTGACTTACATTTATTGATTTGCGTATGTTGAACCAACCTTGTGTGCCGGGGATGAAGCCTACTTGGTCCCCATGGGTGATCTTTTTTGATAGGTTTTTAAATCCGATTTGCTAATACTTTGATGAGAATCTTTGTGTCTGTGTTCATCAGGGAGATCGGCCTTGGAAACACATTCTCAAGAAGCTGTGTAGCCCAGGGACATCACCCAGGTCAGCTTCTCTCTGTCTCTGGTGGCATCTCGTCATCTATTTAACCTCTGGCATTGGATTACCTGTCAGGTCTTGGTCTCTCTTCACCTATTTAAACTCCTGTTGTCTGTATGTGCACATCTGGTTCACTCTGCTTCCCTAGATGCCAGCATCTCACAGGCATATCTGCCCAAGGGACATTGCCGGTTGGTGCCTGGAGGCACCTCAGAATTCCAGAGAACCACTCTTCATAAAGTCCTGATCCCTACCCGTCTCCCAACGTTGCTTTCTGTCTGTGTTCCCCAGCTTAGAAGACATCATTTCAGATTCCGCAGCCACTCAATTCGAAACACATGCAGAAATCTTTGATTCTATTTTTCTCTTGCGACTCACATGGACAAAGTCAGCAAAGCTCTCTTGTTGGCCTTTAAATTATGGAGACTCTGATGACTTTTCACCGCACTTGCCAGTGGGTCAAGAGCTCGGAGCAGGGAGATATCTCAAAGGATGTCAAAGTGAGATTATTTTTTTTTGGTATTTACATTTCAGGGTCTCAAACCCTGAAATAACACAATAGCCAACCATCCTTGTGAGGAATGAATAAATTAATTTCTCTCCTCTCATCTGCATTTTGGCCTTAGTGGTCCTGGGAGAGTAGGGATTTTTCCAGCTAAGGAGCTCCCTTTCTTAAGAAAATGTAAATTTTCTTTTTTTAATTTTTATTTATTTTTTCCACTCATACAAACTTAATAGGTATCCATTCCCTCCCTTTTTCTACCCCTTCCCAGATTCCCTTACTGCCCTCCCCTTTTCCCCTTCCTTCCCCAGCCCCCCCCTTTTCCCAGTGCCCCCTCCCCGCATCCCTGGACCATCCTTTAGTGTGCATGTCAAACTTCCCTCTGGGTCCTCCACTCTAATGAGGTATAAGGACTCAATAGCATTGCCTAGAGCCCTTTATTGTGTTCCCCTTTAGTATAGGAACACTATTGTGACTCTTAATCCCTTGCCTGTAAGGATCCTAGTGCCTGTGATCCATGCTAGACTTTAGGGGGTCAATGATATGTTGGTCATTGTACAGGTCATGCAAAGTCCTATTATGGTTACTTTGGTCCTAACTTGTGTGGAGTATCTTCCATATTGTTGCTCCTTCCCATCTTTAGGCTCTTACAATCTTACTGCCCCCTTTTCTGCAAATTTCCCTGCGCTATAGGATGGGGAGAGATTAGGCTGTCCTAGTTCCAGGTGATTATGTAGGTCTCTGATGTTCTGAATTATGGTATTTTTTTTTTTCAGTTTTGCTGTTGCTGCACTGCCCTTGGCTCCATCCTGATGGGTATTGGATGTCATCCCCTGGCCAGAGACAAAAGGCTGTTAATATAGAGTTTTACTATAAGAATAGATTCAAAGGTAGATGGAATAAGAGTAGGAGATTGCGGTGAGGGAGGGTCAGTCTCCCATTTGCAGGATGGTTACCATCTATCTGCCAGACTCTATATCCTTCCTGACTGGTGAGTTCAAACCTCCTCAGTTGCAAGTGACCAGGAAGGAAAGTCTGTGAGCTTAACCAGATGTCTCATTACTTACTTGCAGTACTTGATGGTGGCCTATAGCAAATGTAAATTTTCTTAAATTTACATTTTTATATACATGCTCTTTGCCTCCTTCATTCCCCCACCCCTCTTTCCTTCCTTCCCTCCAGCTTCCACTCCATCTCATCCCACTGTTGTCCAGTCTATTCCTCCTATTCTCCTGTCCTTTGGTTCTATGGGTCCTGGGGTTCTCTCTGTATCTTCTGTTCTCTTGGGGGTTCAGACAGAGAGATTCTTCCTCAGGCGGCCCACTGATATGGGCACTCTCCTACCTCTGTCTCACCCCTTACCACTGAAGATCCTACTGCCTGAAACTATTTCTCCTGAGATCTGCACCAGTCCATGGGGGCACGGCGACGTGTCCTCCACTGTGCAGGTCTGATTGCTGAGAGAAACTCACTCTCTTTGCTAAGATTCATCAGATGCCATGAGCGTCCAGTCGCGATGGGAGCTGCTCTGTTGAGTCCTTGAACTACTGTGCTGTCACCTGCCTTTTGCCTTGACTGTTGCAGACGATCTCAATGTTGCTGATAAACATACCACCAAACAGCTCAGGGCCATGAAGGGCTTTAATTTTGTTTACAATTCTGGACTACACTTCTTAGTCCATCTTGGCAGAAGAGTCCATGCCAACATGCAAAGGAACGGACCGCACCCTGTCTACAGGAATTGCTCAGAGAGGGACAAACCTCCCCACCCACCAGACTGCGAGTCTACGAAGTATGCCAACTCACCCAACCGGCTCTCTCCATCATAGCCACCTGCCTAGGGCGTGGTCCCACCTATGGGGCTGGGTCTTCCCAAGTCAACGAACCTCCTGCCGGCTCCCCTAGAGTCTGTCTTAACCACTGTGTTTCACAGATATTCCCAGAGCTCAGTCCACAGTCGTCGACTGTGTACGTATGCAAAGGCTGTTGGAGGCTTTGATCTTGCTGCTGTTGCAGCCCTCAGGCCTTTTTCTTCCTTTTCCCACCTTAAAAGGAGCGCAGCTGCAGCACCACCAGGTGGTGAGAGAGGGTTACTGCCAAGCCACATAGCCACAAACTGCTCTGGAGTAACCCTTGGCTGCTTCGTGCACAAAGTGTTACGTTAAAATTGACAGGCAGAAAAAAAATTGACAGGCAGAAAGGCAGGCAGGCAGGCAGGCAGGCAGGCAGACAGACAGACACACACACAGGAAAACAACAGAATAATGTCTGATTTTCTATGAGAAAATGGTACAATTGAAAAGATAGCTTCTGCAGACAGGTAGGAGGGTAGGAGAGAGCAGGATGGATTGATGAATGAAGGGATGGGGGGGGGGATGGAGGGAAGCAAGGATAAGTGCTCAATATGCTTGTAAAACTAGAAAAATAAAATAATATTTAAAAGAAGAAAAAAGGAAAGATAAGCTTCAGTTATAGCTTAAACAACAAAGAAGAAGCCCTATCTTTAAGAACCTAATGGAATGACTCAGAATTATAATAGCTTATAATAGCACACTGACTTAGGTTTCTGTGTGTGTGTGTGTGTGTGTGTGTGTGTGTGTGTGTGTGTGTGTGGTGTACAAGAAAGAACTGGAGTGTATGTGCTTGCTAAAGACCAAGGTTCACTTTGGGAATCATCCTGGGTTGCTTTACCTCCTAATTGTTTTGTGCAGGGACCTCCCAGGCTCCGCCTTCCAAGGCCAGGCGTGCAGGGTGCTACTGTCCCTGCCTGGTATCTTTACCATGGGATCTCAGAATTGAACTCAGGTCTTTTTGTCTGGGAGGCAGAGGTTTCAACCCCTGAGCCGTCTCTCTCCAGCCTGACTTAGGTTTCCTTTAATTTGTCACGATAACACTTTGGACTGTGGAAGTGGTGGGAGGTGGTGGGAAAGACCACCAGGTGACCAGCCTGATGGAGGTGGGGCCATCTGGAACGCGGTGCCCTTAAGTTGCTTCTGTAGGGAGGGGAGGGCATGCCAGTTAGGTACAGGTATCAACCTGGCAATTGAAGGCTGAGGCTTTGGGCTCATCTATGGAGAGTTGGTAGCTAACACACACACTCTGAGCAAGGATAGGGGAGAGTATTTGATTGATGAGGGAAGACACAACCTGTAGTGGGCGGGGCCACTCCCTGGGCATGTGGCTAAGGTGGAGAGAGCCAGTTCAGTACTTTGGCATACTCTGGCATGTTGGCATGCAGGCATTTGCCTAGGTGGAAGGCTTGCCCCTCTCTTAGTGGATACGGCCTTGACCAGTTCCTCAGCTCCTAATATTGCTGCAAACGCTCCTGCCAAGCTGGACTAAGAGCTGTAACCAGAATTTTAGACAAGAATAAAATCCCTTGTTCCCTGACGTTGTTTGGTCATGTTATTTATCAGCAACGTGAAGAGAAACTTCATCAGAGGGACATGAAAATGTATAAGAATTCTATCAATTTTACCTTAATGAAATTTTTTTTTAAAATCACTCATTTAAAAACAAGAACCTCCGTTTTCACCCCACCCGGCTCCACCGGTCGGGACACGCGCGGTCCAGCTGGGCCTCACCCCGCGGCCTAGGACCCCAGGTCAGCCCACAGGGACCCGGCTCCGACTCCCACCATCCAGCCAGAGCCTCGCGGGGGCCGAGGGACGAGGAGGACCTCCCCCTGCGCCGGGCCCCGCCCCAGCTGCCCTCGGGTTAAATAGCTCCACGCCGACATGCCCATCGTCCCTTTTCACCCCACCCCGCTCCGCCAGTCGGGACACGCACGCGGTCCAGCCAGGCCTCACCCCACGCCCTAGGTAAGTCCCCGGCCCCGCCCACCAGTACCCCAGGCCAAATAATTCAGTTTAGTGAAATTGAGAGATCTTAAGAGTTAAAATGACAATGCCAAAGTCAAAGTGCAAATCCATGAGAAGCAACACTCAAGTAAACAAATTTCCCACTGAAGAAATTAATCCCATAATATTAGACTCCAACAAGAACAAACCCGTGGAAAAAGGCCAAGAAAGCCTCACCAGGATAAGGTCTTTCAAAATATGATCATTACCATGTTCAATACTATGAAAGAGGAAATCCGGGAGGAATTACATAATCGAATCAATCGCTTTGAAGAGGAACTCAACAGACATCTGGAGGAGTTGAGAAAAACAGTGCAAGAAACAAAAAGTGGCATAGAACAGTTAAAACAAACTCAAGCAGAGTTTAAAACTGAGCTACAAGTTATCTTCAACCCAGAATGCCACAGAGAGTCTTATCAACAGAACTAATGAAGCAGAAAACAGAATTTCAGACCTTGAAGATAAAGTGGGAGTACTAACCAACTCAATGGAAGAGGTTGTTAAAGCCAAAAAGATACTTGAGAGAAATATCCAAGAGATATGGGACACCCTGAAGAAGCCTAACATGCGTATTCATGGAATACCAGAGCAAGAATCTCAAAATACCACCCCTGAGGAAATTTTTCAAACGATCATCAAGGAAAACTTTCCTCATCTAAAAAAAGAGAGGCCCATTCATATACAAGAGGCATTCCGCACCCCAAACAGATATGACCAAAATAGAAGTACGCCCTGGCAAATAATAGTTAAAACACTTCACATTGAAGATAAAGAACTGGTGCTGAGAGCTTCAAGGGAGAAAAAAGAAGTCACTTTTAAAGGTAAACCTATGAAAATAACAAATGACTTCTCAATGGAAACAGTAAAAGCAAGAAGAGCTTGGAGAGACATACTTCAAGTATTGAATGAGCAAAAATGTCAACCCAGGCTGATTTACCCTGCAAAACTATCAGTCATGATCCAGGGAGAAAGAAAAATTTCCAGCACAAAGACAACTTTAAGGGATACATGTCCACCAAACCAGGCCTTCAAAAAATGCTAGAAATGATACTCAAGCGTGAAGAAAAAAACAGGCATATCCAGGAGAACAGAAGGCAAATATAACACCATTAAAAGCGAAGCAATATACTTATAAAAGCTACTAAACATAATAAATGTCTGGAATTAACAATAGTTTCTGCATTATAACACTAAATGTTAATGGAATTAATTCACCGATCAAGAGACACAGATTACAAACTTGGATTAAAAATCACAACCCATCAATCTGCTGCCTGCAGGAAACCCATCTCACCACAAAAGATAGGCACGCTCTAAAAATAAAAGTCTGGTCAACAATTCTACAAGCAAATGGAAGCAGAAAACAGGCAGGGGTAGCCATTATGCTATCAGACAAAGTGGATTTTCAAACCAAAGAAAATTATAAGAGACACGGATGGATACTACATTTTAGTCACAGGTACAATTCACCAGGAAGACTTCACAATACTGAACATATATGCACCCAATACGAGCCCCTCCACATTCATTAAGAAAACCCTACAGCGTCTAAAGCAAGAAATCAACCCCCAAACGATAATTCTTGGGGACTTCAACACCGCCCTCTCAACATGGGATAGATCACAGGTCAAAAGCTTAATAGAGACACTTTGGAACTTAATCAAACCCTGAAGTAATGGACCTTACAGATCTGTATCGAACTTTTCACCCACACACCAAAGAATACACATTTTTCTCAGCAGCACACGGAACTTTCTCCAAAATAGATCACATATTGGGCCACAAAATGAATCTACACATATACAAGAAAGTTGAAATTCTAACCTGTGCCCTATCAGACCACTATGGCCTAAAGCTGGACATCCACAACACAACAAACAAGAGAAAATACACTAACTCCTGGAAACTTAACACTATGATGCTGAATGAGAACTGGATTCAGGAAGAAATTCAAAAGGAAATTCAAGATTTCCTGAAAGTGAATGATAACGAAAATACAACTTACCAAAATCTCTGGGACACAATGAAAGCTGTTCTAAGAGGTAAGTTCATAGCTCTTAATGCCTACGTCAAAAAATGGAAACATCAGAAATAAACAACTTAACAATGCAGCTTAAAGCTTTAGAGAAACTAGAGCAATCTGATCCCAAAAGCAGTAGAAGAGAAGAGATTAGCAAAATAAGGGGAGAAATATCTGAAATCGAGATAAAGAAAACGATAGAAAAAATCAACCAGTCAAAAAGCTGGTTCTTTGAAAAAATCAACAAGATTGATACACCCCTAGCTAAACTAACCAAAAGCAAGAGAGAGAAAACCCAAATTAACAAAATTAGAAATGAACATGGAGTTATCACTACTGATACCCAAGAAATCCAGAGAATTATAACATCATATTTCAAAAACTTATACTCTGTGAAGTTTGACAACACAAAAGAGATGGATGAATTTCTAAGTAAACACAACTTACCTAAATTGAATCAGGAAGTTGTGAATTATTTAAATAGTCCTATAACATATAAGGAAATTGAGGAAGTAATCTCGAATCTTCCCACCAAAAAATGTCCTGGACCAGATGGATTCAGCACAGAGTTCTACCAGACATTTAAGGAGTTAATAACACCAATACTCCTTAAACTGTTCCATCAAATAGCAAAGGAAGGAACACTATCAAATTCCTCCTATGAAGCTAATATCGTTTTAATCCCAAAACCTAATAAAGACTCACTTAAAAAAGAAAACTATAGGCCGATCTCCCTGATGAACACAGATGCAAAGATTCTCAACAAAGTCTTAGCAAATCGGATTCAAAAACATATCAAAAAGATCATTCACGGGGACCAAGTAGGCTTCATCCCCGGCACACAAGGTTGGTTCAACATACGCAAATCAATAAATGTAATTCATCATGTAAACCAGTCCAAAGTCCAAGACCACATGATACTCTCGATAGATGCAGAAAAAGCTTTTGACAAGATCCAACAGCCTTTTATGATCAAAACGCTAGAGACAGTGGGAATGGAAGGAACCTTAATCAATACAATAAAAGCTATATACAACAAGCCCACAGCAAGGATTATGCCCAATGGGGAACAATTGGAATCATTCCCACTTCGATCAGGAACTAGACAAGGCTGTCCACTCTCACCACTTCTATTCAATATTGTACTTGAAGTCTTAGCTGAAGCCATAAGACAAGAAAGGGACATAAGAGGGATTCAAATCAGCAAGGAAGAAGTCAAGCTAGCCTTATTTGCAGATGACATGATCTTATACCTGAGGGATCCCAAAAACTCCACCAGGAAGCTCCTGGAACTAATTGAGAAGTTCAGCATGGTGGCAGGATACAAAATAAATGTGCAAAAATCAGAGGCCTTCCTATATGCCCAGAATGAAAGAAGCGAAAAAGCCTTGAGAGAAACCATACCATTTACTATAACCCCTAAAAACATGAAATACCTTGGTATAAACCTAACTAAGGAGGTAAAAGACCTTTACAATGAAAACTTTAAAACCCTAAAGAAAGAAATTGCAGAAGACACCAGAAGGTGGAAAGACCTCCCTTGTTCCTGGATTGGCAGAATCAACATCGTAAAAATGACCATCCTACCAAAGGCAATATACAGATTCAATGCTATACCAATCAAAATCCCAAAGCAATTCTTCAAAGAAATTGACCAAACAATGTCAAAGTTCATATGGAGGCACAAAAGACCCAGGATAGCAAAAACAATCCTGAGTAACAAAAACACAGCTAAGTCTATACTACAAATCCATAGTTATAAAGACAGCCTGGTACTGGCTCCAAAATAGACACACAGATCAATGGATAAGGATTGAAGACCAGATATAAGCCACAAAATTACAGCCATTTGGTCTTTTTTTTTTTATTAAAAATTTAATTATACATTTTAAAATTTTTTACCAGTTCCCTCCCTCCTCCCTCCTCCCCCTCCCCTTCCCCCAGTGCCTCCCCCCAATTCCCAGAGAGTCCTTTATTGTGTACGCCTAACTCTCCACTGGGTCCTCCTCTCCGAGACATATAAGGACCCAGTGGCATTTCCATAAGCCTTTCTCTTTTCCCCTTAAGCATAAGATCACTACTATGGCTGTCAATCCCTTGCCTCCAGGGGTCTCGGTGCCCTTAACAGATGCTAGACTTTACCATTTGGTCTTTGACAAAGGGGCCCAAAGAATCCAATGGAAAAAGAACAGCATCTTCAACAAATGGTGCTGGCAAAACTGGATCTCCACATGCAGAAGATTAAAGCTGGACCCGTACTTGTCACCATGTACAAGACTTAACTCCCAATGGATCAAGGACCTTGATATCAGGCCAGAGACTTTAAAAACCATAGTTGAAAGGATAGGGAACTCCCTCGAGCTGATTGGGCTAGGCCAACACTTCCTAAACAGACATCCAATGGCACAGTCACTGCTACCAACTCTCAACAGTTGGGATCTTGTGAAATTAAAGAGCTTCTGTTCAGATAAAGAGATTGTCACAGGAGCTCAAAGGCAACCCACAGAATGGAAGAAAATCTTCACTAACCACATATCTGACAGAGCTCTACTGTCCAGAGTGCACAAAGAACTTAGAAAACTAAACTCCAAGGAAAACACTGGCCCAATTAAAAAATGGGCCCTGGAACTTCAAAGAAACTTAGCAGGGATGAAATTAAAATGTCTAACAAATATCTTAAAAAATGCTCCACTTCCTTCGCCATCAGGGAAATGCAAATCAAAACTTCCCTGAGATATCATCTCACCCCGGTCAGGATGGCAAAAATCCACAATACTAACAACGACAAATGCTGGAGAGGATGTGGAGAGAGGGGAACTCTCCTACATTGTTGGTGGGAATGCCGGCTCATACAGCCACTCTGGCGAGCCGTCTGGAGATTCTTAAAGAAATTAAAGATTGAAATGCCATATGACCCTGCTATCCCACTTTTGGGAATAACCCCCCATACAGCAGAGGTTCGCCTCGATAGCACAAGCTCGACCATGTTCATAGCAGCACTGTTTATAGCAAAATGATGGAATCAACCTAAATGTCCAACAGTTGACGAGTGGATAAGGAAACTCTGGTACATCTATACAATGGAGTATTACTCAGCCATCAAAAATGATGAATTACTGGAATTTGCTGGGAAATGGATGTCATTAGAAAGAATTATATTAAGTGAAGTATCCCAAACCCAGAAAATTAAGTGCCGTATGTACTCCCTAATAGGTGGCTCCTAGTACCAAACTCACCCAGCCCACATTGAGACACTCAAAAGTAAACCTATGTAACACAGTAATTGCAAGGATTGTGAACAAGAGAGATGGGATAGGAGGGCCACACCAGAAACAAGGAGAGAGGGGACCATGTTACAGCAGAGAAAATAGGCCTCCATCAAGGTCTGCAAGTAAGTAATGAGAAACCTGGTTAAGTTCACAGACGTTCTTTCCTGATTTCACCAGAAGAGGAGGGCATATAGTCTAGCAGATAAAAAGTAATCATTTTGCAAATGGGTGATGGACCCCTCCCTCACTGAGGTTTCCTACTCTTATTACATCTACCCTTGAATGTGCTATTATTACAAGACTCCAGTTTAACAGCTTTTTGTCTCTGGCCAGGGGGTGACATACAGTGCCCAGCAGAATGGAGTGAAGGGCATTGCAGGAGCAGCAAAACTGCAAAAGAAAATCAACAAACCACAATCCAGAACTTCAGAGACTATATCAATCACATCGAACTAGGCCAGCCTAATCTCTCCCCATCCTGGAGCTCAGGGACATTTGCGGAAGAGGGGGCGGTAAGATTGTAAGAGCAAAAGGATGGGAGGAGCAATGATTTGCAAGATTCCCAACAATAGTTGGGGCCAAAGCAATCATAATGGGACTTTGCATGCCCTGCACAATGTCCAGCGCACTGTTGCCCTTATAAAGTCTAGCATCTGTTAAGGGCACCGAAACCCCTGGAGGCAAGGGATTGACAGCCATAGTAGTGATCTTATGCTTAAGGGGAACAAGAGAAAGGGCCTATGGAAATGCCACTGGGTCCTTATATGTCATCGGAGAGGAGGACCCAGTGGAGAGTTAGGCGTACACAATAAAGGACTCTCTGGGAATTGGGGGGGAGGCACTGGGGGATGGGGAGGGGGAGGAGGGGGTTCGGGGGGAGGAGGGGGGAGGGAGGGAACTGGTAAAAATATTTAAAATGTATGATTAAAATTTTAATAAAAAAAACCAAGAACCACGGAAAAGAAGGAAAAGAGAAATTCTTCCAGCTGTGCATTATAAATAGTCCTTCATATTTCAATAGACAGTTCAAGGAGAACTTGATGATTTGACACCACTGAATTTCTTCCTGATGTGGATGGCGACATTCCTGTATATTTTAGTTCAATGTGTATTTTAACCATCTTAAATAATAATTGCTTTATACAGCTAATTATCATTGAATATAGTGATGCCCATATTTTATTGAATTTCTTATTCTAGCTTTCAAGTCACAGTACAGTCCCATGTAATTGTTGTCCCTTAATCCGCAGTCTGCAATACTAAAATTTTATTTTCTCATACCATCTCGGAGAAAGGAATTGGAAGTAGCTTATCTGGTTGGTTTTGGCTCAAGACTGAGGTTGCAGTCAGGATAATTAGCCACAGATAAAGCCACCGAAAGGCATCCCTGGTTGGTCAGAGATGTATCTCAGTGGGAGAAATGCTTGCCTAGCAGACACTAGGCACTGGGTTTGATTCCCAGCACTGCATAATCTGGCCATGGTGTGACGTACGCGCCACCCGAGTGTTTGAGAGATGGAGGCAGGAGGGTCCGGAGTTTTAGGTCGTCTTTGTCTGCATAGAGAGTAAAAAGCCAGCCTGGGATACAGAAGATCCTGTCTCAAAAAAAAAAAAAAAATCTCACCGCTGGCTTTCAAGGGCAACGGGGTGTCCAGAGGAGAGAAAGAAAGAGCAAGAGGAGAAGGGAGAGAATTTTGTTGTGTGTCTTTGGAGTCAGAGGACGCTCTCCACTGTGTGGACTCTGCATGTTTGCCTGCAGCCACCTTTACCTGCCGAGTCATGTCTGTGGTCCCGTCTTTCGTATGTACCACTGCTTACTGTGTGTAGTATGTGTGTGGGTGCGTGGGCCACAGCAGAAATATGTTCAGAGGGCAACTTGTTGTCCCCAATTCTCTCTTATCCTGTGGTTTCTAGGGAAGAACTCAGGCCATCGGGCTTGAAAGCAAATGTCAGTACCCATTGAGCCATCTTTCTGGCCCAATTTATTTGTCTTGACTTATTTTGTATTTTTTCTTTTTTAATACTTAACTTTATTTTAGAAGGATGTTAACAATGAATATGTGTGTTTTCGTCACCCATCACTTACCCCCACTTCACATCCCCTCCCACCTTCCTGTTTTCCTCTCCCACCTGGATTCCTCCCTCTCCTGTGTCTCCCTGCGTGTGTGAACCACTGGGTTAACTCTAGGCCACCTGCACTAGTTAGTGCTTCTGTGAGGGGGCACATGACCCACCAGTGGGTAGACTGTAGAATACAGAGGTTCTCCCTCTCTCTTGTCTTGTACCAGTCCTTACCATCCCTCGGGTTAGCAGCCTGTCTGAGGGGATCTCTCTGTTCCGTTATAAAATGTTGGTAGCCCAACTGTTGTAGAGGTCGAGTGAAAGCGGACAGTATGCTTTGAATTCTTGGTTACCACAGTCCAGACATGAACCGCAGTCACTGTCTGACGTTTCCTGTTTATTTTTTTTATAAGCTTTTTGTGTACACAGCACAAAAGAACTCTATATAACTGTGCTATATTATTAGCCCATTTCATTTTTTTTATTTATTTTTTATTTTTTTTTATTTCAGCTCATATAAACTTATTAGGTACACCAGTTCCCTCCCTCCCTCCTCCTCCCCCCGTACTCCCTGCTCCCCCTCCCCACCCCTCTCCCTCCCTCCCCATCCCCCAGTGCCTCCCACCCCAATTCCCAGAGAGTCCTTTCTTGTGCATGTCTGATTTTCCTCTGGGTCCTCCTCTCCGATGACGTACAATGACCCAGTGGCCTTTCCCGAACCCTTTCCCGTGTTCCCCTTACGTATAGGAACACTGCTGTGGCTGCCAATCCTTTGCCTCCAAGGATCTTGGTGCCTTTAGCAGATGCTAGACTTTGTGAGATCAACAGTGTGTTGGACAATGCGCAGGGCATGCAAAGTCCAATTATGATTGCTTCAGCCCTAAGTAGTATAGAGTATCTTACATATCATTGCTCCTCCCATCCTTATGCTCTTACACTCTTACCGCCCCCTCTTCCGCAAATTTCCCTGAGCTTCAAGATGGAGAGAGACTAAGCTGGCCTAGTTCTAGGTGGTTGATATAGAGTCTCTGAAGTTCTGGATTGTGGTTTGTTGATTTTCTTTTGCAGTTTTGCTGCTCCTGCAATGCCCTTCACTCCATCCTGGTGGGCATTGTATGTTACCCCCTGGCCAGAGACAAAAAGCTGTTAGAGTCTTGTGATAAAAGCACATTCAAAGGTAGATGTAATAAAAGTGGGAAATCACAGTGAGGGAGGGGTCTATCACCCATATGCAAAATTGTTACTTTTTATCTGCCAGACTATATGCCCTCCTCTTCTGGCCATTTCATTTTTTTTGTTTTATTTTTCATCCCTTGTTTTATTGAGGTGGGATTTTTGCTATGTAGTTAGTCCAGGCTGGCCTGGAATTTGATACATAACCTTGAACTCTGGATCTCTCTGTTCCCTGGTTGTTGACATTACAGGCACAGGACACAACGCCAAGATCCAGGTCCTTGCTTGTGTTATCACTTTAAAAAATATATATACATATAGGCTGGGGAGAGGGCTCAGCAATTGAAGCACTTGTGCAAGTCAAAGGCCTGGAATCCTCATGCCGAGGTTCTGTGTAAGATGACCCGTGGGTATAACTGCTTCCCTGTAATTCCAGAGCAAGTTGGCTAGCCAGACAAGCCCTTTGATCAAACTCTAAGTCTGATGACAGACCCTGTCTCAAAAAGAATCAGGTGGAAGATTGAGCACAGAGGATTTCAACCATGGATGTCGGTCTTCCACATGCATGTGCACACACAGGTCAAATGGATGTGCATCCACACCTCCCTTCCACACATATAAGAAAATAGAAAAGAACAAGTGCCAAATAGTGGCCTTGAATTCCTGATCTTCCTGCTTCCATCTCCTGAGTGCTGGGATTTCAGATGTGCACCAAGACACTCGAATTTCAGGAAAAACATTTTCTTTTCCATATCACACTGGACATGGTGGCACATACAGGTAATTTCATCACTTAGGAGGCCGGAGCAAGATTATCAATTCAAGAGTGACACACTGCTCTCCACCCTCCCAAAAAAATCCTATATGGACATAGACTATATAGACAGGAAACACGTGGGTATCCTATAAAGACACAAAAGTGTAGTAGACTTTTGTGTTATCACTAAATTCAGCAAGAATGTAGAGCATTATTTCAGAATGCTATGTCAAATGTGTGTGTGTGTGTGTGTGTGTGTGTGTGTGTGTGTTTGTGTGGTGTGTAATGTTTAAGTGTGTATATGTGTTCTTGTAAATAAAACATATTTGGGAGATTTGCACTTGTATCTGTGGCATTTTGACTCCTTGTTGCCCTTGTCATCTCCTCCTTCCCTCTGCAGATTGGCTTCTTCCTTGCCGCTCTCCCAGCCACTCTCATGTTCTTCTGTGCGTGTGGCTACTAAATCCCAGCGGGATCCTTGACAACTCGCTGGAATGAGGATCAGTGCAGTGGGCACGTCGCTAGGGCGAGCTGCTGTTTTTCTCTCCCGTGGGGTCTGACTGTAGGGTCCCCACTGTCATCAAATTCAAGATCTTCCTACCTGAGCCTCCTGGGAGCCACCAAGCTTAACATGTTTAATATCACGAGTCAGTAATTCCGCATCGTTGTAAGGTCTTGCTCACCATGGACAGCAAGAGAAGGGCACAGTTTTTAAATTTATATTTATTTATTTTTCCCCAATCATACAAGCTCAATAGGTACCCTGGTCCCCTTTTTCCCTCCACCCCTCCCCAGTCCCCCTTGCATCCTCCCCCTTTTCCTTCCTTTCACCCCCTCCCTTCCCTTCTCCCAGTACCTCCCTCTTCCTCCCTTCCCATTTCCTGGAGCATCTTTTTGTGTGAATGTCAAACTTCCCTCTGAGTCTTCCACTCTAGTGAGGTGTAAGGACTCAGTGGCATTGCCCAGAGCCCTTTCTTGGGCTCCCTTTTAGTATGGGAACACTATTATGATTGTTAATCCCTTGCCCTTAAGATCCTAGTGCTTGTGATCCATGCTAGACTTTGGGGTGTCGTTGACATGTCAGTCATTGTGCAGGTCATGTAAAGTCTGATTATGGCTACCGCAGCCCTAACTTATGTGGAGTATCTTGCATCTCGTTGGTCCTCACCCATCTTTAGGCTCTTACTATCTTGCCGCCCGCTCTTCCACAAGTTTCCCTGAGTTTTAAGATGGGGAGAGATTTGGCTGGTCTGGTTCCAGGTGATTAATGTAAGATCTTTGTTGTTCTGAATTATGGTTTGTTGTTTTCAGTTTTGTTGTTCTTGCACCTCGAAGGGCACTCTTTTATGCTGAAGTTCCCCAAGATATACAGTTTGCATTTACTTATCCTTGGCTCTGGATGTGCCGTGGCATGCACGTGGAGGTCAGAGGACTTGCTGGGGTTGGTTCTCTTGACACCATGTGGGTTAAAGGCTCAAAGTCGGGTCACAAAACTGCGGCAAATGCCTTTGCTCATAGAGCCACCTCACTGCTCCAACAGAAGGACACTTTGATGTGGAAGGTGTCCAAAATGTGCAGTTTCAACTGGAGAGATGGCTCAGTGGATAAAGGTGCTCGCCAACCTACAGCTGATGTCCCGAGTTTGATGGATCGTTTATCTAGGTGGAAAGAAAGGACCAACAACAGAAAAACATACAAGTCGCCTATTTCCTCTGGGGGGCTTTGAAGTGACATCTGTGTGAGCAAGAAAAGGAATCAAATGATGGAACCTGTTAAAAATGCAGTAATAAGGCTAGAAAATGACATTAGTCTTTGCTTTGTGTTTCTATGATGTAAAGGAGAAAATGTCATATAAAAAGAATGTTCCAATAAGCTGAAGCAAAGGTTACACTGCGCCACGTTCTGAATTGTTCCCAGAGGTTCTTATGTTAGGACCTGGACCAATAGTCTGTGACACTGTGGAGGGACTGGGAGGGGGGTTTACAAGGTGGGGCCCAGGGGAAGGAGGTTAGGTTTCCAGGGTGTGCCCTTGCAAAGGGTGCAACCTACAGCACTGCATGCACTGTGTGTTGTAGCCACATCTCCAACCTAGCACCATGGGACAGTGGGGGAGGGCTATGGAGTGGGAGACAGCAATACAAGGCTGTTCTTTGCTACATAATGAGATACGTGGAGAGGCCTGGGTAAAAAGGAAGAGGAAGCAGCATATTTGAAAGCAGGGTTGGGGGAGGGGGTTGTAAGATGTCTGCAAACTCACCTGGAATCTCGGTCCCCAGGAAGCTGAGACAGGACAACTACCTTGAGTTTGAGGCTGTAAAGTAAATACCAGGCAAGCCAAAGCTAGCTAGCAGAACCTTCTCTCCAAGCAGCATGCTCAAAGCCCATATAAACAGAAAACATTATTTTTATTTTATTTCTAACACTAGAGGAAAGAGTACATCTGTGATTATTTTCAGGGAAGGTTTCTATCAGTGGGAGGGGTGGAGGTTAGCTTCTTTTCTCCCTTGTGGGAGGTCTCCTCCATCTCTTTGCTTGGAAGAAGCCTTTGCTTGGTCCTGTGTCCCACAGGGACCATGCATGCAGGCTGCCCATGATGCTCAGATGGCTGGAGTCACCACTTCGGTCCACAAACTCGAATCTCATTCAGTCATAGATCATAAAGCTTTGCTCACTGAGATCTGCCATTCACCTGAAGAAGTGCCCATAATGTATATTTTGGACAGTGTGCTGGCATCCTGTGGAGCATCATCTTGGTGGCTGGGGGGGGTGTCTTATCGCCACCTGTTACTTCTGCTGTGGTCAGTCAGATCAGCTCTTCCAAACAGCTGTGCTTTTAATGTCTTTCAGCTTTAAAAAATTCCAATCGTTATTATTTCATTTTGTAGATTGAATTTCCCACTGGCCTGTAGCTCTGTAGTGAGCAGGTGGCCGGTGAGAAGCAAAGATCTGCTTGTCTCAGACTCCTGTGAGTTGGGATTTCAAGTCTAGTCACCAGACTAAGACTTTTTCCTTTTATATTTGGTCATTGGACTGAGGTCCACATACTTCAGCCAAGTACTCGATAGACAGGAGCTATTTGCCCAGCTCTGACTGTCTTCATATCTCTGAATGTCTTGTAAGGTGCAGTATTTTCACAGCCTTGGCATGACCAGGGCATCTCACAACACACTCAGCCGTCCGTCGTAGAAAGTGTCTAAGCCAAATACTGCGGGGACGTCCTCTGCGCAGTAAAGTTTTGAAAGTCATTGTCTTTATCCTTCTTGTATGTATCTGAAAGATGAAAGGGAAGGATGAAAGAAAGGAGCGAGGGAAGGGATGGAGAGAGACAGACAGACAAAGGAACGAAACCAGGTTAGATGAAGCCTGTGATATTATTCCCGAGGGTGGGGCAGGAAGACTGGTGTGATGTCAAAGATGTCTGGTTACATAGTCATATATCGGGCAGACTGGGCAACATTTAGACGTTGTCTCAACAACAAGCAAGTCAAAAAGTGAGCCGCTAAAACCATAGCCAGGTTCCCCTTCTCTCTTTTCTGGGTATGAACACAGTCACAAGCCAGAGATCCAACAAGAACTGACACGGGACCCAGTGGCGTGGTACAACCTCAACGGGACAGCACCAGCTGCTGTCTTCTGACAAGACGGACAGCAGGCCTCTTCCCTTACCCAAGTTACAGACTCCATTCCCTTCCCTGCCTCCAGCCTCCTTGCGGAAGCTCCAGCGCCAGCGGTCACATGCCCCACATTGCTCTGCTCTGTCCAGATGAAGATCACACGACCAAATTACTTCCTATCCGGATTGGGGGTTTACTTACCTTGGTTCACGAAGTACTTACTTTGGTTGCTGAGAAATGGGGCTATTTCTTGAATTGCCACAGGGCGGTTCTCTAAAGTCCTGGCGGAAGTCTTAATCCTTATAGCTGTTTTCCATTGTGTTTTTTTCTATTTGGAACCCGGGCGTCACGTATCAGGCTGGCCTGGACCTTTGGTTCATACGGACCTTGAACAATGAATGGGCTGCCCTGATTGGGTCCAGTGAGTGTAGGTTACAGGCATGCACTACTATTGCCTGAGTTTATTCCATTCTAGGTATGGGACACAGAGTCTCCTGCGTGCTCCACACACTGACCAACATGCTGGACCTGTTAGTGTGTGTGTGTTACGCACAGTCTCAGTTTTTCCCAGTGTGCCTCTGGCTTGGCATTACACTCGCGCCTAATCCTTCAAGTGCGGGGATTCCAAGTATGCACAGGCTACCTCGATCTTCCATAGACTTAACATAGACATAAACCAGCCAAGACTTATCTAAGCACAGATTCCGTAGAACTAGCGTAGTATGAGGAGTGTCAGAACACCTGGAGGCTGAGAGCGCGAAACTCTAAAGGTGCGCTGGCCCCTGCTTAGCAAAGAAGCCCCTTCTTTGCCCCGGTTCCACTCAGCTCCGCCAACCAGGAGCAGGTGTGTGCTCGAGCTTGTGTCTTTGGGTTTCACGGCACCGCACAAGGAAGGTGCAAGAGGCCTCCTTGAGGACTGCTAGCCAGAGCCAACCTAGAAGCATAGCTGGCGGAGCCAGTGACCATCCTGGGGATGGCAGTGGGCAAAACCAGCCTTCTCTCTCTATCCCTCTTTCCAAACCCACTGCTCCCCAGCTCCCAAGAGGATGAGGAAGGTCGGGATGCATCTTGTATTCCTGACTCTTCAGGGAAAGGAAGGTCTTTTAAAGTAGCCGCAAAAGCAATCCAAGGTGCATTGCGCAGGCCTGTAGGTGCAGCACACAGAAGGGAAACAGGAGGACTGGAGTTCAAGGTTGTACCGTGAGCACCGTGAGGTCCACACCAGCCAGTGCAACGTCAGCCCTTGTCTCAACAAACAAAACCAAACAACAAGCCACAACTGCAGCACTGTGGTGAACTGGAACTCAGGTGGAAGAGCATTTACCTTGAATGAGGGCTGGTCTGAGTTCTGTCTCCACATCCGTGAGGCCTGATGGTGCAAGCCGAGGCCACAGAATTGAGAGGAAGTAGAATCAGTGGCCAGCGTGGCTAGGGAGAAAGAACACGCGATTTTAGACCAGCGCTGGGCTGACTACCCTGGGCCTGGACTTTCACCCGATGAGGTCTGTGGCAGCATCCTACCCGCTGCAGGTGAGGAAAGAGGTCTGAAGAGCATGTGGCCCCTCAGCCCCCTCTGTCTTCCGCTGCTCCCTCGTCTGACCGCATCCGTCCCCACCAGAACTGATCCCAGCCCTGTAGCTCAGCTGCCGGGGAGATGGGAGCTGTTCCTTCAGCACTTCAGTGCAGAAGGGGAGACGCTGCTTGATGCTCCCCTGCTTCTCCTGCGAATTCCAAAGGATCCCTGCCCCCCCCTTAGTCTATTCTAGATCCCACCTACATCTCCGCTCCCAGCCCTCTGCTGTCCTCTTGCAGCTCCAGCCCCTCAGGTTCTGCATCAGGGGGACATGGCAGGACTGATGCCCCTGAGGTGACTGGGGTGTGACGTCATCTACCCTTGAACGGGGAGTTGTCACTAGTCGCTTGCAAAGGAAGTTCCCCAAAGCATGACAGGAGCAACCTGCAAAACTGCATCGTGATGAGCTCACCCACCTGCTGTGCTGGGGGTCTCGACGTCCCCCTTGCATGGAGCCCGGCTCTCACGGGGGGCCTGGCTCCTCCTGCCTCCCACAAGGCCAGCAGCAGCACAGGTATCTGAGACAGTCCACGAGTCTCCTCTTCACTCCATTCCAGCCCTGGAGACCCTCGTGGGTGGACGGCGTGGCAGGGCCCTGTGCCTGTTCTTGGTTGTCGTCACCCTCCCAGGAGGGCGTGGCCATGTTCTCTTGTGTTCCATGTGTCATAACCTGTACGTCCTGGGAACTGATGTTGGTCAGTTCTGGTGTGTATGAGCTGGTCACCCCTCTGGGTGTCTCCAGGTCAGGCATGCTGTCTGTAGAGAGTGTAGCCTTGCTGGTCCCGCTGTCTGCAGAGCTCAGGGACGAAGAAGTCCAAGACGTGCTCCCCCATAAGTCAACCTTGGAGGCGCTGTGGCTCTTGGTGAGACCAGAGGTGCTGTTCCCAGGGGAGTCAGGAAGGGATCCTTCCTTGGGAGACGGAATGCAAGGGAAAGCCACCTTGAGCTGGGGGCCCAGGATGGCAGGGAGGCTGCACCATCTGTCAGCGAAGCTAAAAGTCTTGTTGTCCCCTGCAGTTTGGAGTCTGGCAGGCAAACTGCGGGTTGGGGCAGTGTAATTGGATGTGCTTTTCCCAAAGGAGTCAGGAAGAGATCCTCCCTCGGGAGATGGAACGCAAGGGAGGGTCACGGTCATCTGGGAGCCCAGGATGGCAGGGAGGCTGCACCATCTCCCTCTGTGCTGGCAGTTGTCTTCCTCAGCAGTGTGGGGTCTTTCGGGCAAGCTACAGGTTGGAGCAGCAGGGCCCCTGGGTCTCCTTAGGCACACCGGGAAGAGGGTGGCATCTCCCAGGGTGATGGAAAATCCCATGTGGGCTTGGTCTCCCCTGCTGTACCCTCCGTCTTCCCTGGGTTTTTGGTGACTTAGAATAAGGTAGGTAGCCATTATCTGGTTGTATTTTTTGACTCTTAAGGACTCGGTGATCTTTTCATAATTATAGCCCATTTCCTGCATTTGCAGTATAATCCTGGGGTTCAGCGTGGACAGGGGGGGCTGTGGGGCAGTGGCAGGTGCTGGCTTTGCCCCACTCCTCACCCAGGGGTGTGCCATCATTTGGTGGGCACTGGCCCTCTTGTAAGGGTTGCTAACAAGCATCTGTGTGATGACACTAAAGCTGTTTCGGGACACACCGCCGGGAATGCTGAAAATCACGGTTTGGACCCTCCATTTGTCCCGAGCATAAAAAGGAGGGATGAAGGGCAAGCGGCCCGTCAGGATCAAATACAGGAGGACGCCTGCACTCCACATATCGGCGGCTTGTCCATCGTAGGGCTTCTGCTCCAAGATCTCCGGGGCACAGTAGGCCAGGGTCCCGCAGAAGTTCCTCAGCATCGTCCCGGGGATTGTCACAGTGCCCAGGCCAAAATCACTTAGTTTCACTGACCCCGTGGCGGTCACCAAGATGTTTTCCGCCTTAATGTCACGGTGAACAAACCCTTTGCCATGGCAGTAATTAATGGCCTGTACTATCTGACTAAATAGTCTTTGAGCCTCCTCCTCCTGCAGACAGCCCAGTGTCTGAATGCGACTCATAAGCGTCCCCTCAGCAGCGTGCTCCATGATAATATAAGCTCTACGGCTGCTCTCTATGACATGGTATAATTTTATGATGTAGGGGTGGTCCAGTTGTTTCATGATGTGTATTTCTTTTCTGATAAGGGAGGCATTTCTGTGTGTCTTTGTTAATATTTTTACTGCAACACATGTCAGTGTTGGCATGTGGCAGGCTAATTCTACATGTCCAAAGTGGCCTTCACCCAGAGTTTTGATAATTCTGTAGTAGTGATGGAAAGTCTCCTTATGGGAAGGACAGTCCTTCCTGTCCCAGTCCATGTTATCTTCTTCCTCGTGTTCCTGCAAATGAGCAACCATGGCAGATGAAACACGACTCGAAGCAGGTCAAGAGGGGAAGGTGAAATCTAAAAGTTCCTACATCAGAAAACCAGAAGTAAAAGGAAAATCACCCACCCCCATGCAACCTGAGATATGTCAGTCAACTGATGATGATTAACGAGAATGAAGCAACCTCAAAGCACTTGACAACCATATGGAATGAATGAACACCAGTGACGAAGTTAAGGAATTCCAAGGCTGAGACAAAAGGAGGATCACTGTGCAAGTTTATAGAAAAGTCATGGATGAAATATTGTCATTGGGTTAAATTGCAGTCACAAACAAGGCTTGTCCACACAGGCTTGTGAATCTAAAGACTTCTTGCCCAGTTTGGACCGTGGAAGCTGTGGAACCCTTGGGAAGTGGAGGCCTTACTTTGTACAGTTTCATCCTCACAAAATGTTTGAATAAGGGGAAAGACTTAAGGCAAAACGAAATGACCGGAAAGACAAATGAAGATTTGAAAAAAATAAAACCGGGAGAAGAGAAGCTGAAATCAAATTCAGAAAATAAGCAAATGACACCCACAAAATGTAAAACAAGATCCCCAAGGCATACCTGGCAGCCCGGAAAGAAACTCAACTTGATTATGTCCAAGAGCTCATGAAAGTGCCGTCGCTCACCATGTAGAAATACAAATGTTTTCCGACCAGCAGCTTGTGCTACACAAGGACAGAAACCCTCCCCAGCCAGTGCCTCAATGCACAGGGGTGTGTGATTCCTCACAGTGGGGGCTTCTGAGGTCACAGGTCCCAGTCACTGCTGAATCAACACCCCGGGCTTCCCACTTTTTGTCCAGGACTGGTATAGTGGCTAGAGTTGTTGTGGCTTGGGTGGTAAACAGCTGGTCCTCATCTCTCAAGAGATCCACAACTCCTACAGTCACTGTCAAAGGCTGGGGAACAAGTGCTCAAAGACATAAACCTCTGGGCACAGTGGATGTGTTTTCACGTTAATAGAAAGGAACAGACTCAGCCGTGAGCTCTCAGGCTTCATCCACTGGTTAGAGCGGGTGCACGGCGGTTCAGTCGCCTTTCACCCAGATCCTAGAACTGTGTGTCTCCTTTGACGTTGATGGAATTCATGAGAGCTACTCTCAAGATTGCATTTTCTAAACCTGAGATTGTTGACCGTTCATAGGATAGTGCCACTTCAATGTCATTTTAAGGCTTCAATTATTCCAAAGATGGAAGGTCAAGGTACACTCCTGACTCACTATAGAATCTAGTGTGTGACTGGCACCAAACACCAAGAAAAGAACTGTAAAGTTTGAAAAATTAACCCGGCTACCCAATGAACTAAATTGGTGAATCCCAAGTGATAGTAATTAATGCCAAAACCAACACCACCCGAAAAGGACATTATTCAAGATAAATAGCTCAGTACCACTGATATACAGCCTTTAGCTTGATCAAGGCAAGGATCACAATCATGAAGAATCAAATGCAACATTATCAGAAAAGTAGATGGAAGTGGAGATCATGAAATGTGCATATGTCAGTCCTGTAAAGTAAACTTCCTCCTTCGTTGGCTTGAATGAGGAGTGGAGAGGATGGCCTCACTGCATAAAGGGACTATGAGGGATTTGGAAGGTTGTGGGAAAGAAAGCGCAGCAGAGAAGAGCACGCTCGGCTGATGGTGCACACGTGTGGAAATGTCCCAGTGAGAGCCTCAGGCGGTCCCTGTCATGTATCCCAATGTGCTTTCAAATGCAAAAAAAAAAAAAAAAAAAAAAAACCCCAGCAAAATATAAGGTTATATGCAGACATGAAGAATTTTAAAATGTATATGATTGAAGAAAAATTAAAAGTAATCATACATCAGACCCAAACTAAACAATAACAACAAAGCCACAAAATTTAAACCATGATCCTCAACCCCAAGCCGCCAACACGCTGTGTAAGGAACTCACTGCGAGGATGTCCTTGAGCTCAGGGAATTCCAAGTGTCGTCACCCACCGGTGCAGCAACTGACCACTCTGCAAACGACCAGCAGCTCCGGCACTGCAATGACAGAAAGCAGTGCAGCCAGTGCTCCAGGTGGACAGGTGTGGATGGTCCTCACAGTGGCTGCCTGTGATGTCAGAGGAGGAAATGGACCAGTCACTGGCAGACTCAACGCACTCTGGGTTTGCAGACATCTACTCCCCAAGACCAGGGCAGGCTCGGTGGCTAGAGGTTTTGTGGGAGGGGGCAGTGGGGACTAAGGAGGCTGGTAATGCCAGTGAGTGGTCCCTCCAAGAGCCAGTGGGCAACTTCCTCCAGGTAGACCCCGCTGCCCAAAGGATCCGCAACTTCTGAAATCACTGTCACCTCCTGGGGTTCAAGTGCTCCTCCAACACATGAGCCTGTGTGGACATTTGATGTCCAGACCCCAACAAGGACCCTTTCCCCTGAATGCTGCAAAGTAATGGTGACGTGACAGTGATGAGCTCTGAAGCTTCGTGCTTCTCTGCGCCATGCACATGACGCCCACTGGTGGCAGAAGGAACAGGGCGGCTCAGTGTCCTTCCACTCAGACTTTAGAACAGTGTGATTCCATTTGACCTTTCCAGACCTCATGAAACCCACTCTCAAGGTATTCACTCATTTTTGTACAGCACAGATTGAGGGTGTCCACGTAACAGCATAATTTCTCAAGTTAGTCCGTAAGTGGAAAAGGAGGGGACACTGTCAATTCACTCTATAAACTAGAGTTTTCTTGATGTCAAAACAGATAAAAACATATGAAAAACGAAACCTGTCATTTCAAAGTGCATAAAAATTGAAGAGTGAAAAAGAGAAAAGGGATGTAGAGAAAAATGAAAAAGTACCCCCCCCGAAAAAAATCAAACCCAAACCAATAAATTTAAAAATAAAAATGAAAGGCACAAACCCCAATCCACAAAGCAAACTAACATATTGAAAAAACTCACTGTGCCGTTAATCCTGGATCTCAGGATGGTCAAAGACGAATCATTGTCCAATGTAGAAAAGCAACAACTGCTCAGGCTACCAGTGGCACAACCAGTGAAAGGTTAAAAACCCACCCCAGCCAGGGCTTTAAATGCCTGGGTGTGGAGGGTTCCTCACAATGGTGCCTGGTGAAGTCAGAGCCAGATGGGGACCAGTCAGTCAGGGCTGGGCACAAGCCACGTTGAGTCTTCTCTTCCCTCAAGGACAGGGAATGTGGTAGTGGAGGGACTGGCTCTGGGGCTACTGGGTGGCCGAGGCGTTTAGTTATATTCAGCAGAGCCCACTCTGTGCACAGGACCTATGTCCTCCAGCTAGTCCCCACCTCCGAAGCTTCCCATAAGTAGGTCTGCAAATCCCGTCACTCACTGAGACCAAGTGCTGAGACCCTACAAGGAAAGACCCTTTCCACCAGAATGGTGAGAAAGGAATTGTAGGGATGGAGGAGTGGGGTGTAGAGGCTAATTCTTCACCATGCTAGGTACACTGATATCTGCTGGTTTTGAGGATTGCTTTGTACCTTGACCTGATATTTCAGGTAACGTTCCATTCCTACAAAAAACAAACAAACAGACAAACAAACAAACAAACAAACAAAAAAACACAGACACAAACAAAAAATGCCCCAAGTGTTCTGGACTTCAATAGATAGCACAAGATGGCCTTGAGCTGGGAACCTTCTCTCTTCCCCTTCCTCTGGAGTGCTGGATTCAGTCATGTGACGATGGGCCCAGCTCCTTCCTCGTAATTGCTCTTTCACTGTAGGTAGTTAAACTTCTGAACATGCCTGCATTCGGCCAATCTTGAAAGCTGTGCTTAAGCCCCCTCTGTCCATTACCGCATGAGGCGTTTATGGGCTTCCGCATCCTTCCCGCGGGAAGCTGGAAAGCTCCGCAAAATGATCTAGTGAACATTTTGCTCAAGAGCAGCCTGCGTCTGAGGGCAACAGCTGATGCCCCCAGGCCCTCGTGTCCCAGCAGGAGCACTTGCCTGTGAGACTCGTTTTTATAGCCGCCTTCTCTGCTGTATTTGTTTAATGCTGGCTCCCCCCCCCACCCCCCAATTCTCTGCTCCTTGCAGGCTGCCCGGGTGGGGAAGGATTTTCATTTTTTTTCTGTGAACCAACTTTTTTACACATTTATCTGGATGTCAATATTTGTTGTCTCTACTCCTCTGCTACACTCTGACTTAGCTCAGATGAACGTTTCTGAACCTCACAAGTTACAAAATCTTAGTTCACAATATCTGTTATCATTGGATTAATTTCATAGTTCTGGAGGCCATCAGTTTGACACAGGGCCCAGCAGGTGCATTCACAGATGGAGTGTCTGGAGTGGATGCATCTCTTGCTTGCTAAAGTACCTGCCAGTCGGCCACACTTTCTGATGGGTGGCCTTTTCTTCCATTTTAAAACTGTCTTTACTGGCGTTGCAGTTCACCGGCATGGTTGCTGATAAATGACCATCACACAGCTTAAGGGAAGAAGGAGTTTACTTTCTTATGACAGTCTGGTTACAGTGTATAGTCCAGATTGACAGGAGAGCACGCACCAACACCAGGTTGAGGGAACTGGCCGCACCATCTCTACATAACAGCTGAGAGAGGGACGATCCTTACTTGCCAGGACCAGCATGTCTGGCCAAGTGCACACAAGGATGCCGACTCTCTCAACCAGCTCTCTGTGATGTATTGCAGGGCCTAATCTCACCCACCTGGGCCTTCCCCGTCAGCCAGCCAATCTCTTGCAGGTCTGCTCTGGGCCCAACCCAACCACTAATTCTCCAGAAACGTGTCCAGAGCTCAAAACCCTCAACTGTCAAGTTGACACCTGTACCCAACTATAGCAACTGGTGTGTGTTAGTTGTGCACAGTGTTTGGTTCCATTAGAACAGCTGCTTTCTAGAATATCTTATATGTTGAAGGCATTCACCAATTTGCTATTCCTTTTGTCCCTCATCTCCCTTTCCTTATCCTAGTCTACCTGATACTTCACACACACACACACACACACACACACACACACACACACACACGCACACACTTAAATGTATCTATAAAAGTTCTAGAGCACCACATGAGACAAGGTGTGATACTTGTATTTCCTAAACAATGTGTCTTCTTTCTGGCCACATCACTGTCTCCCTCTGAAGAGTCCCTACCTGCTTTCCAACTGTGCAGCATGAGAAACTTTGAAGTACACAATCTTGTGCCAATAGATTTTGTCTTCCAGTCTTTACATCTCATAGTAACGACTAGAATTCAATGTTTGTGGAGGGGGAAAACTTTGTGTTGCCATGTAATATTTCATGCATTCATTGGAATACTAACTTGAATAACTAAATTCTACAGACATGTAGAATGGAACAAGAGTCTTATAGACCACATCCTATGGTTTGAAAGCTCCAAATACTCTATGTTCTCTGCTTAGGAGTCAGCCCTTCCTGACTTTCTCCAAGTGCTCTGCTATGGTAGGAACACAGCTGTGTCCATTGTTTCTGGGGGAAACATATGAGGTGCTGTGACTTGGTGAAATGTATTAGTCAGTTCTCTCTCCATGCGACAAAACACCCACAGAAACGACTGGAAGAAGGAAGAATTTATTTTGGCTCCATTTTAGAGGCTTTGGTCCATGGCTGGATTCTTTGATGGGGATCTAAAGCGAGTTTGAAATACCTTAGAGGAAGGGCGTGGCCGGAGCTAGCTCCTCACTCATGTCTGCTGGGAAAGACAGGGAGACAGGAAGGATCACACACAAGTTACCCTCTGGTGACCTCTATCTTCCTACCAACCTCCCCCCATCTCTTGTTCCTTTTCTTTTTGTTCCCACTGTATTCATTACTAATGTAAAAAAAAGAATAAAAGTTAATTCTCATTTCTTCTACAATACTCCCCTCTTGCCCACAGAACTCCTCACCCATATGGGGAGTCTATATAGAGGAGGATAAAGCAAAAGGAAAAAGGAGTTAATGATATGGTGATATCTATCAAGGTAGAAGAAAAACTAGATCCTATGTTGGACAAAAAAGACAAAGTTTTGTTTTATATAGATTTTAGGGCTACTGGAAATTTCACAATGGGGTCATTGTTGGAAAGACAAAAATGTGGTGATAGCATTGAAAGCTTGGGGGAGTATATTTCATTTAACTGGTGTGACTGCTAAGAATGTTGTATTCTGTTGGTATCCTGTGGGAATATGTGTAGTAAAGAGGGAAATGCTGTGTAGTGAAGTTTTGTCTAATATTGCATGTTTGGTAATATGATTCTGCAAATGATCTTTGTTAAAAAACCAATTGTCGTGGAAGGACTTAGAAGCTTGGATATAACTGGTAAGTTTAGGTCAATAATGTTTATAGTATTAACTGTAGAAGCACTGTCATTGCTGGATTTCATTAAGCAAGACTTGTCAAATGTGGTGCTCAATATAGAATTGGTCTCAGTGTGTGCATAGGCTGCTTTGATCTGTTTTACTTATATGAAAGACCAGTGTCCTAATTGGTCATGTTGAAAAAAAGTAGTTGTCATTAGGGAGGGATGCATGAGATGTTAAGAGGTAGGCGTCCAAAGGAATTTCCATTTTTTTTTTCCAAAAATATATTTATAATTCCATTCCAGGACTCTGGCGTGGGAGAAGATCCAGCTCTAAAATTCAAAACTTCCAAATTGAGATGAGTGGTTATTAGGCTCAGCTTGGGATTTATAACCAGTTTGATCATTTGTTCCCAGCTCTTGGGGTCACTTTTGAGCCCAGTGGCTCCTTATCCATCATTGCTTCCTACAACGTCCACATCTTCCTTCTGTTTCTTTCGGGTCTCTAGGTCCTTATGAATGCTCTAAAACTCTTTGATATCATCATCATCAAGTTTTAGCTCCAAGCATGTTGGTTTTCACAGCAGCATACTGAGATCTACACCAAGAGCTAGGCCCAGTGAACTATTAACAATTTACAAGATGATCCACAAGATCTAGCCAGGTCTTAAATAGATAGGTCATTCAGTACACAGATGCTTTCTGAGCTCAGGCATAGTTTGAAGACACCGTTGTAACCTCTTTTCAGGCCTCAGATCCTTCCTGGGACCTCGGTTCCCACCAGGAATCCAATGTCTAGCCCCCTGAACTTGTTGGGTCAGAGATCTTGGCAATCATGAGGACAACGACACGTGGGCTAAACAGAAACAGTTTATTGATCACAGGAGAATAACTAATTGCTTAGGGATGCAGTCAGGCTTAGGAGCCGAAACTGCAACCCCAAGGGCATGAAGGGTAGTCCTTTTAAAGGCAAAACCCACAAGCAGGTGTGCAGTCTGGGCAGTGTGTGTGTGGGGGGGTAGGGAGTGTTGGTGATATTTAATGTGATTAGTTAGTGCTGGGAGAAAAGGTAACTTTGGCACAAAAATGTAACCATTTATGGATGTTTGGTAGCTATCCTCACAGTGTATTTAAGGTTCTGGTAACTATCCTAACAGTGTAGTTAAGGTTCTGATAGCTATCCTCACAGTATAGTTAAGCATTCTGGTGGCCGATTGGAGGGTGCTGTTTTGTGTTTTTTTTTATTAAAAATTTAATTATACATTTAAAAAATTTTTTACCAGTTCCCTCCCTCCCCCATCCTCCCCCCGAACCCCCTCCTCTCCCTCCTCTCCCTCCCCATCCCCCAGTGTCTCCCCCCCAATTCCCAGAGAGTCCTTTATTGTGTACGCCTAACTCTCCACTGGATCCTCCTCTCCGATGACATATAAGGACCCAGTGGCATTTCCATAAGCCCTTTCCCTTGTTCCCTTTAAGCACAGGATCACTACTATGGCTGTCAATCCCTTGCCTCCAGGGATCTTGGTGCCCTTAACAGATGCTAGACTTTATGAGGGCAAGAGTGCGCTGGACATTGTGCAGGGCATGCAAAGTCCCATTATGATTGCTTTGGCCCCAACTATTGTTGAGAATCTTGCAAATCGTTGCTCCTCTCATCCTTTTGCTCTTACAATCTTACCACCCCCTCTTCTGCAAATGTCCCTGAGCTTCAGGATGGGGAGATATTAGGCTGGCCTAGTTCTCTGAAGTTCTGGATTGTGGTTTGTTGATTTTCTTTTGCAGTTTTGTGCTCCTGCAATGCCCTTCACTCCATCCTGATGGGCACTGTATGTCACCCCCTGGCCAGAGACAAAAAGCTGTTAAATTGGAGTCTTGTTATAATAGCACATTCAAGGGTAGATGTAATAAAAGTAGGAAACCTCAGTGAGGGAGGGGTCCATCGCCCATTTGCAAAATGATTACTTTTTTATCTGCCAGACTATATGCCCTCCCCTTCTGGTGTGATCATATCCCCTCAGTTGTAAATGATCAGGAACGAACGTCTGTGAACTTAACCAGGCGTCACATTACTTACTTGCAGTCCTTGATGGAGGCCTATTTTCTCTGATGTAACATGGTCCCCTCTCTCCTTGTTTCTGGTGTGGCCCTCCAACTCCATTCCTCCTGTTCATAATCCTTGGAATTACTGTAGATATTACATAGATTTACCTTTGAGTGTCTCAAGGTAAGCTGGGTGGGTTTGGTACTAGGAGCCACCTATTAGGGAGTACATACGGCGCTTAATTTTCTGTGTTTGGAATACTTCACTTAATATAATTGTTTCTTTTTTATTATTAATACATTTTTTATTATTATTTCAGCTCATACAAACTTAATAGGTACACCAGTTCCCTCCCTTCGTCCTCCTCCCCCCGTACCCCCTGCTCCCCCTCCTCACCCCCTCCCTCCCCATCCCCCAGTGTCTCCCGCCCCAATTCCCAGAGAGTCCTTTCTTGTGCATGCCTGATTTTCCTCTGGGCCCTCCTCACCGATGACGAACAAGGACCCAGTGGCCTTTCCCTAAACCCTTTCCCGTGGTCCCCTTAGGTATAGGAACACTGCTGTGGCTGTCAATCCCTTGCCTCCAAGGATCTTGGTGCCTTTAGCAGATGCTAGACTTTGTGAGGTCAACAGTGTGTTGGACAATGCGCAGGGCATGCAAAGTCCAATTATGATTGCTTCAGCCCTAACTAGTATGGAGTATCTTACATATCATTGCTCCTCCCATCCTTTTGCTCTTACACTCTTACCGCACCCTCTTCCGCAAATTTCCCTGAGCTTCAAGATGGGGAGAGATTAAGCTGGCCTAGTTCTAGGTGGTTGATATAGAGTCTCTGAAGTTCTGGATTGTGGTTTGTTGATTTTCTTTTGCAGTTTTGCTGCTCCTGCAATGCCCTTCACTCCATCCTGGTGGGCATTGTATGTCACCCCCTGGCCAGAGACAAAAAGCTGTTAAACTAGAGTCTTGTGATAAAGCACATTCAAAGGTAGATGTAATAAAAGTGGGAAACCACAGTGAGGGAGGGGTCTATCACCCATTTGCAAAATGATCACCTTTCATCCGCCAGACTATATGCCCTCCCCTTCTGGTGAGATCATACACCCTCAGTTGTACATGATCAGGAACGAACGTCTGTGAACTTAACCAGGTGTCACATTACTAACTTGCATTCCTTGGAGGCTGATTTTCTCTGCTGTAACATGGTCCCCTCTCTCCTTGTGTCTGGTGTGGCCCTCCAACCCCATCGCTCCTGTTCATAATCCTTGTAATTACAGTATTACATAGGTTTACCTTTGAGTGTCTCAATGTGGGCTGGGTGGGTTTGGTACTAGGAGCCACCTATTAGGGACTACATATGGCGCTTAATTTTCTGGGTCTGGGATACTTCACTTAATATAATTGTTTCTAATGACATCCATTTCCCGGCAAATTCCAGTAATTCATCATTTTTGATGGCTGAGTAGTACTCCATTGTATAGATGTACCATAGTTTCCTTATCCACGCGTCAACTGTTGGACATTTGGGTTGATTCATGACTTTGCTATTGTAAACAGTGCTGCTATGAACATGGTCGTGCTTGTGCTATCGAGGTGAACCTTTGCTGTACGGGGGGTTATTCCCAAAAGTGGAATCGCAGGGTCATATGGCATTTCAATCTTTAATTTCTTTAAGAATCTCCAGACGGCTCTCCAGAGTGGCTGTATGAGCCTGCATTCCCAACAGCAATGTAGGAGAGTTCCCCTCTCTCCACATCCTCTCCAACATTTGTTATTGTTTGTATTGTGGATTTTTGCCATCCTGACCGGGGTGAGATGATATCTCAGGGAAGTTTTGATTTGCATTTCCCTGATGGCTGAGAAAGTGGAGCATTTTTTAAGATATTTGTTAGACATTTTAATTTCATCCCTGGTAAAGTTTCTTTGAAGTTCCAGGGCCCATTTCTTAATTGGGCCATTGGTTTCCTTGGTGTTTACCTTTCTAAGTCCTTTGTGCACTCTGGACAGCAGAGTTCTATCAGATGTGTGGTTAGTGAAGATTTTCTCCCATTCTGTGGGTTGCCTTTGTGCTTGTGTTACATTCTCTTTATCTGAACAGAAGCTCTTTAATTTCACAAGATCCCAACTGTTGAGAGTTGGTAGCAGTGACTGTGCCATTGGATGTCTGTTTTGGAAATGTTGGCCTAGCCCAATCAGCTGGAGGGAGTTCCGTATCCTTTCAACTATGGTTTTTATAGTCTCTGGCCTGATATCAAGGTCCTTGATCTCATGTTACAGCAGGGAAAATAGGCCTCCACCAAGGACCCAAATAAGTAATGAGACATCTGATTAAGTTCACAGACTTTTGTTCCTGATCATTTACTACTGAGGGGGTGTGATCTCACCAGAAGAGGAGGGCATATAGTCTGGCAGATAAAAAGTAACAATTTTGCAATTGGGTGATAGACCCCTCCCTCACTGTGGTTTCCCACTTTTATTACATCTACCTTTGAATGTGCTTTCATCACAAGACTCTAGTTTAACAGCTTTTTGTCTCTGGCCAGGGGGTAACATACAATGCCCACCAGGATGGAGTGAAGGGCATTGCAGGATCAGCAAAACTGCAAAAGTAAATCAACAAACCACAATCCAGAACTTCAGAGACTCTTATACAACCACCTAGAACTAGGCCAGCTTAGTCTCTCCCCATCTTGAAGCTCAGGGAAATTTGCGGAAGAGGGGGCGGTAAGAGTGTAAGAGCAAAAGGATGGAGGAGCAATGATATATAAGATACTCTATACTAGTTAGGGCTGAAGCAATCATAATTGGACTTTGCATGCCCTGCGCATTGTCCAACACACTGTTGACCTCACAAAGTCTAGCATCTGCTAAAGGCACAAAGATCCTTGGAGGTAAAGGATTGGCAGCCACAGCAGTGTTCCTATACGTAAAGGGAACACGGGAAAGGGTTCAGGGAAAGGCCACTGGGTCCTTGTATGTCATCAGAGAGGAGGGCCCAGAGGAAAATCAGACATGCACAAGAAAGGACTCTCTGGGAATTGGGGCGGGAGGCACTGGGGGATGGGGAGGGAGAGGGTTGGGGAGGGGGAGCAGGGGGTGTGGGGGGAGGAGGAGGAAGGGAGGGAACTGGTGTACCTAATAAGTTTGTATGAGCTGAAATAAAAAAGAAAAAAAAAGAAACTGAGCAATTGAAATTGGAAAAAAAAAAAAAGGTCCTTGATCCATTTGGAATTAAGTCTTGTACATGGTGACAAGTACGGGTCCAGCTTTAATCTTCTGCATGTGGAGATCCAGTTTTGCCAGCACCATTTGTTGAAGATGCTGTTCTTTTTCCATTGGATTCTTTGGGCCCCTTTGTCAAAGACCAAATGGCTGTAACTTTGTGGGCTTATATCTGGGTCTTCAATCCTTATCCATTGATCTGTGTGTCTATTTTGGATCCAGTACCAGGCTTTCTTTATAACTATGGATTTGTAGTATAGACTTAGGTTTGGTATGGCAATACCTCCAGCTGTGTTTTTGTTACTCAGGATTGTTTTTGCTATCCTGGGTCTTTTGTGCCTCCATATGAACTTTGAGATTGTTTGGTCAACTTCTTTGAAGAATTGCTTTGGGATTTTGATTGGTATAGCATTGAATCTGTATATTGCCTTTGGTAGGATGGTCATTTTCACGATGTTGATTCTGCCAATCCAGGAACAAGGGAGGTCTTTCCACGTTCTGGTGTCTTCTGCAATTTCATTCTTTAGGATTTTAAAGTTTTCATTGTAAAGGTCTTTTACCTCCTTAGTTAGGTTTATACCAAGGTATTTCATTTTTTTAGGGGCTATAGTAAATGGCATTGTTTCTCTCAAGGCTTTTTCACTTCTTTCATTCTGGGCATATAGGATGATTTTTGCACATTTATTTTGTATCCTGCCACCCTGCTGAACTTCTCAATTAGTTCCAGGAGCTTCCTGGTGGAGTTTTTGCGATCCCTCAGGTATAAGATCATGTCATCTGCAAATAGGGATAGTTTGACTTATTCCTTGCCGATTTGAATCCCTCTTATGTCCCTTTCTTGCCTTATGGCTTCAGCTAAGACTTCAAGTACAATATTGAATAGAAGCGGTGAGAGTGGACAGCCTTGTCTAGTTCCTGATCGAAGTGGGAATGCTTCCAATTGTTCCCCATTGAGCGTAATCCTTGCTGTGGGCTTGTTGTATACAGCTTTTATTATATTGATAAAGGTTCCTTCCATTCCTATTGTCTCTAGCGTTTTGATTATAAAAGGCTGTTGGATCTTGTCAAAAGCTTTTTCTGCATCTATCGAGAGTCTTGGACTTTGGACTGGTTTACATGATGAATTACATTTATTGATTTGCGTATGTTGAACCAACCTTGTGTGCCGGGGATGAAGCCTACTTGGTCCCCGTGAATAATCTTTTTTTTTTTTTTTTTTTTTTTTTAAATTTTTTTTTAATTTTTTTTTTATTATTATTATTAATTCAACTGTGTGTATGTGCACGCGCGTGTCTGTGTGTGTGTGTATGTGTGTGTAGAACCACGGACGAATTCGCGAACCACCATGGACGCCTCCACCTCCTTCTGCCCCGGGATTCACAGGCTCCGCCCTACCAGGACCAGAAGCGCAGGCCGCCCCCGCTTCCGTCTGGCGTCTATACGTGGGATCTGGGATCCGAACTCGGGACCTTCCGCCTGCAAGGCGGAGGCTTAACCCCTGAGCCACCTCTCCAGCCCCGTGAATAATCTTTTTAATATGTTTTTGAATCCGATTTGCTAAGACTTTGTTGAGAATCTTTGCATCTGTATTCATCAGAGAGTTTGGCCTATAGTTTTCTTTTTTAAGTGAATCTTTATTAGGTTTTGGGATTAAAACGATATTAGCTTCATAGAAGGAATTTGGTAGTGTTCCTTCCTTTGCTATTTGATGGAACAGTTTAAGGAGTATTGGTATTATTAACTCCTTAAATGTCTGGTAGAACGCTGTGCTGAATCCATCTGGTCCAGGACATTTTTTGGTGGGAAGAGTTGAGATTACTTCTTCAATTTCCTTATATGTTATAGGACTATTTAAATAATTCACAACTTCCTGATTCAATTTAGGTAAGTTGTGTTTACTTAGAAATTCATCCATCTCTTTTGTGTTGTCAAACTTCACAGAGTATAAGTTTTTGAAATATGATGTTATAATTCTCTGGATTTCTTGGGTATCAGTAGTGATAACTCCATGTTCATTTCTAATTTTGTTAATTTGCGTTTTCTCTCTCCTGCTTTTGGTTAATTTAGCGAGGGGTGTATCAATCTTATTGATTTTTTCAAAGAACCAGCTTTTTGACTGGTTGTTTTTTTTCTATCGTTTTCTTAATCTTGATTTCAGACATTTCTGCCCTTATTTTGCTAATCTCCTCTCTTCTACTACTTTTGGGATCAGATTGCTCTAGTTTCTCTAAAGCTTTAAGCTGCATCATTAAGTTGTTTATTTCTGATGTTTCTATTTTTTTGATGTAGGCATTAAGAGCTATGAACTTACCTCTTAGAACAGCTTTCACTGTGTCCCAGAGATTTTGGTAAGTTGTATTTTCGTTATTATTCACTTTCAGGAAATCTTGAATTTCTTCCTGAATACAGTTCTCATTCAGCATCATAGTGTTAAGTTTCCAGGAGTTAGTGTATTTTCTCTTGTTTGATGTGTTGTGGATGTCCAGCTTTAGGCCGTGGTGGTCTGATAGGGCACAGGTTAGAATTTCAACTTTCTTGTATATGTGTAGATTCATTTTGTGGCCCAATATGTGATCTATTTTGGAGAAAGTTCCGTGTGCTGCTGAGAAAAATGTGTATTCTTTGGTGCGTGGGTGAAAAGTTCGATAGAGATCTGTGAGGTCCATTTCTTTCAGGGTTTGATTAAGTTTCAAAGTGTCTCTGTTAAGCTTTTGAACTGTTGATCTATTCCATGTTGAAAGGACTGTGTTGAAGTCCCCAAGAATTATCGTTTGGGGGTTGATTTCTTGCTTTAGACGCTGTAGGGTTTTCTTAATGAATGTGGAGGGGCCCGTATTGGGTGCATATATGTTTAGTATTGTGAAGTCTTCCTGGTGAATTGTACCTGTGACTAAAATGTAATATCCATCCGTGTCTCTTATAATTTTCTTTGGTTTGAAGTCCACTTTGTCTGATAGTATACAATGGCTACCCCTGCCTGTTTTCTGCTTCCATTAGCTTGTAGAATTGTTGACCAGTCTTTTATTTTTAGAGCGTGCCTATCTTTTGTGGTGAGATGGGTTTCCTGCAGGCAGCAGATTGATGGGTTGTGATTTTTAATCCAAGTTTGTAATCTGTGTCTCTTGATCGGTGAATTAATTCCATTAACATTTAGTGTTATAATGGAGAAACTATTGTTAATTCCAGACATTTATTATGTTTAGTAGTTTTTATAAGTATATTGCTTCACTTTTAATGGTGTTATATTTGCCTTCTGTTCTCCTGGATATGCCTGTTTTTTTCTTCACGCTTGAGTATCATTTCTAGCATTTTTTGAAGGCCTGGTTTGGTGGACATGTATCCCTTCAAGTTGTCTTTGTGCTGGAAGATTTTTCTTTCTCCCTCGATCATGGCGGATAGTTTTGCAGGGTAAATCAGCCTGGGTTGACATTTTTGCTCATTCAATACTTGAAGTATGTCTCTCCAAGCTCTTCTTGCTTTTACTGTTTCGACTGAGAAGTCATTTGTTATTTTAATAGGTTTACCTTTAAAAGTGACTTCTTTTTTCTCCCTTGAAGCTCTCAGCACCAGTTCTTTATCTTGAATGTGGAGTGTTTTAACTATTATTTGCCGTGGGGTGCTTCTGTTTTGGTCGTATCTGTTTGGGGTGCGGAATGCCTCTTGTATATGGATGGGCTTTTCTTTTTTTAGATGAGGAAAGTTTTCCTTGATGATCGTTTGAAAAATTTCCTCAGGGGTGGTATTTTGAGATTCTTGCTCTGGTATTCCATGAATACGCATGTTAGGCTTTTTCAGGGTGTCCCATATCTCTGGATATTTCTCTCCAGTATCTTTTTGGCTTTAACCACCTCTTCCATTGAGCTGGTTAGTACTCCCACTTTATCTTCAAGGTCTGAAATTCTGTTTTCTGCTTCGTTAGTTCTGTTGATAAGACTCTCTGTGGCATTCTGTGTTGAAGATAACTTGTAGCTCAGTTTTAAACTCTGCTTGAGTCTGCATTAGCTGCTCGATGCCAGTTTTTGTTTCTTGCACTGTTTTTCTCAACTCCTCCAAATGTCTGTTGTGCTCCTCTTCAAAGTGATTGATTCGATTATGTAATTCCTCCTGGATTTCCTCTTTCATAGTATTGAACATGGTAATGATCATATTTTGAAAGTCGTTATACTGGGTCAGGCTTTCTTGTCCTTTTTCCGTGGGTTTGTTCTGGTTGGAGTCTAACATTATGGCATTAATTTCTTCAGTGGTAAATTTGTTTACTTGAGTGTTGCTTCTCATGGATTTGCACTTTGACTTTGGCATTTTCGTTTTAACTCTTAAGATCTTTCAATTTCACTAAACTGAATTTTTAGGCCTGGGGTTCTGGAGGTGAGCAGGGACAGAGCTTACCTCGGTCGTGGTTGAGGACCAGTTGGACGGCGCGTCCAGACTGGAAGAGCAGGGTGGGGTGTAAAGGGAGGATGGGGGCGTCGGCGTGGAGCTATTTAACCCGAGGGGCGCTGTGGTGGGCCCAGGCACCGGAGGAAGTCCTCCTCGTCCATCGGCCCTGCGCGGCTCTGGCTGGATGGTGGGAGTCAGAGCCGGGTCCCTTTGGGGTGACCTGGGGTCCTGGTGGGTGGGCGTGGGCGGAACTTACCTAGGTCACGGGGTGAGACCCGGCTGGACCGCGCGCAAGTCCCTACTGGCGGAGCGGGGTAGGGAATGGGAATATAATTGTTTCTAATGACATCCATTTCCGGGCAAATTCCAGTAATTCATCATTTTTGATGGCTGAGTAATTCTCCACTGTATAGATGTACCAGTTTTCTTATCCACTCGTCAACTGTTGGACATTTGGGCTGATTCCATGACTTTGCTATTATAAACAGTGCTGCTATGAACATGGTCGTGCTTGTGCTGTCGAGGCGAACCTCTGCTGCATGGGGGGTTATTCCCAAAAGTGGAATAGCAGGGTCATATGGCATTTCAATCTTAAATGTCTTTAAGAATCTCCAGACGGATCGCCAGAGTGGCTGTATGAGCCTGCATTCCCAACAGCAATGTAGGAGAGTTCCCCTCTCTCCACATCCTCTCCAGCATTTGTTGTTGTTTGTATTGTGGATTTTTGCCATCCTGACTGGGGTGAGATGATATCTCAGGGAAGTTTTGATTTGCATTTCCCTGATGGCTAAGGAAGTGGAACATTTTTTAAGATATTTGTTAGACATTTTAATGTCATCCCTGGTAAATTTTCTTTTAAGTATCAGGGCCCATGTTTTAATTGGGCCATTGGTTTCCTTGGTGTTTAGTTTTCTTTTTTTTTAAATTTTTTTATTCAGTTGTGCTTGTATGCATGTGTGCACTTGTGTGTATGTATGTGTGTGTACAACCACGGATGAATTTGGGAACCACCATGGAAACCTCCACCTTCTTCTTTTTTACTCTGCCCCGGATTCACAGGCTCTGCCCTACCAGGACCGGAAATGCAGGCCGCCCCCTCTTCTGCCCGGCGTCTAAATGTGGGGTCTAGGATCCGAACTCAGGACCTTCTGCCTGCAAGGCAGAGGCTTAACCCCTGAGCCACCTCTCCTGCCCCCGGTGTTTAGTTTTCTAAATTCTTTGTGCACTCTGGATAGTAGAGCTATATCAGATATGTGGTTAGTGAAGATTTTCTCCCATTCTGTGGGTTGCCTTTGAGCTCCTGTTACAATCTCTTTATCTGAACAGAAGCTCTTTAATTTCATAAGATCCCAAATGTTGAGAGTTGGTAACAGTGACTGTTCCATTGGGTGTCTGTTTAGGAACTGTTGGCCTAGTCCAATCAGCTCAAGGGAGTTCCCTATCCTTTCAACTATGGTTTTTATAGTCTCTGGCCTGATATCAAGGTCCTTGGTCCATTTGGAATTAAGTCTTGTACATGGTGACAAGTACAGGTCAAGCTTTAATCTTCTGTATGTGGAGATCCAGTTTTTCCAGCACCATTTGTTGAAGATACTGTTCTTTTTCCATTGGATTTGTTGGCCCCCTTTGTCAAAGACCAAATGGCTTTAACTTTGTGGGCTTATATCTGGGTCTTCAACCCTTATCTATTGATCTGTATGTCTATTTTGGAGCCAGTACCAGGCTGTTTTTACAACAATGGATTTGTAGTATAGACTAAGGTTTGGTATGGTAATACCTCCGGCAGTATTTTTGTTACTCAGGATTGTCTTTGTCTTTTGTGACTCCATATGAATTTTGAGATTGTTTGGTCAACTTCTTTAAAGAATCGCTTTGGGATTTCAATTGGTATAGCATTGAATTTGTATATTGCCTTTGGTAGGATGGTCATTTTTACGATGTTGATTCTGCCAATCCAGGAACATGAGAGGTCTTTCCACCTTCTGGTGTCTTCTCCAATTTCTTTCTTTACTGGCTTTAAAGTTTTCATTGTAAAGGTCTTTTATCTCCTTGGTTAGGTTTATACCAAGGTATTTCATTTTTTTAGGGGCTATAGTGAATGGATTTTTTTCTCGGGCTTTTTCACTTCTTTCATTCTGGGCATATAGGAAGGCCTCTGATTTTTGCACATTTATTTTGTATCCTGCCACCCTGCTGAACTTCTCAATTAGTTCCAGGAGCTTCCTGGTGGAGTTTTTGGGATCACTCAGGTATAAGATCATGTCATCTGCAAATAGGGATAGCTTGACTTCTTACTTGCCAATTTGAATCCCTTTTATGCCCCTTTCTTGTCTTATGGCTTCAGCTAACACTTCAAGTGCAATATTGAATAGACGTGGTGAGAGTGGACAGCCTTGTGTAGTTCCTGATTGAAGTGGGAATGCTTCCAGGTTTTCCCATTTGAGCATAATCCTTGCTGTGGGCTTGTTGTATACAGCTTTTATTATACTGATAAAGGTTCCTTCCATCCTACTGTCTCCAGCATTTTGATCATAAAAGGTTGTTGGATCTTGTCAAAAGCTTTTTCTGCATCTATCGAGAGTATCATGTGGTCTTGGAATTTGGACTGGTTTACAAGATGAATTACTTTTATTGATTTGTGTATGTTGAACCAACCTTGTGTGCCGGGGATGAAGCCGACTTGGTCCCCGTGAATGATCTTTTTGATATGTTTTTGAGTCCTATTTGCTAAGACTTTGTTGAGAATCTTTGCATCTGTGTTCATCAGAGAGATTGGCCTATAGTTTTCTTTTTTAAGTGAATCTTTATTAGGTTTTGGGATTAAAATATTAGCTTCATAGAAGGAATTTGGTAGTGTTCCTTCCTTTGCTATTTGATGGAAGAGTTTATTGGTGTTAACTCCTTAAATGTCTGGTAGAACTCTGTGCTGAATCCATCTGGTCCAGGACATTTTTTGGTGGGAAGTTTCGAGATTACTTCCTCAATTTCCTTATATGTTATAGGACTATTTAAATAATTCACAACTTCCTGATTCAATTTAGGTAAGTTGTATTTACTTCGGAATTCATCCATCTCTTTTGTGTTGTCAAATTTCACAGAGTATAAGTTTTTGAAATATGATGTTATAATTCTCTGGATTTCTCTGGTATCAGTAGTGATATCTCCATTTTCAGTTCTAATTTTGTTGATATGGGTTTTCTCTCTCTTGCTTTTCATTAAATTAGCTAGAGGTGTATCAATCTTATTGATTTTTTCAAAGAACCAGCTTTTTTTTTTGTCTTAGATTTTTTTTTTATTTCAGCTCATACAAACTTATTAGGTACACCAGTTCTGTCCCTTCCTCCTCCTCCCCCCATACCCCCTTCTCCTTCTCCCCACCCCTCTCCCTCCACATCCCCCAGTGCCTCCCGCCCCAATTCCCAGAGAGTCCTTTCTTGTGCATGCCTGATTTTCCTCTGGGCCTTCCTCTCCAATGACGTACAAGGACCCAGTGTCCTTTCCCTGAACCCTTTCCCATGTTCTCCTTAGGTATAGGAACACTGCTGTGGCTGCCAATCCTTTACCTCCAAGGATCTTGGTGCCTTTAGCAGATGCTAGACTTTGTGAGGTCAACAGTGTGTTGGACAATGCGCAGGGCATGCAAAGTCCAATTATGATTGCTTCAGCCCTAACTAGTATAGAGTATCTTACATATCATTGCTCCTCCCATCCTTATGCTCTTACACTCTTACCGCCCCCTCTTCCGCAAATTTCCCTGAGCTTCAAGATGGGGAGAGACGAAGCTGGCCTAGTTCTAGGTGGTTGATATAGAGTCTCTGAAGTTCTGGACTGTGGTTTGTTGGTTTTCTTTTGTAGTTTTGCTGCTCCTGCAACGCCCTTCACTCCATCCTGGTGGGCATTGTATGTTACCCCCTGGCCAGAGACAAAAAGCTGTTAGAGTCTTGTGATAAAAGCACATTCAAAGGTAGATGTAATAAAAGTGGGAAACCACAGTGAGGGAGGGGTCTATCACCCATTGCAAAATTGTTACTTTTTATCTGCCAGACTATATGCCCTCTTCTTCTGGTGAGATCACTCCCCCTCAGTAGTAAATGATCAGGAACAAAAGTCTGTGAACTTAATCAGATGTCTCATTACTTATTTGGGTCCTTGGTGGAGGCCTATTTTCCCTGCTGTAACATGGTCCCTTCTCTCCTTGTTTCTGGTGTGGCCCTCCTACCCCATCCCTCCTGTTCATAATCCTTGGAATTACTGTCTCTAGGTGGGCTGGGTGGGTTTGTTAGTAGGAGCCACCTATTAGGGAGTACATACGGTGCTTAATTTTCTGGGTCTGGGATACTTCGCTTAATATAATTGTTTCTAATGACATCCATTTCCCGGCAAATTCCAGTAATTCATCATTTTTGATGGCTGAGTAGTACTCCATTGTATAGATGTACCACAGTTTCCTTATCCACTCGTCAACTGTTGGACATTTGGGCTGATTCCATGACTTTGCTATTGTGAACAGTGCTGCTATGAACATGGTCATGCTTGTGCTATCGAGGTGAACCTCTGCTGTATGGGGGGTTATTCCCAAAAGTGGAATAGCAGGGTCATATGGCATTTCAATCTTAAATGTCTTTAAGAATCTCCAGACGGCTCGCCAGAGTGGCTGTATGAGCCTGCATTCCCACCAGCAATGTAGGAGAGTTCCCCTCTCTCCACATCCTCTCCAGCATTTGTCGTTGTTAGTATTGTGGATTTTTGCCATCCTGACCGGGGTGAGATGATATCTCAGGGAAGTTTTGATTTGCATTTCCCTGATGGCTAAAGAAGTGGAGCATTTTTTAAGATATTTGTTAGACATTTTAATTTCATCCCTGGTAAAGTTTCTTTGAAGTTCCAGGGCCCATTTTTTAATTGGGCCATTGGTTTCCTTGGTGTTTAGTTTTCTAAGTTCTTTGTGCACTCTGGACAATAGAGCTCTATCAGATATGTGGTTAGTGAAGATTTTCTCCCATTCTGTGGGTTGCCTTTGAGCTCGTGTTACAATCTCTTTATCTGAACAGAAGCTCTTTAATTTCACAAGATCCCAAGTGTTGAGAGTTGGTAGCAGTGACTGTGCCATTGGATGTCTGTTTAGGAACTGTTGGCCTAGCCCAATCAGTTCGAGGGATTTCCCTATCCTTTCAACTATGGTTTTTATAGTCTCTGGCCTGATATCAAGGTCCTTGATCCATTTGGTATTAAGTCTTGTACATGGTGACAAGTACGGGTCCAGCTTTAATGTTCTGCATGTGGAGATCCAGTTTTGCCAGCACCAGTTGTTGAAGATGCTGTTCTTTTTCCATTGGATTCTTTGGGCCCCTTTGTCAAAGACCAAATGGCTGTAACTTTGTGGGCTTATATCTGGGTCTTCAATCCTTATCCATTGATCTGTGTGTCTATTTTGGAGCCAGTACCAGGCTGTCTTTACAACTATGGATTTGTAGTATAGACTAAGGTTTGGTATGGTTATACCTCCAGCTGTGTTTTTGTTACTCAGGATTGTTTTTGCTATCCTGGGTCTTTTGTGCCTCCATATGAACTTTGAGATTTCTTTGCTGAACTTCTTTGAAGAATTGCTTTGGGATTTTGATTGGTATAGCATTGAATCTGTATATTGCCTTTGGTAGGATGGTCATTTTCACGATGTTGATTCTGCCAATCCAGGAACAAGGGAGGTCTTTCCACCTTCTGGTGTCTTCTGCTATTTCTTTCTTTAGGGTTTTAAAGTTTTCATTGTAAACGTGTTTTACCTCCTTAGTTAGGTTTATACCAAGGTATTTCATTTTTTTAGGGGCTATAGTAAATGGTATTGTTTCTCTCAAGGCTTTTTCACTTCTTTCATTCTGGGCATATAGGAAGGCCTCTGATTTTTGCACATTTATTTTGTATCCTGCCACCCTGCTGAATTTCTCAATTAGTTCCAGGAACTTCCTGGTGGAGTTTTTGGGATCCCTCAGGTATAAGATCATGTCATCTGCAAATAGGGATACCTTGACTTCTTCCTTGCGGATTTGAATCCCTCTTATGTCCCTTTCTTGTCTTATGGCTTCAGCTAACACTTCAAGTACAATATTGAATAGAAGTGGTGAGAGTGGACAGCCCTGTCTAGTTCCTGATCGAAGTGGGAATGCTTCCAATTGTTCCCCATTGAGCATAATCCTTGCTGTGGGCTTGTTGTATATAGCTTTTATTATATTGATAAAGGTTCCTTCCATTCCTATTGTCTCTAGCGTTTTGATCATAAAAGGCTGTTGGATCTTGTCAAAAGCTTTTTCTGCATCTATCGAGAGTATCATGTGGTCTTGGACTTTGGACTGGTTTACATGATGAAAAGCATTTATTGATTTGCGTATGTTGAACCAACCTTGTGTGCCGGGGATGAAGCCTACTTGGTCCCCATGATTGATCTTTTTAATATGTTTTTGAATCCAATTTGCTAAGACTTTGTTGAGAATCTTTGCGTCTGTGTTCATCAGAGAGATCGGCCTATAGTTTTCTTTTTTAAGCGAATCTTTATTAGGTTTTGGGATTAAAACGATATTAGCTTCATAGAAGGAATTTGGTAGTGTTCCTTCTTTTGCTATTTGATGGAACAGTTTAAGGAGTATTGGTGTTATTAACTTCTTAAATGTCTGGTAGAACTCTGTGCTGAATCCATCTGGTCCAGGACATTTTTTGGTGGGAAGATTCAAGATTACTTCCTCAATTTCCTTATATGTTATAGGACTATTTAAATAATTCACAACTTCCTGATTCAATTTAGGTAAGTTGTGTTTACTTAGAAATTCATCCATCTCTTTTGTGTTTTCAAACTTCACAGAGTATAAGTTTTTGAAATATGATGTTATAATTCTCTGGATTTCTTGGGTATCAGTAGTGATAACTCCATGTTCATTTCTGATTTTGTTAATTTGGGTTTTCTCTCTCTTGCTTTTGGTTAGTTTAGCTAGGGGTTTATCAATCTTGTTGATTTTTTCAAAGAACCAGCTTTTTAAAAATTTAATAATTTTTTATTATTATTTCAGCTCATACAAACTTAATAGGTACACCAGTTCCCTCCCTCCCTCCTCCTCCCCCTGAACCCCCTACTCCCTCTCCCCTCACCCCTTCCTCTCCACCCCCCATTGCCTCCTGCCCCAATTTCCAGAGAGTCCTTTCTTGTGCATGCCTGACTCTTGTCTGGGCCCTCCTCTCCGATGATGCACAAGGACCCAGTGGCACTTCCCTGAACCCTTTCCCGTGTTCCCCCCAAGCATAGGAACACTGCTGTGGCTGCCAATCCCCTGCCTTCAAGGATCCTGGTGCCCTCAGCAGATGCTAGACTTTGTGAGGTCAATATTGTGTTTGACATTACGCAGGGCATGCAAAGTCCAAGTATGATTGCTTCGGCCCTAACTTGTGTGGAGTATCTTGCATATCATTGCTCCTTCCATCCTTTTGCTCTTACACAATCTTACCGCCCCCTCTTCCGCAAATGTCCCTGAACTTCAGGATGGGGAGAGATTAGTCTGGCCTAGTTCTAGGTGGTTGATAAAGAGTCTCTGAAGTTCTGGATTGTGGTTTGTTGATTTTCTTTTGTAATTTTTCTGCTCCTGCAATGCCCTTCAATCCATCCTGCTGGGAACTGTATGTCACCCTCTGGCCAGAGACAAAAAGCTGTGAAACTGGAGTCTTATTATAAGAGCACATATTCAAGGGTAGATGTAATAAAAGTAGGAAACCTCAGTGAGGGAGGGGTCAATCACCCATTTGGAAAATGAAGAACCAGCTTTTTGACTGGTTGATTTTCTGTATGTTTTCCTAATCTCGATTTTGGATATTTCTTCCCTTATGTTGCTAATCTCCTCTCTTCTACTGCTTTTGGGATCAGATTGTTCTAGTTTCTCTAGAGCTTTAAGCTGCATTGTTAAGTTATGTATTTATAATGTTTCCATTTTTTTGATGTAGGCATTAAGAGCAATGAACTTACCTCTTAGAACAGCTTTCATTGTGTCCCAGAGATTTTGGTAAGTTGTATTTTCATTATAGTTCTCTCTCAGGAAATCTTGAATTTCCTTTTTAATTTCTTCCTGAATCCAATTCTCATTCAGCATCATAGTGTTAAGTTTCCAGGAGTGAGTGTATTTTCTCTTGTTTGATGTGTTATGGATGTCCAGCTTTAGGCCGTGGTGGTCTGATAGGGCACAGGTTAGAATTTCAACTTTTCTGTATATGTGAAGATTCATTTTGTGGCCCAATATGTGATCTATTTTGGAGAAACTTCCATGTGCTGCTGAGAGAAATGTGTATTCTTTGGTGCGTGGATGAAACATTTGAATGAGATCTGTGAGGCCCATTTCTTTCAGGGTTTGATTAAGTTCCAAAGTGTCTCTGTTAAGCTTTTGACCTGTTGATCTATCCCATGTTGAGAGGGCAGTGAAGAACCAGCTTTTTGACTGGTTGATGTTTTCTATTGTTTTCTTTATCTCGATTTCAGATATTTCTCCCCTTATTTTGCTAATCTCCTCTCTTCTACTACTTTTGGGATGAGATTGCTCTAGTTTCTCTAAAGCTTTAAGCTGCATTGTTAAGTTATTTATTTCTGATGTTTTCATTTTTCTTATGTAGGCATTAAGAGCTATGAACGTACCTCTTAGGACAGCTTTCATTGTGTCCCAGAGATTTTGGTACGTTGTATTTTCATTATCGTTCGCTTTCAGGAAATCTTGAATTTCCTTTTTAATTTCTTCCTGAATCCAGTTCTCATTCAGCATCATAGTGTTAAGTTTCTAGGAGTTAGTATATTTACTGTCGTTTGTTGTGTTGTGGATATACAGCTTTAGGCCGTGGTGGTCTGATAGTCCACAGGTTCGAATTTCAACTTTCCTGTATATGTGGAGATTCGTTTTGTGGCCCAATATGTGATCTATTTTGGAGAAACTTCCATGTGCTGCTGAGAAAAATGTGTATTCTTTGGTGCGTGGATTAAAAGTTCGATAGAGATCTGTAAGGTCCATTTCTTTAAAGGTTTGATTAAGTTCCAAAATGTCTCTGTTAAGCTTTTGACATGTTGATTTATCCCATGTTGAGAGGGCAGTGTTGAAATCCCCAAGAATTATCATTTGGGGGTTGATTTCTTGCTTTAGACGCTGTAGGATTTTCTTAATGAATGTGGAGGGGCAGGGCCCATTTTTTAATTGGGTCATTGGTTTCCTTGGTGTTTAGTTTTCTAAGTTCTTTGTGCACCCTGGATAATAGAACTCTGTCAGATATGTGGTTGTGAAGATTTTCTACCATTCTGTGGGTTGCCTTTGAGCTCGGGTTACAATCTCTTTATCTGAATAGAAGCTCTTTAGTTCACAAGATCCCATCTGTTGAGAGTTGGTTGTAGTGACTGTGCTATTAGATATCCGTTTAGGAACTGTTGGCCTAGCCCAATCAGCTCGAGGGAGTTCCCTACTCTTTCAACTATGGGTTTTATAGTCTGTGGATTTATATCGAGGTCCTTGATCCATTTGGAATCAATTCTTGTATATGGTGACAAGTACGGGTTTAGTTTTAATCTTCTGCATGTGGATATCCAGTTTTGCCAGCACAATTTGTTGAAGATGCTGTTCTTTTTCCATTGGATTTGTTGGGTCCCTTTGTCAAAGATCAAATGGCTGTAATTGTGTGGTCTTGTATCTGGGTCTTCAACCCTTATTCATTGTTCTGTGTGTCTATTTTGGAGCCAGTACCAGGCTGTTTCTATAACTTTGGATTTGTAGTATAGACTAAGGTTTGGTATGGTCATACCTCCAGTAGTGTTTTTGTTACTCAGGATTGTCTTTGGTGTCCTGGGTCTTTTGTGCCTCCATATGAATTTTTAGATTGTTTGGTCAACTTCTTTAAAGAATTGCTTTGGGATTTTAATTGGTATAGCATTGAACTTGTATATTGCCTTTGGTAGGATGGTCATTTTATGATGTTGATTCTGCCAATCCAGGAACAAGGGAGGTCTTTCCACCTTCTGGTGTCTTCTGCAATTTCTTTCCTTAGGGTTTTAAAGTTTTCATTGTAAAGGTCTCTTACTTCCTTGGTTAAGTTTATGCCAAGGTATTTCATTTTTTTAGGTGCTGTAGTAAGTGGGATTGTTTCTCTCAGGGCTTTTTCACTTCTTTCATTCTGGGCATATAGGAAGGCCACTGACTCATGTACATTTATTTTGTATCCTGCCACCCTGCTGAATTTCTCAATTAGTTCCAGGAGCTTCCTGGTGGAGTTTTTGGGATCACTCAGGTATAAGATCATGTCATCTGCAAAGAGGGATAGCTTGACTTCTTCCTTGCCGATTTGAATCCCTTTTATGCCCCTTTCTTGTCTTATGGCTTCAGCTAACACTTCAAGTATAATATTGAATAGAAGTGGTGAGAGTGGACAGTCTTGTCTAGTTCCCGATCAAAGCATAAATGCTTATAATTTTTCCCCGTTGGATATAATCCTTGCTGTAGGTTTGTTGTATATAGCTTTTATTATATTGATAATAGTTCCTTCCATTCCAACTGTCTCTAGGGTTTTGATCATAAAAGGCTGTGGATCTTGTCAAAAGCTTTTTCTGCATCTATCGAGAGTATCATGTGGTCTTGGACTTTGGACTTGTTTATATGATGAATTACATTTATTGATTTGCATATGTTGAACCAAACTTGTGTGCCGGGGATAAAGCCTACTTGATCCCCATGAATGATTTTTTTTTTAAAGGAACTTTCTTTTTTTAATTCAATTGTGTGTGTGTGTGTGCATGTGCGTGTATGTAGAACTACGGATGAATTCGTGAACCACCATGGACTTCCTTCATCTTCTCCTTGTTTACTCTGCCTCAGGATTCACAGGCTCCGCCCTACCAGGTCCAGAAACGCAGGCCGCCCCCGTTCCCGCCTGGCGTCTATATGTGGGATCTGAGATCTGAACTCAGGACCTTCTGCCTGCAAGGTAGAGGCTTAACCCCTGAGCCACCTCTCCAGTCCATGAATGATCTTTTTGATATGGTTTTGAATCTGATTTTCTAAGACTTTGTTGAGAATCTTTGCATCTGTGTTCATCAGTGAGATTGGCCTATAGTTTTCTTTTCTAAGTGTATCTTTATTAGGTTTTGGGATTAAGATGATATTAGCTTCATAGAAGAAATTTGGTAGTGTTCCTTCCTTTGCTATTTGATGGAACAATTTAAGGAGTATTGGTATTATTAACTCCTTAAATGTCTGGTAGGTCTTTCCTGGGACATTTTTTGGTGGGAAGATTGGAAGTTACTTCCTCAATTTCCTCATATGGTATAGGACTATTTAAATAATTCACAACTTCCTGATTCAATTTAGGTAAGCTGTTTTTACTTAAGAATTCATCCATCTCTTTTTGTTGTCAAATTTCACAGAGTATAAGTTTTTGAAATATGATGTTATGATTGTCTGGATTTCTTGGGTATCAGTAGTGATAACTCGATTTTCATTTCTAATTTTGTTAATTTGGGTTTTCTCTCTCTTGCTTTTGGTTAAATTAGCTAGAGGTGTATCAATCTTATTGAATTTTTCAAAGAACCAGCTTTTTAAAAATTTAATACATTTTTTATTATTATTTCAGCTCATACAAACTTAATAGGTACACCAGTTCCCTCCCTCCCTCCTCCTCCCCCTGAACCCCCTACTCCCTCTCCCCTCACCCCTTCCTCTCCACCCCCCATTGCCTCCTGCCCCAATTTCCAGAGAGTCCTTTCTTGTGCATGCCTGACTCTTGTCGGGCCCTCCTCTCCGATGATGCACAAGGACCCAGTGGCACTTCCCTGAACCCTTTCCCGTGTTCCCCCCAAGCATAGGAACACTGCTGTGGCTGCCAATCCCCTGCCTTCAAGGATCCTGGTGCCCTCAGCAGATGCTAGACTTTGTGAGGTCAATATTGTGTTTGACATTACGCAGGGCATGCAAAGTCCAAGTATGATTGCTTCGGCCCTAACTTGTGTGGAGTATCTTGCATATCATTGCTCCTTCCATCCTTTTGCTCTTACACAATCTTACCGCCCCCTCTTCCGCAAATGTCCCTGAACTTCAGGATGGGGAGAGATTAGTCTGGCCTAGTTCTAGGTGGTTGATAAAGAGTCTCTGAAGTTCTGGATTGTGGTTTGTTGATTTTCTTTTGTAATTTTTCTGCTCCTGCAATGCCCTTCAATCCATCCTGCTGGGAACTGTATGTCACCCTCTGGCCAGAGACAAAAAGCTGTGAAACTGGAGTCTTATTATAAGAGCACATATTCAAGGGTAGATGTAATAAAAGTAGGAAACCTCAGTGAGGGAGGGGTCAATCACCCATTTGGAAAATGAAGAACCAGCTTTTTGACTGGTTGATTTTCTGTATTGTTTTCCTAATCTCGATTTTGGATATTTCTTCCCTTATGTTGCTAATCTCCTCTCTTCTACTGCTTTTGGGATCAGATTGTTCTAGTTTCTCTAGAGCTTTAAGCTGCATTGTTAAGTTATGTATTTATAATGTTTCCATTTTTTTGATGTAGGCATTAAGAGCAATGAACTTACCTCTTAGAACAGCTTTCATTGTGTCCCAGAGATTTTGGTAAGTTGTATTTTCATTATAGTTCTCTCTCAGGAAATCTTGAATTTCCTTTTTAATTTCTTCCTGAATCCAATTCTCATTCAGCATCATAGTGTTAAGTTTCCAGGAGTGACTGTATTTTCTCTTGTTTGATGTGTTATGGATGTCCAGCTGGCCGTGGTGGTCTGATAGGGCACAGGTTAGAATTTCAACTTTTCTGTATATGTGAAGATTCATTTTGTGGCCCAATATGTGATCTATTTTGGAGAAACTTCCATGTGCTGCTGAGAGAAATGTGTATTCTTTGGTGCGTGGATGAAACATTTGAATGAGATCTGTAAGGTCCATTTCTTTCAGGGTTTGATTACGTCCCAAAGTGTCTCTGTTAAGCTTTTGACCTGTTGATCTATGCCATGTTGAGAGGGTGGTGTTGAAGTCCCCAAGAATTATCGTTTGGGGGTTGATATTTTGCTTTAGACGCTGTAGGGTTTTCTTAATGAATGTGGAGGGGCCCGTATTAGGTATATATGTATTCACTATTGTGAAGTCTTCCTGGTGAATTGTACCTGTGACTAAAGTGTAGTATCCATCTGTGTCTCTTATCATTTTTTGGGGGTTTGAAGTCCACTTTGTCCAACAGCATAATGGCTACCCTTGCCTGTTTCCTGGTTCCATTAGCTTGCAATATTTTGGACCAGCCTTTCATTTTTAGGATATGCCTGTCTTTTATGGTGAGATGAGTTTCCTGCAGGCAGCAGATTGATAGGTTTTGGTTTTTAATCCAGGTTTGTTATCTTTGTCTCTTGATCGGTGATTTAACACCATTGACATTTAAGGTTATAATGGAGAAATTATTTTTAATTCTGGACTTTTTCATGTTTAGTGGATTTTGTAAGCGTATTGTTTGACACTCATGTTTTGGTGGTATTATACTTCCCTTCTGTCCTCCTGGATACACTTGTTCTTTTCTTCAAGCTTGAGTATCATTTCTAGCATTTTTTGAAGGCCTGGTTTGGTAGACGTGTATCCCTTCAAGTTGTCTTTGTGCTGGAAAATTTTTCTTTCTCCCTCGATCATGACAGATAGTTTTGTCCGGTATTATCTGGGTTGGCATTTTTGCTCATTCAATACTTGTAGTATGTCTCTCCAAGCTCTTCTTGCTTTTACTGTTTCCATTGAGAAGTCATTTGTTATTTTAATAGGTTTACCTTTAAAAGTGACTTGCCTTTTTTCTTTTTTATTATTAATACATTTTTTGTTATTATTTCAGCTCATACAAACTTAATAGGTACACCAGTTCCCTCCCTCCCTCCTCCTCCCCCCGTACCCCCTGCTCCCCCTCCCCACCCCCCTCCCTCCCCATTCCCCCAGTGCCTCCCGTCCCAATTCCCAGAGAGTCCTTTCTTGTGCATGCCTGATTTTCCTCTGGGCCCTCCTCTCCGATGACGTACAAGGACCCAGTGGCCTTTCCCTAAACCCTTTCCCGTGGTCCCCTTAGGTATAGGAACACTGCTGTGGCTGCCAATCCTTTGCCTCCAAGGATCTTGGTGCCTTTAGCAGATGCTAGACTTTGTGAGGTCAACAGTGTGTTGGACAATGCGCAGGGCATGCAAAGTCCAATTATGATTGCTTCAGCCCTAACTAGTATAGAGTATCTTACATATCATTGCTCCTCCCATCCTTTTGCTCTTACACTCTTACCGCCCCCTCTTCTGCAAATTTCCCTGAGCTTCAAGATAGGGAGAGATTAAGCTGGCCTAGTTCTAGGTGGTTGATATAGAGTCTCTGACATTCTGGATTGTGGTTTGTTGATTTTCTTTTGCAGTTTTGCTGCTCCTGCAATGCCCTTCACTCCATCCTGGTGGGCATTGTATGTTACCCCCTGGCCAGAGACAAAAAGCTGTTAAACTAGAGTCTTGTGATAAAAGTACATTCAAAGGTAGATGTAATAAAAGTGGGAAACCATACTAAGGGAGGGGTCTATCACCCATTTGCAAAAGGGTTACTTTTTATCTGCCAGACTATATGCCCTCCTCTTCTGGTGAGATCACACCCCCTCAGTAGTAAATGATCAGGAACAAAAGTCTGTGAACTTAATCAGATGTCTCTACTTATTTGGGTCCTTGATGGAGGCCTATTTTCTCTGCTGTAACATGGTCCCTTCTCTCCTTGTTTCTGGTGTGGCCCTCCTACCCCATCCCTTCTGTTCATAATCCTTGTAATTACTGTCTCTAGGTGGGCTGGGTGGGTTTAGTACTAGGAGCCACCTATTAGGGAGTACATACAGTGCTTTATTTTCTGGTCTGGGATACTTCACTTAATATAATTGTTTCTGATGACATCCATATCCCGGGAAATTCCAGTAATTCATCATTTTTGATGGCTGAGTAGTACTACATTGTATAGATGTACCACAGTTTCCTTATCCACTCGTGACTTGCTTTTTTTCTCTTGAAGCTCTGAGCACCTTTTCTTTGTCTTGAATGTGGAGTGCTTTGTCTATTATTTGCCGTGGCGATTTTCTATTTTGGTCATATCTGTTTGGAGTGCGAAATACCTCCTGTATTTGGATAGGCTTCTCATTCTTTAGTTGTGGAAGTTTTCATTTATGATAATTTGAAAAATTTCCTCCGGTGTGGTATTTTGGGATTCTTGTTCTGTTATTCCATGAATGCGCATGTTAGGCGTCTTCAGGGTGTTCCATATCTCTTGAATATTCCTCTCCAGTATCTTTTTGGCTTTAAGAATCTCTTCCATTGAGCTGTTTAATTCTCCCACTTTGTGTTCAAGATCTGAAATTCTATTTTCTGCTTCGTTAGCTCTGCTGACAAGACTCTCTGTTGAGTTTTGGGTTGAAGATAACTTGTCTTTTAGTTCGATTTTAAACTCTGCCTGATACTAGGATCCTTGGTGGCAAAGGATTGACAGCCACAGTAGTGTTACTATGCTTAAAAGGAAAATAAGAAATGGTTCTGGGAAATGCCACTGGGTCCTTGCACCTCATCGGAAAGGAGGACCCAGAGGAGAGTTTGGCATGCTCACTAAAGGATGCTCCGGGGATGGGAGGGGGAGGCACTCGGGGATGGGGAGGAAAGGGGGAGCAGAGGGGTCACAGGGGTTGGGGGGGTAGAGGGAGGAAAGGGACCATTGTACCTGTTAAGTTTGTGTGAGTGGAAATAAAAAAAGTAAACATAAAAAAATAAACTCTGCCTGAGAGTGTTTTATCTGCTCTATGCTTATTTTTTCTTTTGAACTGTTTCTCAACTCCTCCAAGTGCCTGTTATGTTCCTGTTCAAAGTGGTTGATGCGGTTGTTTAATTCCTCTTGGATTTCCTGTTTCATAGTATTAATCATGGTAATGATCATACTTTGAAAGTCGTTATCTTGGGTCAGGATTTCTTGGCTATTTTCTGTGAATTTGTTCTGGTTGGAATTCATCATTATGGGGTTAATTCTTTCGGTGGGAGATTGGCCTTCTTGGGTTTTGTTTCTCATGGATCTGCACTTTGACTTGGGCATTATTTTTTTGCTTTTAGGACCTTTCAGTTTCTGTGTGTTTTTGACAATCGATTTAGTTGGTATCACTACACTTGGGCAGTTATTTCTAGTGCTTGCCTTGGAGTTGGGTACATTTGTCTTTTGTTATTGTTATTTCCTAGATGAGGCTATTAGGCTGTTAGTACATCAGTTAAGTCAGGTTAAGTAGACAGGGGGTGAATATTAGTATGGTAGTGCCCTTTTACAATTTAGTACTTTAGAGATACGTGAGGGTGAGTGGTATAGTCCCTGAAGGTGTACGTGTTTTGGGGTTGGCTATATGGAAAAGTTACTCTACAATAACTAATAATTGAAAGGAGCAGGATGGTAACAAGAGGGGGTTTACTTATCTTTGGACTGGATGTGGAGAATCTTGGACTGGATGTGGAGAATCTCTCCCATGTGTTAGGATGAATTTAGAGGATTTCAGATGTGTGGCCTTTGTCCCCTAGAGGTTTGCTTGTGTCTTCTTTGGACTCTGTTAATTCTGATGAGCAGTGTGTCCTCCCTGGACTGTGGCGCAGTGTGTCCTCAGTGGACTGGGATGGAGGACTGCAAGGGAGTCCTGTCCCATCAGGCAGGCGGGCGGGACAGAGGGGCTGGTACCTGGGGCATGGCCAGTGCAAACCGAGACAGCCTGGGTGTTGCTCAGGCTTGCTGGTGGGAGGAGCTGGGACGAGTGGCGACCTGGGTGCTGGTGGAACTTACCTGGGATGGAGGACCAGGAGGGAGTCCTGTCCCAGGCACGGGGGGGTGGGAGTTGGGGGGTGAGGCAGGCTGGACCAAGACCAAAGATTTGTAATTTGAGGCATAAAAAAGTTCTTATTTTTTGGGGCTGGAGAGGTGGCTCAGGGGTTAAGCCTGTGCCTTGAAGGTGGAAGGTCCTGAGTTCGGATCCTAGACCCCACGTATAGACTCTGAGCAGATGCACGGCGGCCTATGTTTCTGGAGCTGGTAGGGCGGAGCCCGTGAATCCCAGGGCTGAGTAGACAAGGAGGAGGTGGAGGTGGTCCATGGTGGTTCCCTAATTTGCCTGTGGTTCTGTGCACACATGCGCGCACACACACATGTTCACACATGCACAATTCAATAAATAATAATAAAAAAACTAAAAAAAAGTATTCATTTTTCTTTCTCCAGAGTGGGTTCCCTGGTGAATTTGATTAATTAATTAAAGTTTTAGTTAAGACTCTGGTGAGGATGAGACGTCTGTCTGTGGTCAATCTCCAGTTGTCTCTTATCTTGGTGTTGGGTCAGCTGGCAGAATCTTTATCATCTTGTTCATCAACATAGTGGGGAGTATCTGGTACAACTGGGGTTGGCAGGGTGATTAGAGCAGCGGGATGGTAATGGCTGCCACCCCCTGGCAGCCTCGTCTGCTAGGTTGTTGCCCCCGGCTTCCGGAGAGTCGCCTTTCTGGTGTCCAGGGCAGTGGACTATAGCCAATTTCCTGGGTAGCTGGAGATTGGCCAGGAGTGCTAGGATTTCTTCTTTGTTTTTAATAGTCTTTCCCTCAGCTGTTGAGAGCCCCCATTCGTGTAGATGGCACCACGTACACGAGCTGTGGCAAAGGCATATTGGCTATCAGTACAAATGTTAGCCACCTTTCTCTGGGCCCTTCCGAGAGCCTCCTTCAAGCCTACGAGTTCAACCTGTCGGGCTGAAGAACCTGTGGGCAAGGCAGAAGTCCGTATAGGGTCATCTAAAGTTACCACCACCGCTTCCGCAAACCTCGTTGTGTCCTTGATGAAGCTGCTGTCACCTGGATGTGGCCAGGGGATGTCCGTCAAGTCTGGGTGAGTTCCTTGAGCTTTTTGAAGAATATTGAAGCAGTCATGGAGCACCTTGGAGTCCGGATTTGGCAGGAGCGTTGCTGAGTTCAAGGTGGAGCTAAGGAGGGATTCAGGAGCAGTGCTTGATGATGTGTGAGCCTTGAGTTAATCATCCATTGATCTGGGGGAATGCGATTGTAAGGGGTTGTCCCAGGGCCAGTTTGTCTGCATCTTTTACCAGGAGGGCAGTGGCTGCAATGATGCATAGATAATGGGGCCATCCAGTAGCCAGTGGATCTAATTTCTTTGATATGGTTGAAAACGGGCATTTCCAGGGACTGAGCTGTTGGGTGTTTCTCATCGATATAGAGTTGGAACAGTTTATTGAGATCAAGTAAAGCCAGAGCTGGGGCCTTGAGCATGCCTTTTTTTATTATTATTTCTGCTCATACAAACTTAGTAGGTACACCGGTTCCCTCCCTCCCTCCTTCTCCCCCCCTACTCCCCTGCTCCCCTTCCCCTCCCCCCTCCCCATCCTTCAGTACCTGCCCCCAATCCCTGGAGAATCCTTTAATGTGCCTGCCAGTCTCTCCTCTGGGCTCTCCTCTCCGATGACGTACAAGGACTCAGTGGCATTTCCCTGAATACTTTCCTGTGTTCTCCTTAAGCATAGGAACACTACTGTGGCTGTCAATCCCTCACCTCCAATGATATTGGTGCCTTTAGCAAATGCTAGACTTTGTGGGGTCAATAGTGTGTTGGAGCAATGCCTTTTTTTATAGCTTGAAAGGCCTGTTCTTGTGATTTAGACTATGCAAATATTTCATCAGATTCCCAGGTGGCATTATATAGAGGCTTGGCTAGCTTAGCAAACCCAGATATCCATAAGTGGCAGAACCCAGCGGACCTGAGGAACTCCCTTAGTTGTCTCTGCTTTTTCGGAACCAGGATGGTTCCCTTCCTCACAGGGGATAGCCATCGTTTTCCTTCCTTCATGATATACCCAAGGTATGTTACCTCAGTGGCACAGAGTTGGGCCTTCTTGGGTGAGACCTTATAACCTGAGGGCGCTAAAGTCCTGAGTAAGTCTCTGCTTCCTTCTAGGCAGGTTGGCATGTCTTTAGTGGATAACAGCATGTCACCCACATATTGAAGGAGAGTCACATTGGGGTGGAGAGAAGATACTCACATAGATCCTGGTGTAAGGCCTCATCAAAAATGATAGGCAAAGTTTTGAATCCTTGTGGGAGTCAGGTCCGGGTCAGTTGTCCACTAAATCCCATATCTGGGTCTTGCCATTCAAAGGCAAAGATGGGCTGGCTGTCCTTATGCAGGGGAATGCTAAAAAAGGCATCTTTTATTTATTTATTTTTTTACATGTTCACACTTTTTTTTTTATTTCCACTCATACAAACTTAACAGGTACACCGGTCCCCTCCCTCCCTCCAACCTCCCACCACCCTGTGCCCCCCTCCCCTCACCCCTCCCTCCCTATCCCCCAGTGCCTCGCCCTCCCATCCCCGGAGCATCCTTTAATGGGCATGCCAGACTCTCCTCTGGGTCCTCCTCTCTGATAAGGTGCAAGGACCCAGTGGCATTTCCCTGAACCCTTTCCTGTGTTCCCCTTAACTACTGTGGCTGTCAATCCCTTGCTTCCAAGGATCTTAGTGCCTTTAGCAAATGCTAGACTTTGTGGGGCCAATAGTGTGTGGGACATTGCGCAGGGCATGCAAAGTCCAATTGTGATTGCTTCAGCTCTAACTTGTGTGGAGAATCTTGCATATCATTGCTCCTCCCATCCTTGTGCTCTTACACTCTTACCATCCCCTCTTCTGCAAATTTCCCTGAGCTTCTGGATGGGGAGAGATTAGGCTGGCTTAGTTCTATGTGGTTGATATAGAGTCTCTAATGTTCTGAATTATGGTTTGTTGATTTTTTTCCCAGTTTTGCTGCTCCTGCAATGCCCTTCACTCCATCCTGATGGGTATTGGATGTCACCCCCTGGCCAGAGATAAAAAGCTGTTAAACTAGAGTGTTGTTATAATAGCACATTCAAAGGTAGATGTAATAAAAGTAGGAAACCGCAGTGAGGGAGGGGTCAATCACCCATTTGCAAAATGGTAACTTTTTATCTGTCAGACTATATGCCTTCCCCTTCTGGTGAGATCATACCCCATCAGTTGTAAATGATCAGGAAGGAAAGTCTGTGAACTTAACCAGATGTCTCATTACTTACTTGCAGTCCTACAAAAGGCATCTTTTAAATCCAAGATAGTGTAGATTTGTTTATCTTGTGGCAAGGAACTCAGGAGGGTATAGGGATTAGGAACAATGTCTTCTATCTCCTTATTCACTTCCCTCAGGTATTACATTGGTCTGCAGTCTCTCATGCCCAGTTTCTTTTTTTTTTAAACATTTTTTTATTATTATTTCTGCTCATACAAACTTAGTAGGTACGCCGGTTCCCTCCCTCCCTCCTCCTCTCCCCGAACCCCGTGCTCCCCCTCTCCTCACCCCTCCCTCCCCATCCCCCAGTGCCTCCCCCCAATCCCCGGAGAATCCTTTAAGGTGCATGCCAGTCTCTCCTCTGGGTCCTCCTCTCCGATGACGTACAAGGACCCAGTGGCATTTCCCTGAACCCTTTCCTGTGTTCCCCTTAAGCATAGGAATACTACTGTGGCTGTCAATCCCTTGCCTCCAAGGATCTTGGTGCCTTTAGCAGATGCTAGACTTTGTGAGGTCAATAGTGTGTTGGACATAGCATAGGTCATGCAAAGTCCAATTGTGATTGCTTCGGCCGTAACGTGTGTGGAGTATCTTGAATATCATTGCTCCTCCCATCCTTGTGCCCATGCCCAGTTTCTTGACAGGAAGTAACGGGGTATTCCAGAGTGACTTATGAGGAACCTTAGTCTCTTTGTGTGGTATCGGATTCCTTGTCGAGCCTTTGGAGTCATTGAGTATTGCCTAACACAGACAAGTTGTCCAGAGGTTTTTAAAGTCACAAGTAAGGTGCCTAATGTGAGACCAATCCAGAGGGAGGTTAGTTTTGCCCAGACATTGGGGATGTCTCTTTGTAGTTGAGCTAAGAGGGTCTGAGATTGAGGAGATGGAGTGGTGGGGAAAAGCCAGAACTCTTCCTCCAAACTGAGGACACAGACGATCTCCACAGGTGAAGATATAGTAACCTCTTCATCATTAAAACAGATTTGGGCTCACATCTCATGGAGGAGGTCTGTCCCCCGGAGTGGATATGGACATTATGGGATCACCATGAAGGAGTGGGAGACTTTGCCTGTGCCCAAGTCCACAGTGCATTTCATGGTTCATGGGTACAGGTTGGTTCTGGTTGCTCCCTGAACCCAGGTTTGTTGCCCTGAGAGAGGTGAGGTCCAAGAGCTGTTTTAAGGACTGAATGATGAGCTCCTGTATCTATGAGGAAGTCTATTGGTTGCCCCTACACATTCAGGGTCACCCAAGGCTTGAGGAGGGGTGACAAGCCCTGGTCCCTTCAGTCGATAAGACTTAGGGCTTTTATGGGTCTCTGAGTAGGGTGGTCCTGTTGGTTGCTTCTGGGGCATTCCCCTTTCCAATGTCTAAGTTCTTTGCAGTAAGCACATTGGTTTCTCAAGAGGTGCCTGCCCCTCTGGGTTCTGGGTTCCCTGGGATAGCGTCTCTGAGATATTGGGGACTTTTGGGCATGGAGGGAAGTTGATGCCCTTTGTGTTGGGCATTAGAAGGGTTTTATCCAGTCCTTTGGTTTGTTTATCTTCTGGGTTCTCCCTATTATTATAAGTTCTGGTAATGATTTCCATGAGTTCAGAAAGATTCTTACCTTCAAAGCCCTCACTATGTTGTAGCTTTTTCCATATGTCAGAGGCAGATTGGCCAGCGAAGGCCATGTTAATTGCCCTCTGATTTTCGAATGCTTCTCGGCCAATTGGAGTATAGATCCAGTAAGCATCTAATAGTTTCTCAAGGTAGGCAGCAGGAGACTCATTTTTGTCCTGAATAATCTGGCTAACTTTAGATAAATTTGTGGGGCACCTAGCTGAAGCCCGGAGACCCCCCATAAGAATCTGTTGATAGACTTTCAGATGCTCCCTACCTTCATGAGAGTTGGGGTCCTAGTCAGGCCTGAAGAATGGGAAGTTTTCATTAAGGTGGCCGGTTCATCAGTGGGCCTTCCATTGCCCCAGGGATGAGTTTGTGACATTCTGCTCTTATTTGATTTCTCTCTTCAGTAGCGAAGCGAGTCTAGAGCAGTTGCTGGATGTCTTCCCAAGTGGGCTGGTGAGTGAAGAAAATTGTGTATGGGTGAGAAATAAGGGCTTGGGGTTTTTTGGTAAAAGGGTAGGTTCTGAAGTTTCCAGTTGTAGAGGTCACTGGTAAAAAAGGGGGTATAAACCATAAAAATTTGGCCAAATTGTCAGGTGGGCCCATGGCTCATAGGGGAAGGACTGGAGTGGACCCCACAGTGCACCCAGAGCGGGTGTGTAAATGGCAGTTTGGCACAGGAGGAAAGAGAGAGTGGCACTGTGTTGAGGGGTGATGGTGGAGGGGAGGGAACACCCCTGTTAAGAGTGACAGAAGGAGGGGAGGGGGAACGTCAGCTCGGTGCCAAGGATTGGGGATTATGGGGAGGGAGATCAAGGTCGGGGTCAGAACTAGGGGGTAGGACTGGGTATATAGAGGGTTTAGATGTGGACTTTCGGGGGCTGGGCTTGAGGGTTAGAGCCACAGAAGGGTCAGAAGGCTTGGGGAGGAAAGGTTTGAGCCATTTAGGAGGCTCATAGAGGAGGAAGCACCATGCCATGATATAGGGAGTTTGGTCTGGGCGTCCTGGATGGCTGAAGATGATGTCTTGGACAAAAAGGACGAGGGGAGGACTCAGGGATCCCTCTGAGGGCCAGTCGACCCAAAAGTCTAGCCAACCCAGTGTGCAGAGAACCCTCAGATTTCCAGAAGTAATGTGTGTTCCTGCAGCTTTCTGAAAGTCTTTAAAAATGAGAGGTCATAAGGTCTAGGGGAGAACCGGGCTGTGAGGACTGTCCCATAGTGAAGAGGAGATAAGAAAGGAGGCCGGCCACTAGGAGGAGACAAGGAATAGAGAGAACGAAAAGGCAAAACCTGCAGGAAGTGAAACCACTTAAGGAAGAGGGAGGGGCTGCTCAGTGGTTCCCCTAGAAGGGGAGAAGACCTGAGACCAAATGGGTACAATTCAAAGAATTGTTGATCCTGGGAAGGATCGCGGTGTCCCTCAATTTCCTCTGGCTCCGAGACCAATAGCGCATCTGCTTTTTCTCTGTGCAGCCCCCAGGTTATCTAGACACCAGAAAAACCAGATGAGAGCTCTCTGTGACTCACCTTTCAGCCAAACCCCCTTGTTCTCAAATAAACTGCTGATGCCCCAGCATTCTTCCTCAGATTCTGTAATCCCGGATGAGCCCCCAGGATGTTGGATCTAAGGTGGCGGCAATCATGAAGACGACATGTGGGATAAATAGGAACAGTTTATTGATCACAGGAGAATAACTAATTGATTAGGGACGCAGTCAGGCTCCGGAGCTGAAACTGCGACCCTGAGGGCATGGAGGGTGGTTCTTTTAAAGGCAAAAACCACAAGCAGGTGCACAGTTTAGTGAGGGGTAGGGAGTGCAGGTGACATTTAATGTGATGGGTTGGTGCTGGGAGAAAAGGTAGTAGCTTTGGCACAAAACATAACCGTTTCAGGATGTTTGGTAGCTATCCTAACTGTGTAGTTAAGGTTCTGGTAGCTATCCTAACTGTGGTTAAGCATTCTGGTACTTGATTAGAGGGTGCTATTATTCTATGGTTTTTCCCTGAAACAGGGTGGGAAATTTTCAGTTAAGGCAGGGCAGGTCAGAGAGGCAGCAAATGGACAAAATGGAGTTGCTTCTGTCCTTTCAAACTCCAAATGACTTCCATTTTTAATGGGCTGTTGTAATTGTGGAGGACGTCTGTGTCGTACTAGTTACCCAGGAACGTTGGTAATGGAAGTGGTTAGCATGCTGTGTGTGTTGTTGGGCCAAGTGTGCTGAGTACTTGAAGTTCTTTTATGTTTTTTTTGTGCTGTTGGGCTTTGCCTAGAACAAAAGGAGGATTAGGAAGTAAAAAAAGAGGTAGATAATTGGTCTAGTCCATTCCCAGACCATTTTCATTCTGCAGTGTTTCTGTGGATGATCATGAAATGTTATTCACTCTTTTATTTTAAGTCCGCGTGTTTGTGCAAGTAGCTTGTGTGCAGAAAAATGGAGATCTCCATAGCAGGAAAACCAGCAGGGTAATAATAATAATAAAAAAACAATAGATTCTATAGATAGTTAAAATCAAGGGTGGGAGGTACTTGTTTAACCAGTGGTGAGAAATAAGGTCTGGGAATTTGCCATCATTTTGGGGGAGGAGATGTTGGAGAGGAGACTTAGAGGAAGGATCTGATGAGAATTGAATAGTACCAGTGTTGTCCAACTCTTTTTCCTCCTTATAGTCCTCTTCCTCCTCTTCTCCTTCATATCTGCCATATTCATCATAATCTTCACCTGGGCTCACGACAGTCCCACTACAGTCACAGTTGCTATCACTGTCAGGTATCATAGCAATAGGGTTGTAGCTGTAATATCTGGCTGTTTAATTTTTTTAAGCCAAGGCAAAATGGATTACTTAGGGAGTTGTAAAACGGATGATGCCCTCTTTTGGATAAGGAGATATTTTGGATCATAGGTAAGCGCAGTGGTCGAAGTAGCCTGTCTGTTGTCCTAGGTTATAACTAATAGTTGTGTTCATGGCATGGACGAAGAGTAAATATACTGCACTTGCACCTCTGGATGTGTGTCAGACACGCTGCTAAGCAGGGCAGCTCTGGTTGCAGTACAGTGTCTACCTGTCTGACAGAACCAAGACTCACATAAATCCGTGTGGCCTGTATCAGAAAGGAAGAAGGTGTCCATGAGTCAAAGACCGTAGCTTGCAATTGGTTTCGAACTTGTGGTCTGTAGCATTGTCTGCAGCGTTGTCTGCATTTGTGTGTTGGGCAGTCAGTGAAGTGTCTGCTAAGAGGAAATAACAGGAGGCAAAGAGTCATTCAAGAAGGGCTGAGATCAATTTGGATGGTATTCGAAAGGGACTGAGCATTCTGAAGTCAAGCTCCTCAGTGGGGTAAGTTCCAGTTGTCCTTTGTCTCCTGTAGACCAAGCCATGTTCCTGTCACCATAGGAAATGACTCTCCTAGAAGATACAGAATTATCTTTTGGATTTTTTAATATTTAACTTTAAATTTCTATTATTGGGAGTATATTTTGTAGGATTTCCAAGGAGGGGAGGTATTATCAGAAAGAAAAGTTGTATCAGTCACTGTATGGGAATGTCCTTGAGTTAAGATTATATACACCTGAAAAAGTCTATTTGATGTCAGGAGTTGTTCCAGATTGTTTACCTGCCTGTCTGTCTGTCTATCTATCTATCTATCTGTCTATCTATCTATCTATCTATCTATCTATCTATCTATCTATCTATCTATCTATCTATCTATCTATCATCTATCATCTATCTATCTTCTGTCTGTCTGTCTGTGTATGTATGTATGCATGTATGTATGCATGTGTGTGTGTGTGTCTGTGTTTGTGTATGTGTGTGTGTGTGCCTGCCTGCCTGCCTGCCTGTCTGTCTGTCTGTCTGTCTGTCTGTCTGTCTATCTATCTATCTATCTATCTATCTATCTATCTATCTATCTATCTATCATCTATCATCTATCTATCTTCTGTCTGTCTGTCTGTGTATGTATGTATGTATGCATGTATGTATGTATGTGTGTGTGTGTATCTGTGTTTGTGTGTGTGTGTGTGTGTGTGTGTGTGAGAGAGAGAGAGAGAAACAGAGAGAAAAAGAGAGAGAAAGAGAGAGAGAAAAGGCACTGTATGTGCCTGTGGAGGCCCAATGGTGATTTTGGGAGTCATTCTGGATTGCTCTACCTCCTTTATGCCTAGCTCTGGGATTCCCCAGGCTCCTCCTTCCAGAGCCAGAAGTGTAGGCACTACCATTTCAGCTTTTAATTTTTTACATGAGATCTGGGATCTGAACTTCAGACCTTCTATAACAAGGCAGTCTTAACCCATGATCCATCTTTCCAGCCCATAATGGTTCTTGTTTTAACAACCCATTCCATTGTTAAATTGAGGCAGAGGCTCTGGGATTGTAAGAATATGGAAGTTCCATATTATTTCTCAAGTTTTTGAGAAGTGCTGAACTTGTTTCCCTGTGAAGTGGGAACCTTGATTATACTCCATGATTTTCAGTGTCCCGAAGGGTGCACATCTCCATAAATGTAGTCTTTTTGATTGGGTTTCCATGAGCCATAAGAGAATCCTAACCTTGAGTGCTTATCTGCAACCTTACGAGCATAATAATGATTCCATTTTAAGAGAGTTCCAATGTGGTCAATCTGTACCAGAAAATTAAAAATATCTGGTTTGTAATGAGTAGCTGAATAATGGTGGTTAAACTGAGTTTTGATGGAGCAGTTAGGACAGTTTTTTATTATATTTATTTATTTTTTCCCAATCATACAAGCTTAATCGGTATCCCAGTCCCTTCCCTCCCTCTGCCCCTCCCAAGACCCCCTTGAGCCCTCCACCCCCTTTCCCCTTCCTTTCACGCCCTCCCTCCTTTTCTCCCAGTGTCCCCTCCTTCCCCCCTTCCATTCTCTGGAGCATCCTTTGGTGTGAATGTCAAACGCTTCCCTCTGCGTCCTCCACTCTCGTGAGGTGTAAGGACTCAGTGGCATTGCCTAGAGCCCTTTCTTGGACTCCCCTTTAGTATGTGAACTATTATGACTGTTAATCCCTTGCCTCTAAGAATCCTAGTGCCTGTGATCCATGCTAGACATTGGGGGGTCATTGACATGTCAGTCATTGCGCAGGTCATGAGAAGCAGTTAGGACAGTTTTAAATGGAGTTTTTCATCTAGTTCAGTTTAATGGGCGACTCCTCTTACGTGCTCATTGATATAATGCATGAGAACTCACATGTCTTACTATGGAAGGTGGAGAAAGTCTATGTCATGTGCCAAGTGTGATGAGTAACTTAATAGTGTTGGTACCTTTCTGTTGTCTATTTCACAGTTATCTTTAATTTTGTGTAACTTAAATTCACATGCTATGACTTTAGACGTCTCATCTACTGTACTGTTATGCTGGCTTCTGGTGTGTCTCTTGAGGTGTGCGCATCTATATGTTTCAAGACCTTCAAATGCTTTAATACAAGAGCTGTGTATGTGTCCATGAGAATGTGTGTAGGTGTGTGTGGTCAGGTTAAATAGCATACACAAATGGATGGATGGCCCTCTTCCTGCCTGCAAGTTGTGTCAGTTGGAGACAGTTGGAGACAGTTGGATTGCTGGGCTGCATCTTCTGAGGCCCTGAGGGGTATCCCAGCCTGTGTGCTTGGAAAGTTAGGTGGGTGTTCCCCCAGGCCAGCTCAAGAGAGTTGGATTTTCCTTCCTGTTCAGAAAATCTGGAGACCTAAAACCAGGTCATTAATTTCTAATAAGCCATAATTGCTTTTCTGGTCCCTTGTTCTTCATGTGATTGCCTCCCTCCTTGAAGAAGATGGGTTGAATTTATTTACAGTCCAAGGAATTAAGTATTAATAGCTACTCAATCTGTAAAGCATAGTGGATAAATCACGTTGACAAGTGCAAGAGAGTACAAATCTTAGTTAGAACCCCTTCATAGTGAAAGTTTTGGATGTAAAAATGTGATACTTTGATATGCTATTTATTGTTTGTATTTAACCTTTGACAATTAGAAACATGTAATTGTGTTTGGACTAAAATTTGTAGTGATTTAGGAAGCTAAGCGAATTCATGATGTATGAGTTCATAATGTATGTTTCCCTCTCACCCATGAATGAATGAAATAATTGTTCGATGCTGGGTAAGACATTTAATATTGTCTTTCATTTTTAATTTACAAATTTGGGTACCAATAACTGTTGCAAAGAGCCGTGGTGAATGTTAGAATTCATGTGCCTTAACACCCGGAGATCCTTAGATTAAAAAGTTTTACATTCAAGAACATGGAGAAATAATTAAAGAGATAGGAATGTTTTTAGGTATTATGAATTGTGCTACTAGACATGTGAGCTTCGAGGTGCAAAAAGGGAGGTATGGACAGGTTTCCAAAGGTACAGTTGTCAGTCAGAATTCTGGGAGCAAAACAATGAGAATGTGTGTATGTATATATGTCTCTTCTAGTTTTCAGCGAGCACCCTTATTTTAATACTGTAAAAGAGAATTAGTACATTATTATCCTTCAGAAGGATGGTTAAGGGTCATCTTTTAAGACAATCCCATAGGTCAACTTGAAGGAGGGTGAATTGATGTGAGAGTCTTTCTGTTGATCAGCTTTCCACTGAATTACCAGTTTGTTTATCCTAAAATTTCAGTTTGGTTATGTTATTTCTTGTTTGTTTAAACACGCAATGTCCAAAGGCTCCGTGGCTTGACCTTTCTATGTTTATTCCCTTTCCTTCTGTTGAAATTCTCCAGGGGGAATCTGCCCTTGTCAGGCTTCCCCCTTGTTCTTTATTGGGGCTAAAGGACGTGGGCATTGCCAATTTTGCATTCGTCAGCCAGACGTGGTAGTCTGCAGTCCTAGCAATCTAACCAAGGTTAGAGGGACTTGGATCACTGAAGGTCCAAGGCCAGACTGTGCTACACTGTGAGCTTCAGGGCAGCTTGCATGGAGACTGAGATACTGTCTCAAAACACACAACAGAAGAAATCATTTTTTTTGAGCTGAGATTTGTTTTAATGTTCCTTCAAAGCTTGCCTCATAAAGTGCCTTCTCTGAATAAATTCTCCTGAGATTTTTCTTTTTTTTAAAAAATGATCATTTTATTTTCTGTTTTTACAAGCATATTGAGCACTTATCCCTGCTTCCCTCTCTCTCCCCACCCTTCGATTTCCCTCCCTTCCCTTCATCAATTCGTTCTTTTTTTTTTTGAAAGCTCACAAAGTTCTCTTTATACAAAGTACAATGCAAAAGGGTGAATAACACATTTTTTTTCTTCTGTTTCTAGTTCTGCCTTATTTTACCAAGTCCCATAAAAAAGTCAATAATCAATAAAAGTGATTTATTTCTATCTCATTCAAATCTGTTCAACTTGAATTAATCTCCTGATTATTTGTTATATACAACTTATATTTTATATACATACATACACACGCATATAATTATATTATAATACAACCACCTAATTTGTTAACCACCATTGACAAGCCAACAGAAGGGATTTGGTTATTGTTTTTTTTTTTTCTTTTTCTTCTTTTTTTTTATTCAGCTCATACAAACTTATTAGGTACACCAGTTCCCTCCCTCCCTCCTCCTCCCTCCGTACCCCCTGCTCCCCCTCCCCACCCCTCTCCCTCCCCATCCCCCAGTGCCTCCCACCCCAATTCCCAGAGAGTCCTTTCTTGTGCATGTCTGATTTTCCTATGGGCCCTCCTCTCCGATGACGTACAAGGACCCAGTGGCCTTTCCCGAACCCTTTCCCGTGTTCCCCTTAGGTATAGGAATACTGCTGTGGCTGCCAATCCTTTGCCTCCAAGGATCTTGGTGCCTTTAGCAGATGCTAGACTTTGTGAGGTCAACAGTGTGTTGGACAATGCGCAGGGCATGCAAAGTCCAATTATGATTGCTTCAGCCCTAACTAGTATAGAGTATCTTATATATCATTTCTCCTCCCATCCTTATGCTCTTACACTCTTACCGCCCCCTCTTCCGCAAATTTCCCTGAGCTTCAAGATGGGGAGAGACTAAGCTGGCCTAGTTCTAGGTGGTTGATATAGAGTCTCTGAAGTTCTGGATTGTGGTTTGTTGATTTTCTTTTGCAGTTTTGCTGCTCCTGCAATGCCCTTCACTCCATCCTGGTGGGCATTGTATGTTACCCCCTGGCCAGAGACAAAAAGCTGTTAGAGTCTTGTGATAAAAGCACATTCAAAGGTAGATGTAATAAAAGTGGGAAACCACAGTGAGGGAGGGGTCTATCACCCATTTGCAAAATGGTTACTTTTTATCTGCCAGACTATATGGCCTCCTCTTCTGGTGAGATCACACCCCCTCAGTAGTAAATGATCAGGAACAAAAGTCTGTGAACTTAATCAGATGTCTCAATACTTATTTGGGTCCTTGGTGGAGGCCTATTTTCCCTGCTGTAACATGGTCCCTTCTCTCCTTGTTTCTGGTGTGGCCCTCCTACCCCTTCCCTACTGTTCATAATCCTTGCAATTACTGTCTCTAGGTGGGCTGGGTGGGTTTGGTACTAGGAGCCACCTATTAGGGAGTACATACGGCGCTTAATTTTCTGGGTCTGGGATACTTCGCTTAATATAATTGTTTCTAATGACATCCATTTCCCGGCAAATTCCAGTAATTCATCATTTTTGATGGCTGAGTAGTACTCCATTGTATAGATGTACCACAGTTTCCTTATCCACTGGTCAACTGTTGGACATTTGGGCTGATTCCATGACTTTGCTATTGTGAACAGTGCTGCTATGAACATGGTCGTGCTTGTGCTATCGAGGTGAACCTCTGCTGTATGGGGGGTTATTCCCAAAAGTGGAATAGCGGGGTCATATGGCATTTCAATCTTTAATTTCTTTAAGAATCTCCAGATGGCTCGCCAAAGTGGCTGTATGAGCCTGCATTCCCACCAGCAATGTAGGAGAGTTCCCCTCTCTCCACATCCTCTCCAGCATTTGTCGTTGTTAGTATTGTGGATTTTTGCCATCCTGACCGGGGTGAGATGATATCTCAGGGAAGTTTTGATTTGCATTTCCCTGATGGCTAAGGAAGTGGAGCATTTTTTCAGATATTTGTTAGACATTTTAATTTCATCCCTGGTAAAGTTTGTTTTAAGTTCCAGGGCCCATTTTTTAATTGGGCCATTGGTTTCCTTGGTGTTTAGTTTTCTAAGTTCTTTATGCACTCTGAATAATAGAGTTCTGTCAGACATGTGGTTAGTTAAGATTTTCTCCCATCATGAATGATCTTTTTGATATATTTTTGAATCTGATTTGCTAAGACTTTGTTGAGAATCTTTGCATCTCTGTTCATCAAAGAGATTGGCCTATAGTTTTCTCTTTTTACGTGTATCTTCATTAGGTTTTGGGATTAAGATGATATTAGCTTCACAGAAAGAATCTGGTAGTGTTCCTTTCTTTGCTGTTTTTTGGATTACTTTAAGGAGTATTGGTGTTATCAGCTCCTTAAATGTCTGGTAGACCTCTGTGCTGAATCCTTCTGGTACAGGACATTTTTTGGTGGGAAGATTTGAGATTACCTCCTCAATTTCCTCATATGTTATAGGACTATTTAAATAATTCACAACTTCTTGATTCAATTTAGGTAAGTTGTGATTATTTAGGAATTCATCCATTTATAAGTTTTTGAAATATGACATAATTCTCTGAATTTCTTGGGTATCGGTAGTGATAACTCCATTTTCATTTCCAATTTTGTTAATTTGGGTTTTCTCTCTCTTGCTTTTGGTTAATTTAGCTAGGGGTGTATCAATCGTTTTCCTAATCTCAATTTCAGATATTTCTCCCCTTATTTTGCTAATCTCCTCTGTTCTACTGCTTTTGGGATCTGATTGCTGTATTGTCTCTAAAGCTTTAAGCTGCATTGTTAAATTATTCACTTGTGTTGTTTCCATTTTTTTGATGTAGGCATTAAGAGCTATGAACTTACCTCTTAGGACAGCTTTCATTGTGTCCCAATGAGTTTGGTAAGTTGCATTTTCATTATCGTTCACTTTCAGGAAATCTTGAATTTCCTTTGTAATTTCTTCCTGAATCCAGTTCTCATTCAGCATCATAGTGTTTAGTTTCCAGGAATTAGTGTATTTTCAGTTGTTTGTTGTGTTGTGGATGTCAAGCTTTATACCATGGTGGTCTGATAGGCTATAGATTAGAATTTCAACTCTTCTATATATGTGGAGAGTCGTTTTGTGGCCCTATATGTGATCTATTTTGGAGAAAGTTCCGTGTGCTGCTGAGAAAAATGTGTATTTTTTGGTGCGCAGATGAAAAGTTCGATAGAGATCTTTAAGGTTTATTTCATTAAGGGTTTGATTAAGTTCCCAAGTGTCTCTGTTAAGCTTTTGACCTGTTGATCTACCCACGTTGAGAGGGCAGTGTTGGAATCCCCAGGAATTATCATTTTGGGTTGATTTCTTGCTTTAGGATGCTGTAGGGTTTGGTTAATGAATGTCAAGTGGTCCGTATTAGTGCATGTATGTTCAGTATTGCGAAGTCTTCTTGGTGAATTGTACCTGTGACTAAACTGTAGTACCCATCTTATGATTTTTTTTTTTGGTGTGAAGTCCACTTTGTCCGACAACATAATGGCTACCCCTACCTGTTTCCTGGTTGCATTAGCTTGCAGAGTTTTGGACCAGCCTTTTATTTTTAGGATGTGACTATCTTTGTGGTGAGATGAGTTTCCTGAAGGAAGCAGATTGATGGGTTTTGGTTTTTAATCCAAGTTTGTAATCTGTGTCTCTTGATCTGTGAGTTAATTCCATTGACATTTAATGTTATAATGGAGAAATTCTTTTTAATTCTGGACATTTATTATGTTTAGTGGTTTTTGTAAGTGTATTGTTTGGCTTTTATGTTTTGGTGGTATTATACTTTCCTTCTGTCCTGGATACACTTGTGTTTTTCTTTTTTTTTTAAATATTTTTTTATTAAAAATTTAATTATACATTTTAAAATTTTTTACCAGTTCCCTCCCTCCCCCCTCCTCCCCCTGAACCCCCTCATCTCCCTCCTCTCCCTCCCCATCCCCCAGTGCCTCCCCCCCAATTCCCAGAGAGTCATTTATTGTGTACGCCTAACTCTCCACTGGGTCCTCCTCTCCGATGACATATAAGGACCCAGTGGCATTTCCATAAGCCCTTTCTCTTGTTCCCCTTAAGCATAGGATCACTACTATGGCTGTCAATCCCTTGCCTCCAGGGGTCTCGGTGCCCTTAACAGATGCTAGACTTTATGGGGGCAACAGTGCATTGGACATTGCGCAGGGCATGCAAAGTCCCATTATGATTGCTTTGGACCCAACTATTGTTGAGAATCTTGCAAATCGTTGCTCCTCCCATCCTTTTGCTCTTACAATCTTACCACCCCCTCTTCCGCAAATGTCCCTGAGCTCCAGGATGGGGAGAGATTAGGCTGGCCTAGTTCTAGGTGATTGATATAGAGTCTCCGAAGTTCTGGATTGTGGTTTGTTGATTTTCTTTTGCAGTTTTGCTGCTCCTGCAATGCCCTTCACTCCATTCTGCTGGGCACTGTATGTCACCCCTTGCAGACCTTGATGGAGGCCTATTTTCTCTGCTGTAACATGGTCCCCTCTCTCCTTGTTTCTGGTTTGGCCCTCCTACCCCATCTCTCTTGTTCATAATCCTTGCAATTACTGTGTTACATAGGTTTACTTTTAAGTGTCTCAATGTGGGCTGGGTGAGTTTGGTACTAGGAGCCCCTATTAAGGAGTACATACGGCGCTTAATTTTCTGGGTTTGGGATACTTCACTTAATATAATTCTTTCTAATGACATCCATTTCCCAGCAAATTCCAGTAATTCATCATTTTTGATGGCTGAGTAGTACTCCATAGTATAGATGTACCACAGTTTCCTTATCCACTCGTCAACTGTTGGACATTTAGGTTGATTCCATGACTTTGCTATTGTAAACAGTGCTGCTATGAACATGGTCGAGCTTGTGCTATCGAGGCGAACCTCTGTTGCGTGGGGGGTTATTCCCAAAAGTGGGATAGCAGGGTCATATGGCATTTCAATCTTTAATTTCTTTAAGAATCTCCAGACAGCTCGCCAGAGTGGCTGTATGAGCCTGCATTCCCACCAACAATGTAGGAGAGTTCCCCTCTCTCCACATCCTCTCCAGCATTTGTCGTTGTTTGTATCGTGGATTTTTGCCATCCTGACTGGGGTGAGATGATATCTCAGGGAAGTTTTGATTTGCATTTCCCTGATGGCGATGGAAGTGGAGCATTTTTTAAGATATTTGTTAGACATTTTAATTTCATCCCTGGTAAAGTTTCTTTGAAGTTCCAGGGCCCATTTTTTAATTGGGCCAGTGTTTTCCTTGGAGTTTAGTTTTCTAAGTTCTTTGTGCACTCTGGACAGTAGAGCTCTGTCAGATATGTGGTTAGTGAAGATTTTCTCCCATTCTGTGGGTTGCCTTTGAGCTCGTGTTACAATCTCTTTATCTGAACAGAAGCTCTTTAATTTCACAAGAACCCACCTGTTGAGAGTTGGTAGCAGTGACTGTGCCATTGGATGTCTGTTTAGGAAGTGTTGGCCTAGCCCAATCAGCTCGAAGGAGTTTCCTATCCTTTCAACTATGGTTTTTAAAGTCTCTGGCCTTAAATCAAGGTCCTCGATCCATTTGGAATTAAGTCTTGTACATGGTGACAAGTATGGGTCCAGCTTTAATCTTCTGCATGTGGAGATACAGTTTTGCCAGCACCATTTGTTGAAGATGCTGTTCTTTTTCCATTGGATTTTTTGGGCCCCTTTGTCAAAGACCAAATGGCTGTATTTTTGTGGGCTTATATCTGGGTCTTCAATCCTTATCCATTGATCTGTGTGTCTATTTTGGAGCCAGTACCAGGCAGTTTTTAGAACTATGGATTTGTAGTATAAACTAAGGTTTGGTTTGGTAATACCTCCAGCAGTGTTTTTGTTACTCAGGATTGTCTTTGCTATCCTGGGTCTTTTGTGCCTCCATATGAATTTTGAGATTATTTGGTCAACTTCTTTAAAGAATTGCTTTGGGATTTTAATTGGTATTGAATTTGTATATTGCCTTTGGTAGGATGGTCATTTTTATGATGTCGATTCTACCAATCCAGGAACATGGGAGGTCTTTCCACCTTCTGGTGTCTTCTGGTATTTCTTTCTTTAGGGTTTTAAAGTTTTCATTGTAAAGGTCTTTTACCTCCTTGGTTAGGTTTATACCAAGGTATTTCATTTTTTTAGGGGCTATAGTAAATGGGATTGTTTCTCTCAAGGCTTTTTCACTTCTTTCATTCTGGGCATATAGGAAGGCCTCTGATTTTTGCACATTTATTTTGTATCCTGCCACCCTGCTGAACTTCTCAATTAGTTCCAGGAACTTCCTGGTGGAGTTTTTGGGATCCCTCAGGTATAAGATCATGTCATCTGCAAATAGGGATAGTTTGACTTCTTCCTTGCCGATTTGAATCCCTCTTATGTCCCTTTCTTGTCTTATGGCTTCAGCTAAGACTTCAAGTACAATATTGAATAGAAGTGGTGAGAGTGGACAGCCTTGTCTAGTTCCTGATCGAAGTGGGAATGCTTCCAATTGTTCCCCATTGAGCATAATCCTTGCTGTGGGCTTGTTGTATACAGCTTTTATTATATTGATAAAAGTTCCTTTCATTCCTACAGTCTCTAGCGTTTTGATCATAAAAGGCTGTTGGATTTTGTCAAAGGCTTTTTCTGCATCTATTGAGAATATCATGTGGTCTTGGACTTTGGACTGGTTTACATGATGAATTACATTTATTGATTTGCGTATGTTGAACCAACCTTGTGTGCCGGGGATGAAGCCTACTTGGTCCCCGTGAATGATCTTTTTGATATGTTTTTGAATCTGATTTGCTAAGACTTTGTTGAGAATCTTTGCATCTGTGTTCATCAGAGAGATCGGCCTATAGTTTTCTTTTTTGAGTGCAACTTTATTAGGTTTTGGGATTAAGACGATATTAGCTTCATAGAAGGAATTTGGCAGTGTTCCTTCCTTTGCTATTTGATGGAACAGTTTAAGGAGTATTGGTGTTATTAACTCCTTAAATGTCTGGTAGAATTCTGTGATGAATCCATCTGGCCCAGGACATTTTTTGGTGGGAAGATTCGAGATTACTTCTTCAATTTCCTTGTATGTTATTGGACTATTTAAATAATTCACAACTTCCTGATTCAATTTAGGTAGGTTGTGTTTACTTAGAAATTCATCCATCTCTTTTGTGTTGTCAAACTTCACAGAGTATAAGTTTTTGAAATATGATGTTATAATTCTTTGGATTTCTTGGGTATCCGTAGTGATAACTCCATGTTCATTTCTAATTTTGTTAATTTGGGTTTTCTCTCTCTTGCTTTTGGTTAATTTAGCTAGGGGTGTATCAATCTTGTTGATTTTTTCAAAGAGCCAGCTTTTTGACTGGTTGATTTTTTCTATCGTTTTCTTAATCTCGATTTCAGATATTTCTCCCCTTATTTTGCTAATCTCCTCTCTTCTATTACTTTTGGGATTAGATTGCTCAAGTTTCTCCAAAGCCTTAAGCTGCATCGTTAAATTATTTATTTCTGATGTTTCCAATTTTCTGATGTAGGCATTAAGAGCTATGAACTTACCTCTTAGGACAGCTTTCATTGTGTCCCAGAGATTTTGGTAAGTTGTATTTTCATTTTCGTTCACTTTCAGGAAATCTTGAATTTCCTGTTTAATTTCTTCCTGAATCCAGTTCTCATTCAGCATCATATTGTTAAGTTTCCAGGAGTTAGTGTATTTTCTCTTGGTTGTTGTGTTGTTGTGGATGTCCAGCTTTAGGCCGTGGTGGTCTGATAGGGCACAGGCTAGAATTTCGACTTTTTTGTATTTGTGTAGATTCATTTTGTGGCCCAATATGTGATTTATTTTGGAGAAAGTTCCGTGTGCTGCTGAGAAAAATGTGTATTCTTTGGTACGTGGGTGAAAAGTTCGATAGAGATCTGTAAGGTCCATTTCAGTAAGGGTTTGGTTAAGCTCCAAAGTGTCTCTGTTAAGCTTTTGACCTGTTGATCTATCCCATGTTGAGAGGGCTGTGTTGAAATCCCCGAGAATTATCGTTTGGGGGTTGATTTCTTGCTTTAGACGCTGTAGGGTTTTCTTAATGAATGTGGAGGGGCCCATATTGGGTGCATATATGTTCAGTATTGTGAAGTCTTCCTGGTGAATTGTAGCTGTGACTAAAATGTAGTATCCATCTGTGTCTCTTATGATTTTCTTTGGTTTGAGGTCCACTTTGTCTGAAAGCATAATTGCTACCCCTGCCTGTTTCCTGGTTCCATTAGCTTGCAAGATTTTGGACCAGCCTTTCATTCTTAGGACGTGCCTATCTTTTGTGGTGAGATGAGTTTCCTGAAGGCAGCAGATTGTTGGATTGTCGTTTTTAATCCAAGTTTGTAATCTATGTCTCTTAATTGGTGAGTTTATGCCGTTGACATTTAATGTTATAATGGAGAAATTATTTTTAATTCTGGACATTTTTTATGTTTAGTAGATTTTGTAAGCATGATGTTTGATATTTATATTTTGTTGGTATTATACTTCCCTTCTGTCCTCCTGGATACGCTTGTTCTTTTCTTCAAGCTTGAGTATCATTTCTAGCATTTTTTGAAGGCCTGGTTTGGTAGACATGTATCCCATCAAGTTGGCTTTGTGCTGGAAAACTTTTCTTTCTCCCTCAATCATGACAGATAGTTTTGCCAGGTATATCGGTCTGGGTTGGCATTTTTGCTCATTTAATACTTGAAGCATGTCTCTCCAAGCTCTTCTTGCTTTTACTGTTTCCATTGAGTAGTCATTTGTTATTCTAATAGGTTTACCTTTAAAAGTGACTTGCTTTTTTTCTCTTGAAGCTCTCAGCACCTTTTCTTTGTCTTGAATGTGGAGTGTTTTGACTATTATTTGCCGTGGCGATTTTCTATTTTGGTCATATCTGTTTGGAGTGCGAAATGCCTCTTGTATTTGGAGAGGCCTCTCATTCTTTAGTTGTGGGAAGTTTTCATTTATGATGAATCGAAATATTTCCTCCGGTGTGGTATTTTGGGATTCTTGTTCTGGTATTCCATGAATGTGCATGTTAGGTTTCTTCAGGGTGTCCCGTATTTCTTGAATGCTCCTCTCCAGTATCTTTTTGGCTTTAGCAATCTCTTCCATTGAGCTGGTTAATTCTCCTACTTTGTCTTCAAGATCTGAGATTCTATTTTCTGTCTCATTTGTTCTGCTGATAATACTCTCTGTCGAGGGAGGAGGGGGGAGGGAGGAAACTGGTAAAAAATTTTAAAATGTATAATTAAATTTTTAATAAAAAAAAAGAAGGTCTTCATATATGAAAAAAAAAGACCTGTCTGTCAAATTTTGGGTTGAAGATAACTTATCTCTTAGTTCAATTTTAAACTCTGCCTGAGACTGTTTTACCTGCTCTATACCTATTTTTGTTTCTTGAACTGTTTTTCTCAACTCCTCCAGGTTCCTGTTGTGTTCCTGTTCAAAGTGGTTGACACGGTTATTTAACTCTTCTCGGATTTCCTCTTTCATATTATTAATCATGGTAATGATCATATTCTGAAAGTCGTTATGTTGGGTCTGGCTTTCATGGCTATTTTCTATGGATTTGTTCTGGTCGCAATCCATCGTTATGGGATTGATTCTTTTGGTGGGAGATTGTTCTTGGGGTTTGTTTCTCGTGGATCTGCACTTTGACTTGTACATTGTTGTTTTGTTTTTTAGGACCTTTCAGTTTCTGTGTGTTTTTCACTGAACCAATGTAGTTGGTATTGTTACACCTGCCAGTTGTTACTAGTGCTTGCCTTGGATTGGGTATGTTTGTGTATTGGTATTGTTATATCCTAGATGAGACTACTAGGATGTTAGTACGTCAGTTAAGTAACCAGGGGATGAATATAAGTATGGTAGTGCACTTTTACGATCTAGTGTCTTCGTGAAATGTGAGGGTGGGTGGTGTACTCCCTGGAGTTGTATGTTTTTGGGGTGGCTGTATGAGGAAGCTGACCTACAACATTGATACTAGAAAGGATCAGTAAGGTGAGAGAAAAGAAAAAGAGAAAAAAAAAAGGTTTACTTATCTTTAGGCTGGATGTGAAGAGTCTCGCATGTGATACAATGGTTGTAGTGAAGTCCAGATGTATGGCCTGTGTTCTCTTTGTTCCTTAGAGTTTTGCTTGAGTTTCCTTTGGACTCTATTGAATTCTGAGTAGCAGTGTGTCTTCCGTGGACCACGTGCGTATGTCCCCGGTGGGCCAGAGAGGCAGAGGGTCTGATGTTGATGGCAGAGTTCTTCACCTGGGAAATGGGGGGGCACGGAGGGGCTGGGGGGCGGGAGGGCACAAGGGGCTGGTGTCCGGGGCAGGGCCCCGGAGGCTAAGCTGGCGGCCACACGCGGGTGCTGCTGGCCGGGCGGCTGGCTCCGGGGTGGGGGGCGGGGCTGGGAGGGGCTCGCTCTCACCTGGGCTCTGCTCCGGGTTCGGCGCGGAGAGGGGGCTGGGGGCAAAGCCAGCGGCTGCACGCGAGGGTGCTGCTGGCCGGGCGGCTCGGCTCCGGGGTCGGGGGCACTTGTGTTTTTCTTCAAGCTTTAGTATCATTTTTAGAATTTTTTGAAGGCCTGGTTTGGTAGACAGTAAACCTCAATTTGTCTTTGTGCTGGAAAACTTTTCTTTGTCCCTTGATTATGACAGATAGATTTGCTGGGTATATCAGCCTGGGTTGACATTTTTGCTCATTCAATACTTGAAGTATGTCTCTCCAAGCTCTTCTTGTTTTTACTGTTTCCATTGAGAAGTCATTTGTTATTTTAATAGGTTGACCTTTAAAAGTGACTTTTTTTTTTCCTTGAAGTCTCAGCACCATTTCTTTGTCTTGAATGTGGAGTGTTTTAACTATTATTTGCTGTGCTGAGTTTCTATTTTGGTCATATCTGTTTGGGGTGCGGAATGCCTCTTGTATATGGATGGGCCTCTCTTTTTTTTAGTTGAGGAAAGTTTTCCTTGATGACAGTTTGAAAAATTTCCTCAGGCGTGGTATTTTGGGATTCTTGCTCTGGTATTCCATGAATGCACATGTTAGGGTTCTTTGGGGTGTCCCATAACTTTTGAATATTCCTCTCAAGTATCTTTTTGGCTTTAACAGTCTCTTCCATTGTGCTGCTTAATACTTCCACTTTGTCTTCATGATCTGAAATTCTGTTTTCTGTTTCGTTAGTTCTGCTGATAAGAGTCTCTGTTGAGTTCTGGGTTGAAGATAACTTTGTCCTTTAGTTCAATTTTAAACTCTGTTGAGACTGTTTTAACTGCTCTATGCCTAATTTTGTTTCTTGAACTGTTTTTCTCAACTCATCCAAGTGTCTGTTGTGTTCCTGTTCAAATGGTTGATGCAGTTGTTTAACTCCTCTAGGATTTCCTCCTTCATGGTATTAATGATCATTACCATGATCATCCTTTCAAAGTCGTTATCTTGGGTCTGGCTTTCTTGGCTATTGTCTGTGAATTTGTTCTGGTTGTAATCCATCATTATGAGGTTAATTCTTTTGGTCAGAGATTTGTCTTCTTGAGTTTGTTTCTCCTGGATCTGCGCTTCGACTTTGGGATTGTTGTTTTGTCTCTTCAGACTTTTCAGTTTCTGTGTGTTTTTGACTGAACTGATTTAGTTGGTATTACTACTCTCAGGCAGTTATTGCTAGTGTTTGCCTTGGAGTTGGTTATGTTTGTCTGTTGTTATTGTAATTTCCTAGATGAGGCTATTAGACCATTAGTACATCAGTTACGTCAGGTTTAGTAGTCAGGGGGTGAATATTACTATGTTAGTGCACTTGTGATTTAGTAACTTGGTGATATGTGAGGATGAGTGGTATAGTCTCTGAATTTGTATGTGTTTTGGGGGTGCCTATATGGAAAAGTTAATCTACAGTGATTAATAATTGAAAAGAGCAGGATGGTAAAAAGGGGGGTGTTACTTATCTTTGGGCTAGTTGTGTAGAATCTCTCCCATGTTGTTGCAGTCCGCTTGCATTGTTGCTGATAAATGAACATCAAATGGCTTAAGGCAACAAGGGGTTTATTCTCTTACGATTTCTGGTTGCAGTTCTTAGTCCAGCTTGACAGGAGAGCATGCAGCAACACCAGGGCCGAGGAAACTGGCCACACCATCACTGCATAACGGCTGAGAGATGGACAATCCTTATTTGCCAGACCAGCATGTCTGGCCAAGTGAACAGAAGGATTCCAACTCTCTCAACCAGCTCTCTGTTATTTATCCAGAGCCTAATCCCACCCACCATGGGCTGGGTCTTCCCCATCAGCTAGACAATCTCCTTCAGGTTTGCTTCTGGGCTTAACTCAACCATCAACTCTCTGCAACTGTGCCCAGAGCTCAAACCCTCAACAATCGAGTTGACACCTGTGCCCAACTATGACACATGTGATAGGATGATTTTAGAGGACTTTAGATGTATGCTTTTGTCCCCTAGAGCTTTGTTTGTGTTTCCTTTGGACTCTGTTGAATTCTGAGTAGCAATGTGTCCTCCGTGGACTAAAGCAAGGGTCCCTAGTGGGCCGGAGGGGCAGAGGGGCTGATGGAGATGGCAGAGCTCTTAACCTGGAACTTGGGACTTGGCTTAGTGGCCCACCCAAGCTCAAGGGAGCCTGGGTGTTGCTCAGGCTGGCTTGTGCGAGGAGCTGGGACGAGTGAGACCTGGGGGCTAGTGGAACTTACCTGGGATGGAGGACTGGGAGCAAGTCTTGTCCCGGGCAGGCTGGCCGAAAGGACTGAGCGGCTGGGACCTGGGGCGTGGCCCAGGCAAACCCGAGGCAGCCTGGGTGTTGCTCAGGCTGGCTGGTGGGAAGAGCTGGGATGAGCGGAGACCTGGGGGCTGATGGAACTTACCTGGAAAGGAGGACCGTGAGCAAGTCCTGTTTAAAAAATTTCTAATATCAGAGAAAAGAGAAGAGTACATCAGCAATTATTTTCAGGGAAGGGGTGGAGATTGGCTTCTTTTCTCTTTCCTCCAGGGTCTCCTCCTTCCCTTTGCTTGGGAAAATCCTTTGGTCCTGTGTTCCACAGGGACCATGCATGTGGGCTACCCATGATGCTTAGATGGCTAAAGTCACCGCCTAGATCCACAAACCGGAATCTCATTCAGTTATCAATAACAAAGGCTTGACTCACTGTGATTGTCATTCATCCCGAAGAAGCACCCATAATGTATATTTGGACCGTTTTCTGGCATCCCATGGGGCGCTGACATGCCCCGTGGTTCTCAGGAGCATCATCTTGGTGTCTAGGGACTTCTACCCACCGTTGCGCCTGCTGTGGTCAGTTCAGCTCTACTGAATAGCTCCCTGGATGCTTTTATTATTTATGGGCTTTGTTTTCTTAAGTAATTATTTTTTTAATCTCCAAAATCTCACACTGATCTAGTGAGGATGTAGCTGTCCAGTGAGAAAAAAATATGCTTATCTGACGCCCATGAATTGGGATTTCAAGCCTAGCCACTAGATAGGACTTTTTTCTTTTATATTTGGTCAGTGGACTGAGGGCCACATACTTCACAGTCAAGCACTTGGTGGACCTATTTTCTCAGCTCCAACTGTTTTTGTATTTATGAATGTCTTGTAGGGTGCCCAGCATTTCCCAGCCTTGGCATGAAGTGGGACATCTACCAACATGCACATCCATCCATTGTCATAGAAAGTGTCTAAGCCAGGTACTGCTGGATCATCCCCTGAGCGGTACAGCTTTGAGAGTCATGGTTTTTATCCTTCTTGCATGCATCTAAAAGATGAAAGAAGGAAGGATGGAAGGTAGAAAGGAGGCAGGGAAAGGATGGATAGAAAAAGAGAGAGGAACACAATTATGTCAGATGAGGGTGAGGGGGGAAGCCTGAACACTTAACAATGCAGGAGTCTTGGATGGGAGAACTGGTGTGCGGTCAAAACCAGTCTGGTTACATAGTTATATCCAGCGCACACTGAGCAACAACGTTAAGATCTTGTCTCAAAAGCAAACTAGCAAGCCAAGGAGTGAATCAAACAACCAAAGCCATGTGCCCCCTCTCGCTTTTCTGCCTATAGACATGACCACAAGCAGGAGTTCCAAAGAAAGACTAGGGACTCAGGGGTGCATAAGATTGTGTCTTCTGACATGACAGGCATGGGCTCCCTGCCTTATCCAAGTTAAAAACTAATGGGGGGGGATCTCTTTTTTCTCCGAACCCTCTAGCCTTCTTGTAGTAGTTCCTGCCACTGTGGTCTCTGTCCTATTCTGCATATTACATGAAAAAAATCACTGCATTCTAAGGCTGGTATCACAAAGTGCTCATTTTGGTGGCTGAGAAATAAGCGCATATCCTGTGTTACCACAAGGTAGCGCTCTAAAATTTTGGTGGTGAGGTTTTGAGCCTCGAAGTTTTTTTTTTTTTTCCTTTTGTTTTCTTCTTGGAAATAGGGTGTCATGTATTTTATTGACACGGACCTCACTTGTGTAGCTGAAGATGATCTTGAATATCTGATGCTTCTGACTGTAACCAGTAAGTGTGGGATTACAGGCATGTACCATGATGCCCGAGTTTATTCCATTCTAAGTATGGAACCAACGTCTATTGCTGGATCTGTGGCTGTTTGTGCATTATGCACAGCATCACTCTTTTACCAGCTTGACTGGCTATACTTGCGCTTAATCCTTCAAGTGCCAAGGTTCCAGGGTTGCACATCCAGCCTTGATCTTTCATAGGCTTACATAGATTGCACGTAGATCATCCTAGACTTCCGTAAACGCCGATTCCTTAGAACTAGTGTAATGTGACATAAACTCTGAGGCTTTTCTGGCCCTGCTGAGCAGAACAGCTCTCTCTGCCTCAGTTTCACTCAGCTCCCCTGACCAGGGCTTGTGTCGAGCTCGTGTCTTTGGATTTCATGGCCACCTCATGGGGAAAGTCCAAGAGACCACCTTGAGGACTGCTAGCCCTCAGAGCCAGGCTGGGTGGAGTCAGCCTCCTCTCTCCATTACTCTCTCCAGACTCACTGCTCCCCACCCCCAAGAGGGTGAGACACGTGGGGATGCAGCGGTCTCAGGAAAAAAGAAGTTCTTTTCAGAGTGGTTAATTAATAAAGCAATCCTGGGCGAGGCGTGCAGGCCTGTAACTCCATCACACCGAAGGGAGAAAAGGAAGGTTGGGAATCCCAAGCATCTTTGGCTTCATAGTGAGCACCTTGAGGTCCGAACTGGCCAGAGCAGCATGAGCCCTTGTCTCAGCAAACAAGACCAAACAACAAGCCACAAGTGCCGCACTGTGCTGGACTTGAACTCAGGAGGAAGAATGTTTCCCTTGCATGAAGGACAAGCTGAGTTCCTCCTCCACATCAAGAAGACCTGATGGTGCAAGCCCAGGCTGCTAGCATCGAGCAGAAGAAGCAGCATCAGCGGCTCAAGGTGATCCCCATACAGAGCCAAAAAGACACAAACCAACGACTGAGCAAATGAATGAGTGAATAATTCAGCAGGCACCTGCCTGGCCAACCAACCAAGGAAACAAGACACATATTGAGGCTCCAGTCAGGTGTCTGAGGCAGGTTGTTCAATCCAGTTCCAGATGATACTGGCCAGCACGGAGATACTCCGTGTGAATGAAAGGAAGTGCTGCCCATGAGTGGAGTCGGCCAGCAGAGGCAGGTGCCACACAAGCCTGCTTGATTGAGCGTAACCCCTAATCCTAGGTAATAGAAGGAGTCAGCTGACTCTTGTTTTGAGACAGGTCTCTGCCCATGTTGGTCTGGTTTTCCAGGCTGTGCAGCTGAGGATGCCCTCCACTCCCGATCCTCCTCCTTCCATCTTCCCAGGGCAGGTGAAAGATCACATGGAGATTATGGGGTTTGATGCTTGAACATGCTAAGAAAGCACTCTACCAAGTGGCCCACAACCCAAGATCCTGGGTGAATCTTGACAACACTGATTGGCAGAAGCCAGACGCGATGGTCACAAACTGCACGATGCTCCTCGTACTGAATGTCTACAGTCCCAAAGTTTAGAGACGTAGGAAACAGGTCAGAGTTTTCCCAGTTCTGGAGAGCTAATCAGTGTGTGAAATGTGACCAGAAAAAAAACTGTGACAGTGCCCAAAGGGTAACAGCAGTGAAGCTGGGAAGTATGGAGATGAGTATTTTCAGAATTTAAATGCTTGACATCAAGGCCTATCTAAGATATCTTTATGATTCTGTGAAAGAATGATATCCGTTTCCCATTTTGGGTTGTAAAAGCTTGTTCTTGTGAGACAGGAGATTTACCAGTTCCTGCCAATCTTGATTACAAGGCTGTGCTAACATAATTCAGAGCATTAGAGACCCTGCATTAATCACCAGGAACCAGACCAGCTTAATCTCTCCCCATTCCAGGGAAATTTGCGGAAGAGGGGGCAGTAAGATTGTAAGAGACTGCCAGGCCCCCCACCCCGGAACCCCCAGTCAGCACCCGTGCGGCCGCCGGCTTTGCCCAGGGGCCCCGCCCAGAACCCCAGCCCCTCGTGCTCTCCGCCCCCCCCCAGGTCGCAGGTGAAGAATTCTGCCATCAACATCAGACCCTCTGCCTCTCTGGCCCACCAGGGACCTATGCACGTGGTCCACGGAAGACACACTGCTACTCAGAATTCAATAGAGTCCAAAGGAAACTCAAGCAAAACTCTAAGGAACAAAGGGAACACAGGCCATACATTTGGACTCCACTACAATCATTATATCACTTGGGGAAGATTCTTCATATCCAGCCCAAAGATAAGTAAACTTTTTTTTTCTTTTCTTTTCGCGTTACTGATCCTTTCTAGTATCAATGCTGTAGATCAACTTTCTCATATAGCCACCCCAAAAACATACAACTCCAGGGAGTACACCACTCAACCTCACATTTCACCAAGATACTAAATCGTAAAAGTACACTACCATACTAATATTCACCCCCTGGTTACTTAACCTGACTTAACTGACGTACTAACAGCCTAGTAGCCTCATCTAGGATATAACGATAACAATACACAAACATACCCAATCCAAGGCAAGCACTACTAATAACTGGCAAGTGTAACAATACCAACTACATCGGTTCAGTGAAAAACACACAGAAACTGAACAGTCCTAAAAAACAAAAAAACAATGCCCAAGTCAAAGTGCAGATCCATGAGAAACAAAACCCAAGAAGACCAATCTCCACCTATAATATTGGATTCGGACCAGAACAAATCCACAGAAAATAGCCATGAAAGCCAGACCCAACATAACGACTTTCAGAGTATGATCATTACCATGATTAATACTATGAAAGAGGAAATCCGAGAAGAGTTAAATAACCGTATTAACCACTTTGAACAGGAACACAACAGGCACCTGGAGGAGTTGAGAAAAACAGATCAAGAAACAAAAATAGGTATAGAGCAGTTAAAACAGTCTCAGGCAGAGTTTAAAATTGAACTAAAAAACAAGTTATCTTCAACCCAAAACTCAACAGAGAGTCTTATCAGCAGAACAAATGAGGCAGAAAATAGAATTTCAGATCTTGAAGACAAAGTGGGAGAATTAACCAGCTCAGTGGAAGAGATTGTTAAAGCCAAAAAGATACTGGAGAGGAACATTCAAGAGATATGGGACACCCTAAAGAAGCCTAACATGCGCATTCATGGAATACCAGAGCAAGAATCCCAAAATACCACACCGGAGGAAATATTTCAATTCATCATAAATGAAAACTTCCCACAACTAAAGAATGAGAGGCTCATCCAAATACAAGAGGCATTTTGCACTCCAAACAGATATGACCAAAATAGAAAATCGCCACGGCAAATAATAGTCAAAACACTCCACATTCAAGACAAAGAAAAGGTGCTGAGAGCTTCAAGAGAATAAAAGCAAGTCACTTTTAAAGGTAAACCTATTAGAATAACAAACGACTACTCAATGGAAACAGTAAAAACAAGAAGAGCTTGGAGAGACATACTTCAAGTATTGAATGAGCAAAAATGCCAACCCAGACTGATATACCTGGCAAAACTATCTGTCATGATTGAGGGAGAAAGAAAAGTTTTCCAACACAAAAACAACTTGAAGGGATACATGTCTACCAAACCAGGCCTTCAAAAAATGCTAGAAATGATACTCAATCTTGAAGAAAAGAACAAGCGTATCCAGGAGGACAGAAGGGAAGTATAATACCACGAAAACATAAATATCAAACAACACACTTATAAAATGTACTAAACATAAAAAGTGTCCATAATTAAAAATAATTTCTCCATTATAACATTAAATGTCAATGGTATTAACTCACCGATTAAGAGACACAGATTACAAACTTGGATTAAAAACCACAATCCAACAATCTGCTGCCTGCAGGAAACTCATCTCACCACAAAAGATAAGCACATCCTAAGAATGAAAGGCTGGTCCAAAATCTTGCAAGCTAATGGAAGCAGGAAACAGGCAGGGGTAGCAATTATGCTTTCAGAAAAAGTGGACTTCAAACCAAAGAAAATCATAAAAGACACAGATGGATACTACATTTTAGTCACAGGTACAATTCACCAGGAAGACATCACAACACTGAACATATATGCATCTAATACGGGCCCCTCCACATTCATTAAGAAAACCCTACAGCGTCTAAAGCAAGAAATCAACCCCCAAACGATAATTCTTGGGGACTTCAACACCACCCTCTCAACATGGGATAGATCAACAGGTCAAAATCTTAACAGAGACACTTTGGAACTTAATCAAACCCTGAAAGAAATGGACCTTACAGATCTCTATCGAACTTTTCACTCACGCACCAAAGAATACACATTTTTCTCAGCAGCACACGGAACTTTCCCCAAAATAGATCACATATTGGGCCACAAAATGAATCTACACATATACAAGAAAGTTGAGATTCTAACCTGTGCCCTATCAGACCACCACGGCCTAAAGCTGGACATCCACAACACATCAAACAAGAGAAAATACACTAAATCCTGGAAACTTAACACTATGATGCTGAATGAGAACTGGATTCAGGAAGAAATTCAAAAGGAAATTCAAGATTTCCTGAAAGTGAACGATAATGAAAATACAACTTACCAAAATCTCTGGGACACAATGAAAGCTGTTCTAAGAGGTAAGTTCATAGCTCTTAATGCCTACATCAGAAAAATGGAAACATCAGAAACAAATAACTTAATGATGCAGCTTAAGGCTTTAGAGAAACTAGAGCAATCTGATCCCAAAAGTAGTAGAAGAGAGGAGATTAGCAAACTAAGGGGAGAAATATCTGAAATCGAGATTAAGAAAACGATAGAAAAAATCAACCAGTCAAAAAGCCGGTTCTTTGAAAAAATCAATAAGATTGATACACCCCTAGCTAAATTAACCAAAAGCAAGAGAGAGAAAACCCAAATTAACAAAATTAGAAATGAACATGGAGTTATCACTTCTGACACCCAAGAAATCCAGAGAATTATAACATCATATTTCCAAAATTATACTCTGTGAAGTTTGACAACACAAAAGAGATGGATGAATTTCTAAGTAAACACAACTTACCTAAATTGAATCAGGAAGTTGTGAATATTTAAAAGTCCTATAACATATAAGGAAATTGAAGAAGTAACCTCGAATCTCCCCACCAAAAAATGTCCTGGACCAGATGGATTCAGCTCAGAGTTCTACCAGACATTTAAGGAGTTACTAACACCAGTACTCCTTAAACTGTTCCATCAAATAGCAAAGGAAGGAACACTACCAAATTATTTCTATGAAGCTAATATTGTCTTAATCCCAAAACCTAATAAAGATTCACTTAAAAAAGAAAACTATAGGCTGATCTCTCTGATGAACACAGATACAAAGATTCTCAACAAAGTCTTAGCAAATCGGATTCAAAAACATATCAAAAAGATCATTCATGGGGACCAAGTAGGCTTCATCCCCGGCACACAAGGTTGGTTCAACATACGCAAATCAATAAATGTAATTCATCATGTAAATCAGATCAAAGACCAAGACCACATGATAATCTCGATAGATGCAGAAAAAGCCTTTGACAAGATCCAACAGCCTTTTATGATCAAAACACTAGAGACAGTAGGAATGGAAGGAACCTTTATCAATATAATAAAAGCTGTATACAACAAGCCCACAGCAAGGATTATGCTCAATGGGGAACAACTGGAAGCATTCCCACTTCGATCAGGAACTAGACAAGGCTGTCCACTCTCACCACTTCTATTCAATATTGTACTTGAAGTCTTAGCTGAAGCCATAAGACAAGAAAGAGACATAAGAGGGATTCAAATCGGCAAGGAAGAAGTCAAACTATCCCTATTTGCAGATGACATGATCTTATACCTGAGGGATCCCAAAAACTCCACCAGGAAGCCCCTGGAACTAATTGAGAAGTTCAGCAGGGTGGCAGGATACAAAATAAATGTGCAAAAATCAGAGGCCTTCCTATATGCCTAGAATGAAAGAAGTGAAAAAGCCTTGGGAGAAACAATCCCATTTACTATAGCCCTAAAAAAATGAAATAACTTGGTATAAACCTAACTAAGGATGTAAAAGTCCTTTACAATGAGAACTTTGAAACCCTAAAGAAAGAAATTGCAGAAGATACCAGCAGGTGGAAAGACCTCCCATGTTCCTGGATTGGCAGAATCAACATCGTAAAAATGACCATCCTACCAAAGGCAATATACAAATTCAATGCTATACCAATTAAAATCCCAAAGCAATTCTTCAAAGAAGTTGACCAAACAATCTCAAAGTTCATATGGAGGCACAAAAGACCCAGGATAGCAAAAACAATCCTGAGTAACAAAACACTGCTGGAAGTATTACCATACCAAACCTTAGTCTATATTACAAATCCATAGTTGTAAAAACAGCCTGGTACTGGCTCCAAAATAGACACACAGATCAATGGATAAGGGTTGAAGACCCAGATATAAGCCCCCAAAATTACAGCCATTTGGTCTTTGACAAAGGGGCCCAAAGAATCCAATGGAAAAAGAACAGCATCTTCAACAAATGGTGCTGGCAAAACTGGATCTCCACATGCAGAAGATTAAAACTGGACCCGTACTTGTCACCATGTACAAGACTTAATTCCAAATGGATCAAGGACCTTGATATCAGGCCAGAGACTATAAAAACCATAGTTGAAAGGATAAGGAACTCCCTCGAGCTGTTTGGGCTAGGCCAACAGTTCCTAAACAGACATCCAATGGTACAGTCACTGCTACCAACTCTGAACAGTTGAGATCTTGTGAAATTAAAGAGCTTCTGTTCAGATAAAGAGATTGTAACACGAGCTCAAAGGCAACCCACAGAATGGGAGAAAATCTTCACTAACCACATATCTGACAGAGAGTAGAGCTGTCTGTCCAGAGTGCACAAAGAACTTAGAAAACTAAACTCCAAGGAAACCAATGGCCCAATTAAAAAATGTGCCCTGAAACTTAAAAGAAAATTTACCAGGGATGACATTAAAATGTCTAACAAGGGCTGGAGAGGTGGCTCAGTGGTTAAGCCTCCGCCTTGTAGGCGGAAGGTCCTGAGTTTGGATCCCAGATCCCACGTATAGACGCCAGGCGGAAGCGGGGGCGGCCTGCGCTTCTGGTCCTGGTAGGGCAGAGCCTGTGAATCCTGGGCAGAAGGAGGTGGAGGCGGCCATGGTGGTTCCCGAGTTCGTCCGTGGTTCTACACACACACAGACACACACACATACACACACACAGACACATACACATACAATAAACAATTTAGGACAATCACAAAAAAAAATGTCTAACAGATATCTGAAAAAATGCTCCACTTCCTTAGCCATCAGGGAAATGCAAATCAAAACTTCCCTGAGATATCATCTCACCCTGGTCAGGATGGCAAAAATCCACAATACAAACAACAACAAATGCTGTAGAGGATGTGGAGCGAGGGGAACTCTCCTACATTGCTGGTGGGAATGCAGGCTCATACAGCCACTCTGGCGAGCCGTCTGGAGATTCTTAAAGAAATTAAAGATTGGAATGACATATGATCCTGCTATTCCACTTTTGGGAATAACCCCCCATGCAGCAGAGGTTCACCTCGATAGCACAAGCACGACCATGTTCATAGCAGCAGTGTTTACAATAGCAAAGTCATGGAATCAACCCAAATGTCCAACAGTTGACAAGTGGATAAGGAAATAGTGGTACATCTATACAATGGAGTACTACTCAGCCATCAAAAATGATGAATTACTGGAATTTGCTGGGAAATGGATATCATTAGAAACAATTATATTAAGTGAAGTATCCCAATCCCAGAAAATTAAGCGCCGTATGTACTCCCTAATAGGTGGCTCCTAGTACCAATATCACCCAGCCCACATTGAGACACTCAAAGGTAATCCTATGTAATACAGTAATTGCAAAGATTATGAACAGGAGGGATGGGGTTGGAAGGCCACACCAGAAACAAGGAAAGAGAGGGCCATGTTACAGCAGAGAAGTAGGCCTCCATCAAGGAATGCAAGTAAGTAATGTGACACCTGGTTAAGTTCACAGACGTTCGTTCCTGATCATTTACAACTGAGGGGGTATGATCTCACCAGAAGAGGAGGGTATATAGTCTGGCAGATAAAATGTAATCATTTTGCAAATGGGTGATTGACCCCTCCCTCACTGAGGTTTCCTACTTTTATTACATCTACTCTTGAATGTGCTATTGTAACAAGACTCCAATTTATCAGCTTTTTGTCTCTGGCCAGGGTGTGACATACAGTGCTCATCAGGATGGAGTGAAGGGCATTGCAGGAGCAGCAAAACTGCAAAACAAAATCAACAAACCATAATGCAGAACTTCAGAGACGATATTATATCAACCACCTAGAACTAGGCCAGACTAATCTCTCCTCATCCTGGAGCTCAGGGACATTTGCAGAAGAGGGGGCGGTAAGAGTGTATGAGCAAAAGGATGGGAGGAGCAATGATTTGCAAGATTCTCCACACTAGTTAGGGCCAAAGCAATCATAATATGACTTTGCATGCCCTGCGCAATGTCCAACACACTATTGACCTCACAAAGTCTAGCATCTGCTAAAGGCACCAAGGTCCTTGGAGGCAAGCGATTGACAGCCACAGCAGTGTTCCTATGCTTTAGGGGAACATGAGAAAAGGTTCAGGGAAACACCACTGGGTCCTTTTATGTCATCGGAGAGGAGGACCCAGAGGAGAGTCAGGCATACACAATAAAGGATTCTCTGGGAAATGGGGGGAGAGGCACTGGGGGATAGGGAGGAAAGGGAGGGAGAGCAGGGGGTTCAAGGGGAGGAGGAGGGAGGGAGGGAACTGGTGTACCTATTAAGTTTGTAGAGCGGAAATAATAAAATATGTATTAAAAAAAGAACGATCTTTCTAAAAAAAGATTGTAAAAGACTAAAGATGGGGAGGTGCAATGATATGCAAGATACTCCTCACAAGTTAGGGCTGAGGTAATCACAATAGGACTGTGCATGACCTGTGCAATGACTAACATCTCATTGACCCCCCCCCCAATGTCTATCAGGCTCTAAGATCACAGGCCCTAAGATTCTTGAGGCAAGAATAGTGTTTCTATTCTTAAGGGGAACACAAAAAAGTGTTTTAGGCAATGCCACTGAGTCCTTACACTTCATCAGAGAGGAGGACCCAGAGGGAAGTTTGACATGCACACTAAAGGATGCTCCAGGGATGTGGGGGGACTAGGAGAAAGGGAAGGAGGGGGGAAAGGAAGGGGAAAGAGGGGAGGAAAGAAGAGGATCCAGGAAGGGGTGGAGGGAGGGAGCAGAATGGGGTACCTACCAAGTTTGTATGCGTGGAAAAAATAAATTAAAAAAGACTGTGTTAAAAAATCTGTGCTAATTTTCATACTTTTGCCTATTTCTCTGAGTGTATGATTGCTATTCATTATTTGTTGTAAGAAATCTTCTTTTATTTCATATCTGTTTCCATGTGTGGAAGCTTTTACTTTTCCTGGTGATGTGCTATCATGTGTGCTTCAAATGGTTGTCCTCAATGTCTGAATGCCAGGATTTGAGATTAAGGTTTCTGGAAAGCACATGTGTATGTGTGTTTGTGTGTGTGTGTGTGTGATCAAAGCACCATCCACAGCTCCTCATATCCAGCGATGCAGGGTGAGGTCATGGGAGCACCTACTTGTTTCATGAGGGATAACGAACCTATCTGAATGTATTTCAGGTTGGCCAGATTCTCCTGAGATGTCCTCAGTCTGCCTTCCAGCAGTTGATTCTGACCTTTCTTGAAGCCCAGCAGAGGAACCCGTCCGATGGGCATGTGCAGACTTGGGAATGTTGGACTGGTGAACATGGAGCACGGAACCCTGAGGCTGTTCCGCAGTGGATCCACTCGCCCGTTCCTTCAGAGACTGAGGATGAACTTGTCCTCGGAACGCCGTGTGCATGGTGTGTGTATAAACAAGAGGTAAACAGGCCTCCAAAACAGTTTGTGGACACATGGAAAAGTGTTCCAGCAGAAGAGAAGGAGATGCTCTTCCTCAGGAGCATTCAGCCCAGAGAGATGATAGCCTGGCATGACACTGCCAGTCAAATGTGTTTCAGGATAGCCAGTAGTTTGGCATAGTCTATGGAGAGAGGACGTGTGAGATGGGACTTCACCCACATGATGGTGAACACTAGATATCTCAGGTTTTGTCATACTCTGCTGGTTCCCTGTCTAGCTGCTTCCCAAGCTCTGCTCTGTGCTGGCCTCAGGAATGAGCTCATGCAGCCTGCTCTACTGGCTTGTGAGTCTCACAGATGACAGCAGGCTGCTCTCTGGAGGATGCCACAGAGACAGCAGACTCCATTCTAACCCCCTGATCTCACCTTGGGACAGGTGCCAAATGACTACATATGGTTTTGCAGGGGAGAGAAGTCTCAGTCGCATGCAGAAGATCATCTCCCTGGATGAGAAGCGTGAAGAAAGGTCAGATGTGACAGAGCACATGGTCTCTGCTCCTTACTGGGGAGGAGCACAGCGTCTTCTCCTCCTCCAGCAGTTTGGATCAAACTGTTCTGTCCACCCTGCTCGGAGCAGGTCACTGCTGAAGACCAGCGCTGGGCTGACTACCCTGGGCCTGGACTTTCACCCGATGAGGTCTGTGGCAGCATCCTACCCGCTGCAGGTGAGGAAAGAGGTCTGAAGAGCATGTGGCCCCTCAGCCCCCTCCGTCTTCCGCTGCTCCCTCGTCTGACTGCATCAGCTCCCTCCAGAACTGATCCAAACCCTGAGCTCAGCTGCCAGGGAGCTGCTGTTCCTTCAGCACTTCAGTGCAGAAGGGGAGACGCTGCGTGATGCTCTCCTGCTTCTCTTGCAAATTCCAAAGGATTCCTGCCCCCCTTAGTCTATTCTAGATCCCACCTACATCTCCGCTCCTAGCCCTCTGCTGTCCTCTTGCAGCTCCAGCCCGTCCAGCCCCTCAGGTTCTGCATCAGGGGGACGTGGCAGGACTGATGCCCCTGAGGTGACAGGGATGTGACGTCATCTACCCTTGAATAGGGAGTTGTCACTAGTCGCTTGCAAAGGAAGTTCCCCAAAGCGTGACAAGAGCAGCCTGCAAAACTGCATTGTGTTGAACTCACCCACCTGCTGTGCTGGGGGCCTCGCCGTCCCCCTTGCGTGGAGCCCGGCTCTCATGGGAGGGTGGGAGCATGAGGGGGTGTGGGTGGGCTGGCCCCTGCCTCCTGCAAGGCCAGCAGCAGCACAGGTGTCTGAGTCAGTTCACGAGTCTCCTCTTCACTGCCTTCCAGCCCTGGAGACCCTCGTGGGTGGAAGGCATGGCAGGGCCCTGTGCCTGTTCTTGGTTATCATCACCCTCCCAGGAGGGCGTGGCCATATTCTCCTTCCTCCGTTGGGTCAGTCACACCTTGGTGTGTGTCCCAAGGCGAACTGGCCTTGTTCTGCTTGGGTGGGTTTCAGTCGCTTGCTCACTCTAAGGGTCTCCAGGTCCGGCATGCTGTCTGTAGAGAGGGTCCCGTCAATGGCCCCACTCTCCGAAGAGCTCAGAGAGGAAGAGGGCCGAGATGTCATAACCTGGGAGCGCATGCTCCCCCATAAGCCAACCTTGGAGGTGCTCAGGCTCTTGGGTGCAACCAGAGGTGCTGTTCCCAGGGGAGTCAGGAAGAGATCCTCCCTTCAGAGTTGGAACACAAAGGAGGGTCACCGTCATTTGCCAGGGTGGCAGGGAGGCTGTACCATCTCTCTGTGCTGGCAGTTGTCTTCCTTGGCAGTTTTGGGTCTTTCAGACAAGCTGCGGATTGGAGCAGCAGAGCCCCTGGGTCTCTTTAAGCACACAGGGAAGACGGTGGCATCTCCCAGGGTGTTGGAAAATCCTATTTGGGTTTGGTTGCCCTGGCTGTACCTTCTGTTCTTCCCATGTTTTTGGCAGCTTAAAATAAGGTAGGTAGCTGTTTTCTGGTTGTAATTTTGTTTCCTTAGGGACTCAGTGATTTTATCATAGTCTTATCCCATATCTTGCATTTCTTGTACAATCCTAGGGGAATTGTTGGGCAGTGGCAGGTGTTGGCTTTGCCCCACTCCTCACCCAGGGGTGCTAACAAGCAGCTGCGTGGTGATGGTAAAGCTGTCTTAGGACTCACTGCAAAGAACACTGAAGATCACAGTTTGGACTCTCCGCTTGTCTGGAGCATAAAAAGGCGGGATGAAGGGCAAGTGGCCCTTCAGCATTAGATAGAGGAGCATGCTTACAATCCACATGTCGGTGGCTTGTCCATCATGGGGCTTCTGCTCCAAGACCTCCGGGACTCAGTAAGCCAGCGTCCCGCAGAAGGTCCTCAGCACTTCCCGGGGGTCATCACAGTGCCCAGGCCAACATCGCTTAGCTTGGCTGACCCTGTGTCGTTCACCAGGACGTTTTCTGCTTTTATGTCGCGGTGAACAAACCCTTCGCCATGGACAGTACCTAATGGCCTGTCTATTTGGCTGAATATTCTTTGAACTTTTTCCTCCTGCAGACAGCCCAGTGTCTGAATGCGGCTCATGAGTGTCCCCTGAGCAGCATGCTCCATGATCATATAGCTGTACTGCTGCTTTCTGTACCATGGTGCAATTTTATAATGTGAGGATGGTCCAGTTGCTTCATGATATTTATTTTCTAATAAGGGAGGTATTTTTCCGGGTCTTTTTCAGCATTTTCATGGCAACACATGTTATCGTTGGCAGGTAGCAGGCTAACTCCACGTGTCCGAATTTACCTTCTCCTAGGGTCTTGATAATCCTGGAGGAGTTATGCAAAGTCTCCTCCTGGGAAGAACAGACCTTCCTGTCCTGATCCATATCAGCTTCTTCCTCGTGTTCCTGCAAATGAGCAACCATGGCAGGTGAAACACGACTCGAAGCAGGTCTAGAGGGGAAGGTGAAAACTAAAAGTTCCTACAGCAGAAAACCAGAAGTAAAAGGAAAATCACCCACCCCCATGCAACCTGAGATGTGTCAGTCAACTAATGATGCTTGACATAGGGAGATGAGAATGAAGCAAGCCCAAGAACTTGACAGCAATATGGAATGAGTATTGATGAAGAAATTAAGGAATCTCAGGGCTGAGACAGAATGTGGATTCCTGTGCGAGTGTAGAGCAAAGTCATAGATGAAATATTGTCATTGGATTAAATGGCGAATGTGTATCAGGTCCTTGCTTTAGTTTGAATATTGTATGTCCACACAGGCTTATGTATCTGCACACTAGTTTTGACAGACTGTGGAAGTTGTGGGAGGTGCACTATTGCACCCTAAAAAAAAAAATGTCTTGTTGCCTGTTCCTCTGAACCATTGGCTGTCATTTATGCTTTGAAGACCATCATGGGCCTCCGTTGTCCATGGACTCCTTCTGAGACAAAGGGGGGCTGGCTGCACGTGATTCTGCCCGGAGTCTCATGTGCCCACCGTGTTCATACATGTTGGGACTGAGGAGGGCCTGTGTGTGTGTTGCCTGCATGCGCTGACACGTAGCAGGAGCCCTGGGGGTATATAAAGTGAGGAAGACGTGTTGAAAGGGTCCATTTAGGCAGCAACAAGGAAGCCTTGGAGCCGTGCTATGGGGAGCTGTCCCCGCCTCCTCTCAGGAACCCTCATTCCTGCTCCTGTAAGTAAGCTCAATAAACTGGTTTTCCTATCCGGGGTGGAAAGCTGGATGTGTGCCGCATTCTCCCCAGGAGAAGTAATTCAGTTGGCAGGATCACGACAGACCAAAGACGAGCTGGGAAAGAGGAAGAGCTTGTGCTATGGTGACAGGGCGAGGAAGGAGTGTCTTCCGGGGAAAGCTCGATATTACAGATGAGAGAAGAGTGGTACCCAGCAAGCTTCTGGAGGTAAAGCCTGCTTGCAGTGCTCTCTCTGGGCAAGGAGAGAGTGGAGCCTGGTGAGCTCCTACAGGTAAACCTCGTTTGCAGTGTAGGCTCCTGCAGGTACCCTCATCCCTATCTCGCTACTCTCAGTGACTGCAGTATTGGCTCCAGACCCTTGCCCACAGTGTTCAGTCTCAGTGAGGAATAAGCATCTCTGGGGAAAGCCCAGTACAGACTTCTGTACGTATCCCCAGCAGATTCATTGGCAATAGAACCAAGACTGGTTTGGGGAGAACTGATTTCATGGCTCCTGCCACGGGTGTTGAGACCAGCAGCTGAGGCTGAGCAGGCCGAGGGAGGAGCATCCATGGGAACGTGACCGTCTTCCCCGTGCGGTGTGTGGCAGCGTGACTTCTGGCCGTGGCGATGCTGACATGGGGCTCTGCTGCAGCTGGTGAGGCATGTACCTGGTTCAGAAAGAGGCAGAGCGTCTGTGGGGGGGAGACTCCTTGTCTCGGGTACAGCACGGCATGCCTGCTTGATGAGTGGGGTTCACTGTGTGACTCTGGAGACACTTTGGGAACGGCAAGGGTCTGGAGCGAACACTGCAGTCACTGAGAGTAGCGAGATAGGGATGAGGGTACACTGAGCGTCTTCAGAGCAATCCTGGCCACTGCTGTGTGCTGTAAAAATGCGTCTGAGGCGGCTGTGTGACGGGAGGAGCTAGAGAAAGGGAGACGCGGCTAGCAACTTCTGTGATCGCTTCTGACTTGGTAAGCAAGTTGGATAAAAAAGAGGATGAGATGAAAGTATTGGCTGGGTTGGCTGGAAAGAAAAGTTAGCTGAAGAACCCTGCCTGGGACCCCATGGTTCCAAGTCAGAGGTTTAAAAAAAAAAAAAACAAAACAAGAACATGGTGGCAGTGATAAACGATTCCTCCAGGCCCAACCTTTTTGATAGAGAAAAGGGTAAAGTCTATGGTTTGGCATGTCTCATCCTTAACAATGGTCCAATTCAAGAAACTGTGGTAGTCAGGGAATGCTCAGTACCCGCACTTCCGGAATTGGGGAAGACTTTTAAGCAAGTGACTAAAGAGCCAATCACAGCCTGACTTTTGAGGCTGCGGGACATGTGTGGCAAATGGAATTAGCCTGAATGCTATGGAAACGGAGAAGCTAAATAATGACCACTCAGCCCTCCTTGAGACAGCAGCTGCATGAGCTGGGACAATATGAGGGGAATCAGTCCCTACGGACTGGTTCATAGGAGCAACTGGGAACACATGGTTGTCACCTGCTGGTCCCCATGAATATCAGGGAATGAAAGGCTATAGAAGAAGAAGTGCTGCCGAGGGAGCTGGGAATAAGAGAGGCCACATTTGATGCCCGGTTGGCTGAACCAGATAGAACTGTGTCTACAGGGGGGAATTAAGAAAGAAATTAATTCAATTGGAACCTTGGGACTGGTATAGGGCGTCAGTAGTCCTCCAGAGTCCTATGGTAGGACATGATCTTCATATGATAGAGGAGACTTTGTCAGACTTAAGTGATCTTGACCAGCATACAAATTGGGTTCAAAAGGTGTTAAAAAACACAGAAAGGGGTGATTAAAAATTCCAAATTACACGAAGACATATGTGGCAAGATTTATGTCGAGTTGGAATTCCTAGGAAAGTATTGACAAAAATCATGCTGTGCTTTTGAGTCTTTGGAAGGCTTTAAGGTCTGAGTAGCCGTTTCCAAAGAGGGCAAGAAAACTGATGACTGAGAAAGAAGAGTAGTCTCTAGTGTACCCCCTGCTATAAAGAAAGAGATATTTGGGGGGCAAAAGCCACTCTAGCTACTCCATTGACAGGAAGACCAAGGTTGACTATAAATGAGGGCCATATGTGGTGACAGAGGCCTTGTGTTGAGCTATGAATTTATTGGTTCTCCTCTAATATACAAAGCACCTGGGTAAGTGCGTCTTAATCATGGCAACTTGCAAAAGCATCAGGGGCCATGGGCAGTGGTGGGTGGATATGGAAATAAGGCAATGCAAATAAAAAGGACTAAGCTTGTCTTAAGACGAGAGTATTCAGTGTGCATTTTCCATTGCAAGAGAATGTTCTAGGTGGATGCATTGCTGGGATCACCGTGGCGGAGTTTGGTTTGAAGGTGGGGACTGTTATAACAATGATGTGTGGTTGAACGAAATGGGAACCTGTAAAGTTGCCCACCCCCAGTGGGGTTGTGAACACCAAACAGTACAGATTGCCTAGAGGCTGTGATGAGGCAATCAAAGGATTAGAAAAGGTAGCGATTATTTGCCCATCCCAAAGCCCTTTCAACAGTCCTGTGTTGCCTGTGACACAGGTGGTTCCTGGAGGATGACCATAGGTTAAAGAGATGTGAATTTCTCTTTTGACTAAACAAATTATATGGGGATGGGATCTTTCCATGTTGTTTTAGATCTTGCTAATGTATTTTTCAGTGTTCCCTTAGCTGCTGTATCCCAAGACCAGTTTGCATTCACTTGGAATGGACAGCAGTAGATATTCAGAATACTCCCTCAAGGTTACATGTCTCGTCTTGGTATTTGTCCTGGGATTGTGGCCTGGGACCCGTGTTGCTATCCTACCCACCCTCTGTGAAAAGGTTTCATTATGTACATGACATAATGCTAACCTCTGAGTGTTTTACAGATTTAGAGAAACATCTAGAAGACATACAGGTACACTTATGGAGTAGAGGATGGGAGATCAATCCTCACAAAGTGCACTGCCCTACAATTTCTGGGAATGTTATGATCTTGTAAGATGTGAATGATATCTGACAAAGTTATGAAAAAATTCTACAACAGTCTGTGCCTATTAATGTGAAGCATCTATTGGTACTTTGGGGACTTCTGGGGTAGTGGTGGATTTTCATATCCCACCTTGCCCAAGTTGCCTGTCCTCTGTATATAGCTTGAATAAGAGGGCCACTATATGGGATCAGGACAGGAAAGCTCAAGAAGCTTTTGAGGAAACTAATATCCTTGTAGGACAAGCTAAACGGTTATGTGTCCCCTTTGCCCAATGTCCATCCGTGATGGAGTTCATCAGAAGTCCGGAAGGTTCTAGTTGGGCCCTATGGCAAAGGCAGCCTGAGCAGACAGTTTCAATACGGTTTTGATGTCAGTCATGGAAAGAGGCAGAAGGTCAGTATACAGCAAAGGAACAGCAATCACTAGCTGTCTATAAAGCAATGCAGCAGGTCGAGTCTATCACTGGCCCCACCACTGTAACTGTAAAGACTGCCTATCTAATTAAGGGTTGGAGGCCTTTCAGCGAAGCCTCTTTCTGGGGCGGTACAGAATCAAACCTTGCAAAAGTGGCATGCATATTTATGGCAGCGCAATGTCTCTGTAAGGCTGTCCTGGGCCCAGCGTCCTTTCACTCCACTGAGCCCACTCCAGTAATCGAGCCACCAACCAAGTCAGTCAGGGGGCTGGAAGGCACAGCCCCCCGTCCCTGTAGACTCCTGGTGTCCACAGATGGCACAAGTAGGAACACTTAACAAGACTGGACAGCTGTAGCAGTACTGATGGATACTGACAGTTGAGCTGTTTTTATTGGCTTGACTTTATGGATGTCCCAGTGGGAAAAAGAAAACTGGCAGGTATTGGGAAGACCACTGTGGGAACAAGAGATATGGAAGAAATACATAACAGGATTCATCCGGTAACAGAACCCTGGATAGTTTTCCATGTGGCAGCTCATAGCCCATTGGACCTTCCTGGAAACCAGGAGACAGATGTGTTTACTAAAATAAGGGCCATCTGTCCTCAGGTGCCATTAGAGGTTTCTCACTGGGTTCATGTGAGATCTGGACACAGGGGAGCAACCATGAGATGGAAAATAGCTAAAGCTGCTGGTATTCTGGAAAAAATACTCTGATATTTTATATGCCATCAACTCATGGGAGGCCTGCTCCTGATTGGGGCCTTGATGAATGGATACTGGCGGGTAGATAAAGTCAATTTTCTCTATACAAGACTGGCACATAGACTATGTAGTTCCTGTGCCTGTTAGTGAGGGGTACAAATGTGCCCTCACCTGCATGGACACGGCTACAGTCCTCTTACAGGCATTCCCAGGCAAGTGAGCGACAGGTGAAGGACACCCTCAAGGGTCTCATCTAGCTGAGTGTCATGTATGGGTGTCCATGGAGAACTGATTGGGACAAAGGCAGTCATTTCACAAGTACTGACGTGCAGAATTGCGCTAAAGGCCACCAGGCGCAAGGGCATTTCCACATTCCTTACAAACTTACTGGGGCGGGCTTGATTGAAAGGAAAAATGGTTTATTAAAACAGCACTAAAAATATTAAGCTCAAGAGGTAGCCTGTCTGGGTGGAAACGGACACTTCCAAAAGCCATCAGGTTACTGAGTGAAAACCCCAGGGCTCGGGGCAGACTACCTCTGTAAGAGTCGCTGTCCCATGAGGCACACACAAACTGTAAAGACGTTTGCCACTGCTGTTGGTTGCACGCCAGAGTTGGACGGTAAGACCCTATTGCTGAAGACACCGCATGCTCTGACTGCAGGACATAGAGAAATAATTCTGGGACTGAGCTGGAAGCTCCCTCGTCTCTGGTTGGCCTTCATAGAATCAGAAGGTGCTATGCTAGCTGCTGGACGAGAACCGACAGTTCTTGGTTATGGACCCTGCTTGGTTATGGAATCTGCATATTATAGCACCAAAAACGCCAGGCACGATATGCCTACTGGTGCAATGGAGGCCTGACTATCCTCTGGGGAATAAAAATGTGGGTATAACCAACAGATTTCAGATTGGATATGAGGCCCACTCCACAGGAAGGGGTCCATGTCTGGTACTGAGAACCAGGACAAAAGCCTATGGCTGGGGAGGTCCTAGGCCCTGGTAGGGAGAGTACTGCGAGTCCTTTTGTTAAATGGATGAGATGCACCTGTGAAAGCGTCATCCAAACATTTGTGCTTGTGCCCATAGAATACCGTTGCTGTTGCCTTTGACTATGGAAGAGTCTTGACAGTGACAGTGATTGGTGATGAAGAGACTCGTGACAACTTTGTGACAAGTGACTGTTGCTGACATACTGGACTAGTGGACATCAAGACACGGATACCGATACCACTACTTCCAAGGCTCAGGGAATATTGCGGAAGAGGGGGCGGAAAGAATGTAAGAGCCCAAGGAAGGGGTAGCGGGTCGTGTGGCTTGTTCCTCTGAACAAACAGCTACCATGTTTGTTTTGAGACTATTGGGAGCCTCTGATGTCCATGGACTCTTTCAGAGACAGGAGGGTGAAGAGGATGGTTGAATCCTCACTTAGGGCTGTGGACTGGCCACATAATTCTGCCCCAACTGCACACACCCATCCATGTGTCTGAATGTATGAGAGCTGGGAAGGGCTAGAATGCATGTGTTTGGGGTCCTGTGCATGTACCCACATGTCACCCACATACCCTCACACGTGAGGACTGGAAAAGCCCTAGAGTATATAATCTGAGGAAGACTAGCGGAGAGGGTTGCTTCTAAGGCAGCAAGGAGGAAGCCTTGAGCCACGCTATCCTGAGCTGCCTCTACTCCTGTCAGTAACCCTCAACCGTGTTTCTGTAAGCAAGTCAAATAAACTCATTGGTTTGTCATCAACTTAGTCTGTCATGAAACGCCTATCTGGGGTGAGAAGATGGCCGTGTGTGGCATCTCCCCAGGAAAAGTATGTTACACAATATCAAATAAGGGGAAAGAACTAAACCAGAACGAAATATCACAAAGACAAATGAAGATTTGAAAAAATAAAGCTGGGAGATGATGAGAAAAGAAACGGAAATGAAATCCAGGAAACAAGCAAGTGAATGTCACAAAAATTAAGGCAAGATTCCCCAAGACAAACATGCCAACTGGGAAGAAACTCAGCTTGCTTAGGTCTGAGAGCTCATGGAAGTGTTATGGTTTCACCGACGTAGAAATGCAAATATTTTCCAACTAGCAACTTGTGCAACACAAGGACAGAAACCCTCCCTAGCAAATGCTTCAATGCACAAGTGTGTGATTCCTCACAGTGTGGGCTTCTTAACTCAGCAATAACTGTCACAGCAGGATCAACCCACTGGGTTTCCCACTTGTCCCAAGGCCAGGGCAAGCACGGAGGCCAGAGCTGCTGTGGCTCAGGTGATGGGCACCGAAGAGGCTGGTACCACCAGTGAGCATGTCCCCTATGAACCAAATGGTCACTTCTTCAGCTGGTCCTCATCTCCCAAGGGATCCCCAACTTCTACTGATACTGTCAAAGGCTGGGGAACAAGTGCTCAAAGACATAAACAGTGGAAATGTTTTTCACACTGGGAAATGTTTTTCACACTGGTAATAGAAAGGAACAGACACAGCCGTGAGCTCTCAGGCTTCATTCTTCACTGTGCCATGCACACGATGTCCACTGGTTAGAGCAGGTGCATGGCGGTTCAGTCGCCTTTTGCTCAGACCACAGAATTGTGTGATTCCTTTTGACATTTGCCGATCGTTACTAATTCCTTTCCTAAATCTTAGATCAGTGACTATTCATAGTATAGTATCCCTTCAATACAATTGTAAGGCATCCAATTATTTCATATTCCTAAAGATAACTTCCTAAATTCCTAAATTACTTGAGAATCTAGTATTTACCTGATACAAAAACCAAGAAAAGAGAGCAATGCATGAAAATTTAAGCCAGTTATCCCAATGAATTATATTGTTAACTCCAAAATGGCAGTAATTAATACTTCATAGCAAAATCAACACCACATGAAAAGGACATTATCAAAGATCAAGAAATGGACAGCAACGCACATGCAAATAAATCATTTGAGCATGATCAAGTCAAGGGTCACAGTAATCAGGAATAAGAATCAAATTTATCATTTTTAGGAAAATAGATGAAGCTGGAGATGATAAATGCAATTTATCAGTCCTGTAATGTATAATTCCTTCAAGATGCCGCCCCCTCAAAAGCTCAAAATATGAAGAGTTAAAATGAATATAATTAAATAAAATTTAAAGCACAAATAAAATCCAAACTGAGCAATAATAAAAACAAAAAGCCATAAAATTCAAAGCAAGTTCTGCAACACACTGTGACAGAATCACTGTGTCCGTGAGCTCAGGGAATTCCAAATGTCCTCATTCTCCAGAGCAGCAACTGACCATTCTCCAGATGGCCAATAGATTCAGCACTGCAATGACAGAAAGCAGCGCAGCCAGTGCTCCAGATGGACAGGTGTGGGTGGTCCCCGCAGTGGCTGGCTGTGATGTCAGAGGAGGAAATGGACCAGTCACTGCCGCACTCAACCTCCTGTGGGTTTCCTGACATCTGCTCCCCAAGACCAGGGCAGGCTCGGTGGCTAGAGTTGTTGTGACAGTGGCAGTGGGGATTGAGGAGGCTGGTAACACCAGTGAGCAGTTCCTCTAAGAGCCAGTGGGCAACTCTCTCCAGGTAGACCCCACTGCCCAAAGATCCACAACTTCTGAAATCACGCTCACCTCCTGGGTTCAAGTGCTCCTCCAACACATTTGTGGACATTTGATGTCCAAACCCCAACAAGGACCATTTCCCTTGAATGCTGCAAAGTAATGGTGACGTGACAGTGATGAGCTCTGAAGGTAGGTGCTTCTCTGCGCCATGCACATGATGTCCACTGGTGGCAGGAGGAACAGGGCGGCTCAGTGTCCTTCCACTTAGACAGTAGAACTGTGATTCTTTTATTATTATATTTGCTTTTTTGCCAAATCATACAAGCTCAGTAAGTACCCCTCTTCTTCCTCCTCCCTCCCTTCTCCCTCTCATTGTCCCCCCGTTGCACTCTATCCACTTCCCAACCCTTCTCACCCCTTTTCCTTCCCTCCTCGTCTCTTGGTGCTTCCTGCTCTCTCCCTCTCATCCTTCAGAGCATCTGTTCATGTGGGCGCTGAACTTCCCTCTGAGTCCGTCTACACTAGTGAGGGCTCAGGACTCAGTGGCATAGCTTGGGGCCCCTTCTTGGGCTGCCCGCTAGTATGGGAACTCTGTTGTGACTGTTTAACCCCTTGCCTCTAAGGTAGACCTGTGATTCTTTTTGACATATTCAGATCTCATGAAAACCACTGTCAAGGTACTGACTTCTTTTTCTATAACTGAGACTGATGATGTCCACAATATGGTATCCCTGATAGCATAGTTTCTCAAGTTGTTCCATAAGTGGAAAAAGTCGGAGACACTCTCAACTCACTCTATAAACTTGGATTTTCCTGATGTTAAAACAGATAAAGACACGAGAAAAGCAAAACCAGTTCTCTTTGTTGACAAATGGGAAAACCTTTGCTGGCAGTCTTTAGTGTGACACCAACACAGCAGCACAGAAGCACACAGCGTGACTGCGTGCTTCATGATCAGGGTGAAAAATAAGCATAGGTGCTGAATCTCACACAGCATCGGAACTCAAGCACACACGGACAGTGCAGCCGTCGACCACATGTGGACAGCGAGACACTCCAACACATGTGGAGGGCTCGACATACCAGCGCTCACGAGCAACATGGCATTTGAGGACCTGTGGGCAGTGAGCTACTCACGCAGAGTCAAGAAAGGTGCTATACTCAGAAGAATGGGCATCGATCATGGTCAGGATAATAGATGGAGCTGGAGGCCCTGTTATAAGTCCTTCTCATAGCTTAAGATCCCATGTACGTTGTGTTAAATGTTAAATGAGGGGTGACCTCCGCATAAGAGCAGGATTGACACTGGAAGTGTTTTGGGGGTAGAAAATGTAACACGGCAGAGCACGTGATTGAGTTGGTCACACGCATGTAAGGAAAGTCAATGAAACTCTACGTTCTATAATTTATGTATCCTTGCCAATATTTCAAATGTACAGAAAAGGAATAAGCCAATGCTAGGAACGGAATCTATAAGTGAAGAATGAAAAAGGAGAAAGGGGACGACGTAGAGAAAAATGAAAAAGCAGGTTAAAAAAAAATCAAACCCAAACCAATAAATTCAAAAATAAAAATGAAAGGCACAAACCCACAAGAGCAAATCCACAGACCAAACCATTACACTGAAGCATGCGATGGTATGTGGGCCCCACAGGAGAAGCACCAAATAAGTGTAAAAGTCAATAGGAATCTTTGTGGGTTTATTTTAACAGGACTTATTATAAAAATTTTAAAAGTCTCATTGATGGGTTTCTCTAAAGGATGGTAGCTCCTCACTTTGGGATGTTCTGACAGGATGCTCTCTCGTGCAGGACAATTGGGGGCATGTGAATATCCTTAGGGTTGGGAGATGAAGGCTTCCTCAGATCGTCCCCTTTAGACCTTCATCACATTTCCCAGACCCAGAAAATGTGGCTCTTACTGGGTACAAGTGCTTGTCATGCAAGCCTTGATGATCTGAGTTCAGTCCTCTCAACCCACATTAAGGATGAGGGAGAGAAACACTCCACAAATTTTCCTCTGTCCTCTAACTTCACTTTTGTTCATTTATCTTTTTGATTGAATTTTCCATGTGTTTCAGTCTCTTACTTGTTAAGACAGAATGGCCCCTGCTAGGTTACTCATAGATGAATTGTTCAGGGCTGAGCAACTCAACTATCGCCTATCATCCATTTCTGCAGCTAGGAAGCCCCACTATTTGTTGGAAAGAGAGCTTCTTAGATCAAGACAGGCAGTAGCACTTCTCTCTGGGTAGAGGCATCAGTATTTAGAGGGTAGTTTGATGCCGTGTCAATTGAAATTGGAAAGACATTTAAGTTATTCCCTTGGGGCTGTGACCTCCCCACCATGGACTTATGACTAAGTTTACAGCACTAACATGAATTGTCTCTAGACATCAGAGGACAACTTGCAAAAGTTGGTTCTCTCCTTCCAGGGAATAGGCTGTTAGGACTGATGACCTTTACCTACTGGGTCAACTAGTGGACCCAAGGTATTGCTTCATGTTCATGGCCTTTATCTGCATTGCTTTCTCAAACCTGCTTTTTTTTTTTTTTTTTTAACTCCTGGAGACATTGACCGATTTGGCTGAAGACCACTTAGTGGTGGCAACTCCTCTTTGGTCATGAACTATCTGCCACTTCACTCATTTATCAAATCCAGTTCCTTTCTGTTCTTGCTAGAATCTCAGTGTGAAATGCATTGTCATTTGAAAAGCACAAAATTACTGAGAGATTAAAACATTCCCCAAACGCTGCCCATGCATGACAGCAGAGCTTCCACAGTGCACATGGCACGTCACAAAGACCAAGTGGTAAAGTTTGCAAATCTCTGAGGACTATGGCTGGGCTAGTCTTGGACTTATTTGCAGATGGCCAAATCCCTTTAGGTGAATCAAGAGCGGGTGTCCTGTTGAGCATCAGCCCAAGCTGTTCAGACCTGATTTGCATGTTGGTTCACTAAGCGGTGGCTCAGCTTGCGCAAACGTCTTTAAAAGCAGCCCATCAGTGTTCTAAGAAGCAGCCTCTAGTGCAGCTGTCAGAGATGGGGTCAGCTGCTCTCCTGTTATTGGTGCTGCTGCTCTGGGTTCCAGGCGAGAGGTGCAGGAAAGTCTTGGGAACATCCACTGTCTCTGGCCCTGAGCGCTTGATCACTGGAATTATGACATTTGTAATTGAGTTCAAGCTTCCAGTTCCTTTTTATTTTCTAGTATTTCCTATTATAGCTCGTGACCGTTACTGCAGATGTCTCACGTGAGGGTCCTATGTTGCAATTACTTTTGTAACTTGGTATGTCTCTGACAGCACTGTGTGTGTGCTTGTCATTCCAGGCTCCACTGGGGACATTGTGCTGACCCAGTCTCCAACTTCCTTGGACGTGGCTCTGGGACAGAAGGCCACCATCTCCTGCACGGCCAGCCAGAGTGTCAGTGTATTTAGCATTCATTATATGCACTGGTATCAGCAGAAGCCAGGACAGCCTCCCAGACTCCTGATCTATGGAGGCATCCAATCAAGCATCTGGGGTCCCTGCCAGGTTCAGCGGCAGTGGGTCTGAGACAGATTTCACCCTCAGCATCCATCCTGTGGAGGCCAATGATGCTGCCACATATTACTGTCAGCAGAGTAGGAAGATCCTCCCACAGTGCTCCAGGGCTGAACAAAACCCCTCTGGGGTTACTCAGTCTCTAAGAATCTCTCTTCTCACAGACATCTGTTTTTTAAACTTCTGTTTGAATTATTTATTCTTTTAGAATTTCATACATGAATCTAGTGAATTTATATTTTTACTCCTTAATTCCCAGTCCCCTACCCCCTTCTCTTAATGTCATAGTCCTTCATTCCTGCCAGTCTCCCTCCTATTTTCATTTCTTTTATGCATGTGTGGTCCACTGAATTCCATCAGGGTTGCCTTTGACAGCATATGCCTGAGCACTTGTTGGAGCAAGAGATATGTATCATAGGTATACCACGAACGAAGGAAAGCATCTTCCCCTAGAACCATCAGCATTGACCCTCATCACTCCCAGACATCATAAATGTATGTCTTTTGTCTTGTTTGCAAAAACATGCTGTGAAACAGAAAATTCTTAAATCGATATGTGTGGATGTTCCACACACTAACTTAATAATTAATTGATTTCCCTACAATATAAAAAAGCTCTTTGTGACTATTGCTGAAAGCATTAGTTAGATACAGCAGTCTGTTACTTAGAGAGAAATGTGAACTGAGCGCATGTTTTCTCAGTCACTTAAAGAAAAGCTGTTGAATGGTAAAGATGTTTGTCACCTGACATTCACATATAGGCTAATATTATCACTGTGACATTTGATGTGTGTGTGTGTGTGTGTGTGCTCTTTCACAGGTGTGTGTGTACATGTGCCCATAAAGGTGTCTTGTGATGGGTTAAGATGGATATAGGAATCATCCTTGAGTAATTTTTGCCTTCCTCTGAGGCAGCGTTGCTAATTAAATACACAGTACGCAGATAAGGCTCTTCTCTTTAGCCAACTTGCTCGTGAGATGTCAGTGTCCTTCTAGAGCTAGAAATACAGGTGGGCTGCTATGCCCACTGGCATTTTATGTGATATCCGAGGTTCTGAATTCCAGTCTCCTTGCTTGAACACGCAACATCTTGCTTGTGAGAAAGTCCTGAGCCATCTCCCCAGTCCTCCTAAATTTTTACTATGTCCCTTTGCTAGAGCTCACAAAAGTTCCTCTCTAATAGATAATGAATGCCAGCCTATGCTGCAGTCGTATTCGTTGCTTTGATTCTTTTCGTGTGTCTGTGTGTCCACCCCAAAATTCATTTTTCATTTTAGATTTATCATGTATATCATTCTCCTTATCCAATCTTTGCATTTTCTTCTAAGAGAACACCCACATGTAGGACTAAGTAATTAGCTTTTCTTTCTTTCTATTTCTTTCTCTCTCTCTCTCTTTCTTTCTCTCTCTCTTTCCTTCTTTCTTTCTTTCTTTCTTTCTTTCTTTCTTTCTTTCTTTCTTTCTTTCTTTCTTTCTTTCTCTCTCTCTCTCTCTCTCTCTCTCTCTCTCTCTCTTTCTTTCTTTCTTTCTTTCTTTCTTCTTTCTTTCATTTTTTATTATTATTTCCGCTCATACAAACGTAATAGGTAGACCAGTTCCCTCCCCCTCTCCTCCTCCCCCCGAACCCCCTGCTCCCCCTCCCTCCCTCTCCATCCTCCAGTGCCTCCCCCCAATTCCCAGAGAGTCCTTTATTGTGTATGCCTAACTCTCCTCTTGGTCCTCCTCTCCGATGACGTACAAGGACCCAGTGGCATTTCCCTGAACCCTTTCTCGTGTTCCCCTTAAGCATAGGAACACTACTGTGGCTGTCAATCCCTTGCCTCCAAGGATCTTGGTGCCTTTAGCCGATGCTAGAATTTGAGAGGTCAATAGTGTGTCGGACATTGCGCAGGGCATGCAAAGTCCTATTATGATTGCTTCAGCCCTAACTAGTGTGGAGAATCTTCAAATCATTGCTCCTCCCATCCTTTTGCTCTTACAATCTTACCGCCCCCTCTTCAGCAAATGTCCCTGAGCTTCAGGATGGGGGGAGATTAGGCTGGCTTAATTCTATGTGGTTGAGACAGAGTCTCTGAAGTTCTGGATTGCGTTTTGTTGATTTTCTTTTGCAGTTTTGCTGCTCCTGCAATGCCCTTCACTCCATCCTGATGGGCACTGTATGTCACCCCCTGGTCAGAGACAAAAAACTGTTAAACTGGAGTCTTGTTATAATAGCACATTCAAGGGTAGATGTAATAAAAGCAGGAAACCTCGGTGAGGGAGGGGTCAGTCACCCAATTGCAAAATGATCACCTTTCATCTGCCAGACTATATGCCCTCCCCTTCTGGTGAGATCATACCCCCTCAGTTGTACATGATCAGGAACGAATGTCTGTGAACTTAACCAGGTGTCACATTACTTACTTGCATTCCTTGGAGGCCTATTTTCTCTGCTGTAACATGGTCCCCTCTCTCCTTGTGTCTGGTGTGGCCCTCCTTTCTTTCTTTCTTTCTTTCTTTCTTTCTTTCTTTCTTTCTTTCTTTCTTTCTTTCTTTCTTTCTTTCTTTCTTTCTTTCTTTCTTTCTTTCTTTCTTTCTTTCTTTCTTTCTTTCTTTCAATAAGACCACAGTACAGGCACTTATGGCCCTTGAATATCCAAGCCATGGCACCCTTAGGGACATGGTTTGAGCTTGGATCACAGAGATTTGTCTACTATCCACATATCCTGACATGCCTTCCAGAGGTGAGGTCCTTCTACAGCCAGTAGCCAATTACTTACAATCCATTAAAAATTAAAATCAAGTGAGAAAACAATGCAAGAAAACTTACAATCTAATAGAAAAACAATTGTAATCAATATAGAATATAAGTAGCTAAGACCTTAGATGTTATCAAAAATTATTTGTTCTTATTTTTAAGTATGTATACATGTATTTAAAAATGACATGCCAAAAAAATCAGCGTGCAACAGAAATGGAAAAAAAATATTGAAGCGACCACAGATTTACTCATTTTATGAATCTGGTTCCCGGAAGGCTTCACAATCTCTGTTGCCCGTCTTACATCTTGAGCTGGAACCCATATTGGTGAAGTGGAATCCTGAGGGAGGACACAAGCATATCCTCAATCCTGGGTTAATAAGGGAGCGGGTCCCTGCCATAGCAGTGGGATGGGATCCCTCCATCGGACAAGAAACAGGGGAGTATTGTGAGGCAGGAAAGCCCAGTGTTTATAAGCAGGGCTTAGTCCTGAATCATCAAAAGTATACTGTTGGCCTTGCCAGCTGAAAGCAAATTGCTTCTGGTGGTCCTTATGAATGGGTACTGAGAAAAAAGTATTTGCAAGGTCAATAGCTGCATACCAAGTACCAGGAGATGTGTTAATTTGCTCAAGCAAAGAAACTACACCTGACACAGCAGCTGCAACTGGAGTTACAACTTGATTAAGTTTGTGATAATCAACGGTCATTCTCCATGATACATCTGTCTTCTGTACAGGCCAAATGGGAGAGTTAAAGGGAGAGGTGGTAAGAACCACCACCCCTGCATCCTTCAAGTCCTTGATGGTGGCACTAATTCTGCAATCCCTCCAGGGATGCGATACTGTTTCTGATTCACTATTTTTCCTGGTAGAGGCAACTCTAGAGGCTTCCATTTGGCTTTTCCTACCATAATAGCCCTTACTCCACAGGTCAAGGAACCAATATGGGGATTCTGCCAACTTCTGAGTATATCTATACCAATTAGACATTCTGAAACTGGGGAAATAACCACAGGATGAGTCCAGGAATCCACTGGACCTACTTGAGATGAACATTAGCTGAAACTCCACCAATCACTTGTTCCCAATAAGCCCCTACTTTAACTGGAGGGCTACAATGCTTTTTAGGGTCTCCTGGAATCAATGTCAATTCAGACCAGTATCCAGTAGGCCCTGAAATGTCTGATCATTTCCTTTACCCCAATGGACAGTCATTCTTGTAAAAGGCTGTAGGTCCCTTTGAGGAAGGACAGGAGAAATATTAACAGGAAAGGTCTTCATTATTGTGCCTAAATCCTTCCTTGAGGTGACCCGGCCTCCCCTTCATTCAAGGGGTTCTGGACCTACAAACTGACATAGATCTGGAAACTGATTGACAGGTCATGATTCTCTACTCCTGTGATTCAAAGCAGCCCTTCCTTCATTTACCTTAGACAGTTTTTGCCTATACAAATCATATAAAAACTTCTTTCTTTTTATTTCAGCTCATACAAACTTATTAGGTACACCAGTTCCCTCCCTCCCTCCTCCTCCCCCCCGTACCCCCTGCTCCCCCTCCCCACCCCTCTCCCTCCCCATCCCCAGTGCCTCCCACCCAATTCCCAGAGAGTCCTTTCTTGTGCATGTCTGATTTTCCTCTGGGCCCTCCTCTCCGATGACGTACAAGGACCCAGTGGCCTTTCCCGAACCCTTTCCCGTGTTCCCCTTAAGTATAGGAACACTGCTGTGGCTGCCAATCCCTTGCCTCCAAGGATCTTGGCGCCTTTAGCAGATGCTAGACTTTGTGAGGTCAACAGTGTGTTGGACAATGCGCAGGGCATGCAAAGTCCAATTATCATTACTTCAGCCCTAACTAGTATAGAGTATCTTACATATCATTGCTCCTCCCATCCTTTTGCTCTTACACTCTTACCGCCCCCTCTTCCGCAAATTTCCCTGAGCTTCAAGATGGGGAGAGACTAAGCTGGCCTAGTTCTAGGTGGTTGATATAGAGTCTCTGAAGTTCTGGATTGTGGTTTGTTGATTTTCTTTTGCAGTTTTGCTGCTCCTGCAATGCCCTTCACTCCATCCTGGTGGGCATTGTATGTTACCCCCTGGCCAGAGACAAAAAGCTGTTAGAGTCTTGTGATAAAAGCACATTCAAAGGTAGATGTAATAAAAGTGGGAAACCACAGTGAGGGAGGGGTCTATCACCCATTTGCAAAATTGTTACTTTTTATCCGCCAGACTATATGCCCTCCTCTTCTGGTGAGATCACACACCCTCTGTAGTAAATGATCAGGAACAAAAGTCTGTGAACTTAATCAGATGTCTCATTACTTATTTGGGTCCTTGGTGGAGGCCTATTTTCCCTGCTGTAACATGGTCCCTTCTCTCCTTGTTTCTGGTGTGGCCCTCCTACCCCATCCCTCCTGTTCATAATCCTTGCAATTACTGTCTCTAGGAGGGCTGGGTGGGTTTGGTACTAGGAGCCACCTATTAGGGAGTACATACGGCGCTTAATTTTCTGGGTCTGGGATACTTCACTTAATATAATTGTTTCTAATAACATCCATTTCCCGGCAAGTTCCAGTAATTCATTTTTGATGGCTGAGTAGTACTCCATTGTATAGATGTACCCCAGTTTCCTTATCCACTCGTCAACTGTTGGACATTTGGGCTGATTCCATGACTTTGCTATTGTAAACAGTGCTGCTATGAACATGGTCGTGCTTGTGCTATCGAGGTGAACCTCTGCTGTATGGGGGGTTATTCCCAAAAGTGGAATAGCAGGGTCATATGGCATTTCAATCTTTAATTTCTTTAAGAATCTCCAGACGGCTCGCCAGAGTGGCTGTATGAGCCTGCATTCCCACCAGCAATGTAGGAGAGTTCCCCTCTCTCCACGTCCTCTCCAACATTTGTCGTTGTTTGTATTGTGGATTTTTGCCATCCTGACCGGGGTGAGATGATATCTCAGGGAAGTTTTGATTTGCATTTCCCTGATGGCTAAGGAAGTGGATCATTTTTTCAGATATTTGTTAGACATTTTAATTTCATCCCTGGTAAAGTTTCTTTGAAGTTCCAGGGCCCATTTTTAATTGGGCCATTGGTTTCCTTGGTGTTTAGTTTTCTAAGTTCTTTGTGCACTCTGGACAATAGAGCTCTATCAGATATGTGGTTAGTGAAGATTTTCTCCCATTCTGTGGGTTGCCTTTGAGCTCGCATTACAATCTCTTTATGTGAACAGAAGCTCTTTAATTTCACAAGATCCCAACTGTTGAGAGTTGGTAGCAGTGACTGTGCCATTGGATGTCTGTTTAGGAAATGTTGGCCTAGCCCAATCAGCTCGAGGGAGTTCCCTATCCTTTCAACTATGGTTTTCATAGTCTCTGGCCTGATATCAAGGTCCTTGATCCATTTGGAATTAAGTCTTGTACATGGTGACAAGTACGGGTCCAGCTTTAATCTTCTGCATGTGGAGATCCAGTTTTGCCAGCACCATTTGTTGAAGATGCTGTTCTTTTTCCATTGGATTCTTTGGGCCCCTTTGTCAAAGACCAAATGGCTGTAACTTTGTGGGCTTATATCTGGGTCTTCAATCCTTATCCATTGATCTGTGTGTCTATTTTGGAGCCAGTACCAGGCTGTCTTTACAACTATGGATTTGTAGTATAGACTAAGGTTTGGTATGGTAATACCTCCAGCTGTGTTTTTGTTACTCAGGATTGTTTTTGCTATCCTGGGTCTTTTGTGCCTCCATATGAACTTTGAGATTGTTTGGTCAACTTCTTTGAAGAATTGCTTTGGGATTTTGATTGGTATAGCATTGTATCTGTATATTGCCTTTGGTAGGATGGTCATTTTTACGATGTTGATTTTGCCAATCCAGGAACAAGGGAGGTCTTTCCACCTTCTGGTGTCTTCTGCTATTTCTTTCTTTAGCGTTTTAAAGTTTTCATTGTAAAGGTCTTTTACCTCCTTAGTTAAGTTTATACCAAGGTATTTCATTTTTTTAGGGGCTATAATAAATGGTATTGTTTCTCTCAAGGCCTTTTCACTTCTTTCATTCTGGACATATAGGAAGGCCTCTGATTTTTGCACATTTACTTTGTATCCTGCCACTCTGCTGAACTTCTCAATTCGTTCCAGGAGCTTCCTGGTGGAGTTTTTGGGATCACTCAGGTATAAGATCATGTCATCTGCAAATAGGGATAGCTTGACTTCTTCCTTGCCGATTTGAATCCCTCTTATGTCCCTTTCTTGTCTTATGGCTTCAGCTAAGACTTCAAGTACAATATTGAATAGAAGTGGTGAGAGTGGACAGCCTTGTCTAGTTCCTGATCGAAGTGGGAATGCTTCAATTGTTCCCCATTGAGCATAATCCTTGCTGTGGGCTTGCAGTATACAGCTTTTATTATATTGATAAAGGTTCCTTCCATTCCTACTGTCTCTAGCGTTTTGATCATAAAAGGCTGTTGTATCTTGTCAAAGGCTTTTTCTGCATCTATCGAGAGTATCATGTGGTCTTGGACTTTGGACTGGTTTACATGATGAATTACATTTATTGATTTGCGTATGTTGAACCAACCTTGTGTGCCAGGGATGAAGCCTACTTGGTCCCCGTGAATGATCTTTTTAATATGTTTTTGAATCTGATTTGCTAAGACTTTGTTGAGAATCTTTGCTTCTGTGTTCATCAGAGAGATCGGCCTATAGTTTTCTTTTTTAAGTGAATCTTTATTAGGTTTTGGGATTAAAACGATATTAGCTTCATAGAAGGAATTTGGTAGTGTTCCTTCCTTTGCTATTTGATGGAACAGTTTAAGGAGTATTGGTGTTATTAACTCCTTAAATGTCTGGTAGAACTCTGTGCTGAATCCATCTGGTCCAGGACATTTTTTGGTGGGAAGATTCGAGATTACTTCCTCAATTTCCTTATATGTTATAGGTAAGTTGTGTTTACTTAGAAATTCATCCATCTCTTTTGTGTTGTCAAACTTCACAGAGTATAAGTTTTTGAAATATGATGTTATAATTCTCTGGATTTCTTGGGTATCAGTAGTGATAACTCCATGTTCATTTCTAATTTTGTTAATTTGGGTTTTCTCTCTCTTGCTTTTGGTTAGTTTAGCTAGGGGTGTATCAATCTTATTGATTTTTTCAAAGAACCAGCTTTTCGATTTGTTGATTTTTTCTATCGTTTTCTTAGTCTCGATTTCAGATATTTCTCCCCTTATTTTGCTAATCTCTTCTCTTCTACTGCTTTTGGGATCAGAATGCTCTAGTGTCTCTAAAGCTTTAAGCTGCATTGTTAAGTTGTTTATTTCTGATGTTTCCATTTTTTTGACATAGGCATTAAGAGCTATGAACTTACCTCTTAGAACAGCTTTCATTGTGTCCCAGAGATTTTGGTAAGTTGTATTTTCGTTATCATTCACTTTCAGGAAATCTTGAATTTCCTTTTTAATTTCTTCCTGAATCCAGTTCTCATTCAGCATCATAGTGTTAAGTTTCCAGGAGTTAGTGTATTTTCTCTTGTTTGATGTGTTGTGGATGTCCAGCTTTAGGCCGTGGTGGTCTGATAGGGCACAGGTTAGAATTTCAACTTTCTTGTATATGTGTAGATTCATTTTGTGGCCCAATATGTGATCTATTTTGGAGAAAGTTCCGTGTGCTGCTGAGAAAAATGTGTATTCTTTGGTGCGTGGGTGAAAAGTTCGATAGAGATCTGTAAGGTCCATTTCTTTCAGGGTTTGATTAAGTTTCAAAGTGTCTCTGTTAAGCTTTTGACCTGTTGATCTATCCCATGTTGAGAGGGCGGTGTTGAAGTCCCCAAGAATTATTGTTTCGGGATTGCTTTCTTGCTTTAGACGCTGTAGGGTTTTCTTAATGAATGTGGAGGGGCCCGTATTGGCTGCATATATGTTCAGTATTGTGAAGTCTTCCTGGTGAATTGTACCTGTGACTAAAATGTAGTATCCATCCGTGTCTCTTATAATTTTCTTTGGTTTGAAGTCCACTTTGTCTGATAGCATAATGGCTACCCCTGCCTGTTTTCTGCTTCCATTTGCTTGTAGAATCTTTGACCAGTCTTTTATTTTTAGAGCGTGCCTATCTTTTGTGGTGAGATGGGTTTCCTGCAGGCAGCAGATTGATGGATTGTGATTTTTAATCCAAGTTTGTAATCTGTGTCTCTTGATCGGTGAATTAAGTCCATTAACATTTAGTGTTATAATGGAGAAACTATTGTTAATTCCAGACATTTATTATGTTTAGTAGCTTTTATAAGTATATTGATTCGTTTTTAATGGTGTTATACTTGCTTTCTGTTCTCCTGGATATGCCTGTTTTTTTCTTCACGCTTGAGTATCATTTCTAGCATTTTTTGAAGGCCTGTTTTGGTGGCCATGTATCCCTTAATGTTGTCTTTGTGCTGGAAAATTTTTCTTTCTCCCTCGATCATGACTGATAGTTTTGCAGGGTAAATCAGCCTGGGTTGACATTTTTGCTCATTCAATACTTGAAGTATGTTTCTTCAAGCTCTTCTTGCTTTTACTGTTTCGACTGAGAAGTCATTTGTTATTTTAATAGGTTTACCTTTAAAAGTGACTTGTTTTTTCTCCCTTGAAGCTCTCAGCACCAGTTCTTTATCTTGAATGTGGAGTGTTTTAACTATTATTTGACGTGGCATGCTTCTATTTTGGTCGTATCTGTTTGGGGTGCGGAATGCCTCTTGTATATGGATGGGCCTCTCTTTTTTTAGATGAGGAAAGTTTTCCTTGATGATCGTTTGAAAAATTTCCTCAGGGGTGGTATTTTGAGGTTCTTGCTCTGGTATTCCATAAATACGCATGTTAGGCTTCTTCAGGGTGTCCTATATCTCTTGGATATTTCTCTCAAGTATCTTTTTGGCTTTAACAACCTCTTCCATTGAGCTGGTTAGTACTCCCACTTTATCTTCAAGGTCTGAAATTCTGTTTTCTGCTTAGTTAGTTCTGTTGATAAGACTCTCTGTGGCATTTTGGGTTGAAGATAACTTGTCTTTTAGCTCAGTTTTAAACTCTGCTTGAGTTTGTTTTAACTGCTCTATGCCACTTTTTGCTTCTTGCACTGTTTTTCTCAACTCCTCCAGATGTCTGTTGTGTTCCTCTTCAAAGCGATTGATTCGATTATGTAATTCCTCCCTGATTTCCTCTTTCATAGTATTGAACATGGTAGTGATCATATTTTGAAAGTCTTTATCCTGGGTGGGGCTTTCTTGGCCTTTTTCCATGGGTTTGTTCTTGTTGGAGTCTAACATTATGGGATTAATTTCTTTAGTGGGAAATTTGTTTACTTGATTGTTGCTTGTCATGGATTTGCACTTTGACTTTGGCATTGTCATTTTTACTCTTAAGATCTCTGAATTTCACTAAACTGAATTATTTGGCCTGGGGTCCTGGTGGGCGTGGCGGGAGGAGACTTACCTAAGTCGTGGGGTGAGGCCCGCCTGGACCGCTGCGCCTCCAGACCAGCGGAGCGGGGTGGGGTGCAAAGGGGGGATGGGGGCGACGGAGTGGAGCTATTTAACCCGAGGGCAGCTGGGGCGGGGCCTGGGCACAGGGGGAGGTCCTCCTCGTCCCTAGGCCCCGAGCTCGCGGCTCTGGTTGGATGGTGGGAGTCGGAGCCGGGTCCCTGTGGGCCGACCTGGGTTCCTGGTGAGCGGTGCGCGGGGCGGAGACTTACCACCTAGGGCGCGGGGTGAGGCCCGGCTGGACCACGCGCGCGTCCCGACTGGCAGAGCGGGGTGGGGTGCAAAGGGAGGACAAATCATATAAAAACTTCTTATCGATTTTACTCTTGGGGACACCATGATTAATTAACCAATACCAAAGATCTAAGCAAGTCAGACCACCATGAATACTGTTCTTTCTATGCTGTGCATTACGGTTGGTATGCTTGCTTTGCCACTGGCGATTCAATGCTGCCACTTGGCCCCTGTTGCTCCTGGACCCACCTAGGCCCATTAGATTTAATTCTTCTAATTGCACAGCTGCATCACCCATTGTTAATGATGGTGCAAGAAGAAGAGCAATGGTGGGGCCCTTCAAATTTGCTGGCGCCCCTCTCACCAATTTATATAATATAGTTTTGGTGAAAGGCATAGCATCTGGATTCTGCCACTGAGAGTTAGATTTTAAATGAATCCAGTCAAATATACCAATTTCCCTGAGCCTTTTAATCACATCATCAACACTAAACCAAGGAATATCTGGTATTTCCAACTCTCTTTCAGAAGGCCAAGTGCTAATAAATGTTTCAGCCACCCATGCAAATAAGCTCTTGGAACCACTTTTAACTCTATGAACTGCAGCATTAAACCTAGAATCTCTACTCAATGGGCCCATTTCAATAAACTCAGTTTGATCCAGTTTTATACTCCTTCCACCAGTATCCCACAGCCTTAAAATCCATTCCCAGGGGTATTCTCCAGATTGCTGTTTGAATGTGTTACAAAACTCATGAAGTTCTCTAGGAGTGTAGCGAACCTCCTCATGTACCACACTTTCTATGTCACCTCTTGTAACAATGTAACATTGTAACAGCACTCCATCAATAAGACCACAGTACAGGCACTTATGGCCCTTGAATATCCAAGCCATGGCACCCTTAGGGACATGGTTTGAGCTTGGATCACAGAGATTTGTCTACTATCCACATATCCTGACATGCCTTCCAGAGGTGAGGTCCTTCTACAGCCAGTAGCCAATTACTTACAATCCATTAAAAATTAAAATCAAGTGAGAAAACAATGCAAGAAAACTTACAATCTAATAGAAAAACAATTGTAATCAATATAGAATATAAGTAGCTAAGACCTTAGATGTTATCAAAAATTATTTGTTCTTATTTTTAAGTATGTATACATGTATTTAAAAATGACATGCCAAAAAAATCAGCGTGCAACAGAAATGGAAAAAAAATATTGAAGCGACCACAGATTTACTCATTTTATGAATCTGGTTCCCGGAAGGCTTCACAATCTCTGTTGCCCGCCTTACATCTTGAGCTGGAACCCATATTGGTGAAGTGGAATCCTGAGGGAAGACACAAGCATATCCTCAACCCTGGGTTAATAAGGGAGCGGGTCCCTGCCATAGCAGTGGGACGGGATCCCTCCATCAGACAAGAAGCAGGGGAGTATTGTGAGGCAGGAAAGCCCAGTGTTTATAAGCAGGGCTTAGTCCTGAATCATCAAAAGTGAGGAAGTTAAGGTGAAACAGGGGGCAGAGCCAAGGGGGCACAGAACCCTTTCAAGGTTCCGTTGGATCTTTCCACAATGGTTTGTCCCTGTGGGTTATAGGGAATGACAAAGGTGTGATTAATTTTCCATGAGACTACAAAGGAGACAAATTGTTGGGAAGCATATGCAGGTCCATTGTGAGTCTTTAGTGTCCAAGGTGCACCCATAACCAACATGGCAGATTTTAGGGCTTTAATAGCATGGGCTTTCTTTTCTCCTATAAGGGCTATTGCATACACAAATGAGGAACAAGTGTCCACTATGACATCATATTTTAGGTTCCCAAAGGGGAAGTGGTGGGTAACATCCATTTGTCAAATTGCTTTAGGCAAGAGAACTCTGGGATTTATGCCTCCCTTAGTTAGAGGGCCAAGTGGAGCCAAGGGGGCACACATCACACAGGACCTGACTAAATGTTTACATTGTGACATTCTAAGCTCTGGAATAAGCTTGTGTAAGCTCCAAGGGGTAAGGTGAAATTGTTGGTGTAATGCCCTAGCTTGTTCAAGAAGCTCTAAGTTCATTATCATAGTATCTGTTAAATCATTTCCCTTAGTCAGGATTCTGGGAAGCTTTGTGTGTGACTTTATATGAGAAACATACCAAGGGTGAGCCCCGTGTTCCAATACATCCTGGAGCAACTGCATGGCGACATGTAAGGGGCTCATGCAGTCCTTGAGCAAAGAAAATGAAAGGGTCCGGACAGCCTGTACTGCATACTGACTATCAGAAAAAATATATACAGGTTCTAATTGGCATTCAGTAAAAATCTTTAAGAGCCCCAAGAGTTCACCTAGCTGCACCAAGCTGGGGTTGGGGAGGACATAAATAATGTATTTTTCCCCCTGGGCGCTGAATGAGGATTCCATCTGTGGGTTTATTTTTTATTTATTTATTTTTTTAAGAACAGAGACAAGACTAAAGAGGAACAGACGAGACAAGGAACATATCTTGTGCTTAGTGGGGGAACTTCCGTGGTTCCTAGGCCACAGCCGTAGGCCCACACGGTGTTTCCGGAGAAGGAGGGTCGATTGGGAGACCACTCTTGGGTTCCGTCTCCTGTGGGGGTCAACCCTTATGTGGAGACGCCATGTACCTCCCTATCGGTGGACAGACAAATGCAGAGAAGGATCTTCACGCTCGCCTCTGGCGAAGGTAAAAACACAAAGGGGCCAGCTTACCGAGCAACTGCGGAAAGGGGCACAGTACTCCACACTGGTGCTGTGAGGAGGAGAGGGCCGCCGTGGAAGCACCATGTTGGGCACCAGATGTAACAGTGTAATGGGGGCCCACAGAGACCCTTGGGGATGGGGATAAGCTGGCGCGGAGTTAACAGCACAGACTCCGGGAGTCAGGTAAGTGACAAAGCAGGCTTTCAGGCTCGTAGGCTCTCAGGCTTACAGGCTCATATATTATAAATATCAGGCTGCTTATATACCCCACCCAACATCCCATAAGTCCCAGCATGAGCCTTTGCTGAGTTTTCTTAACTGGATTGGAACTCTCAGCCAGGTGATTTAACAGCACCGACTGTCTTTTTTTATTATTTCAGCTCATACAAACTTAATAGGTACACCAGTTCCCTCCCTCCCTCCCTCCTCCTCCCCCCAAACCCCCTGCTCCCCCTCCCCTCACCCCTCCCTCCGCATCCCCCAGTGCCTTCCGCCCCAATTCCCAGAAAGTCCTTTCTTGTGCATGCCTGACTCTCCTCTGGGTCCTCCTCTCCGATGACGTACAAGGACCAGTGGCATTTCCCTGAACCCTTTCCTGTGTTCCCCTTAAGCATAGGAACACTACTGTGGCTGTCAGTCCCTTGCCTCCAAGGATCTTGGTGCCTTTAGCAGATGCTAGACTTTGTGAGGTCAATAGTATGTTGGACATTGCACCGGGCATGCAAAGTCCAATTATGATTGCTTCGGCCCTAACTTGTGTGGAGTATCTTGCAAATCATTGCTCCTCCCATCCTTTTGCTCTTACACTCTTACCGCCCCCTCTTCCGCAAATGTCCCTGAGCTTCAGGATGGGGAGAGATTAGTTTGGCCTAGTTCTAGGTGGCTGATATAGGGTCTCTGAAGTTCTGGATTGTGGTTTGTTGATTTTCTTTTGCAAGCACCAACTGTCTTTACTCTGGAGAAGGCATAGTCTCGCAAGATTTGTATGCTTAGTGGGAGGGAGGAGTCCAAGGAGCCTCTCTGTATGGGTGATGGGAGCCTCTATGGTGCAATCATTGTCCGTTCCTCCTACAACCTCTAGGGGCCTGCTTAGACCTGAGTCTGGTAATAGGTCTGGAGGCAACCACAGGTGGGCCCTCTGCAATATCAGCCTTGTCCTGAGGGAAAATTCTTACCCTTTCCTCAACCAAAGAAGGGTTAGTTTCCTCAGGCAAAGGCTGAGACTGAGATACTGTGGGATCTCATTCTCTACCAAGGTGGGGGTGGAGATTCATTCTCTACCAAAGGTGGCAAGACCACTTCCCCAGATGAAAGAGGTCCATCAGAATTTGAGGCTTCTCTGGCCTGAGCCTCCTCTGAGTCTTCCCACAGATCAACATCCCAGTTTTCAGGGTCCCAGTCCTTTCTAATCAGTGCTCTGACTTTAACTGCAGACACCTTCTGAGGCTGGGACTTTAATTTACATTGCAACTCAGCCAATCTTATAATTAAAGCTTGAGTTTGATTTTCAGCAGTTTGAGCCCTATTATTATTGGAGAGAAGACTCTCTTCCAGAGCACACTTAGAAACTTCCAAGTTGTTTACACGCATCTGAAGATGATTATTTTCATCTCTATGGTCTTTCTTTTCCTTTTCTATTTTATCCAGAGATGCTTCTAAAGCACACTTAGAAGTCTTTAGATTTTCTATGCTCCTCTTGAGCTTGGTAATTTCATCTCCGAGACTTTCCTTCTCATTTTGTACTTTATCCAGAGATGATAAAAGCAACCAACCAGACTCATTATTTTCCTTATTTTTCCTTAGATTATCAGAAGTATTATATACAGAATCACTAAACACCATGCTCCTCACAATAGGTGAATTAGGACTATCCAACACCCCCACTTTTATCAGTTCCTTGATAAGTTCACACCACGGAGTTTTGGTGATCTTCATATCACTAAGTCAGTCTTTAGTAGCTGGAGGTTTCATTGTGTTGGAAACCCAGCTCCAGATAAGCTCAAGCTTACTAGAGAAATTCATCTTAATAATTCTATTCCTTCAGAACCACTCCTGGTACCAAGATCTGTATTAGTCAGGGTTCTCTGAAGAAACAGAATCTATAGAATGTAAACAAGTTTTTTTTTTTTTTTTTTTTTATTAAAAATTTAATTATACATTTTAAAATTTTTTACCAGTTCCCTCCCTCCCCCCTCCCCTTCCCCCAGTGTCTCCCCCCCAATTCCCAGAGAGTCCTTTATTGTGTGCGCCTAACTCTCCACTGGGTCCTCCTCTCCGATGACATATAAGGACCCAGTGGCATTTCCATAAGCCCTTTCTCTTGTTCCCCTTAATCATAAGATTACTACTATGGCTGTCAATCCCTTGCCTCCAGGGGTCTCGGTGCCCTTAACAGATGCTAGACTTTATGAGGGCAACAGTGCGCTGGACATTGCGCAGGGCATGCAAAGTTCCATTATGATTGCTTTGGCCCCAACTATTGTTGAGAATCTTGCAAATCGTTGCTCCTCCCATCCTTTTGCTCTTACAATCTTACCGCCCCCTCTTCCGCAAATGTCCCTGAGCTCCAGGATGGGGAGAGATTAGGCTGTCCTAGTTCTATGTGATTGATATAGAGTCTCTGAAGTTCTGGATTGTGGTTTGTTGATTATCTTTTGCAGTTTTTCTGCTCCTGCAATTCCCTTCACTCCACTCTGCTGGGCACTGTATGTCACCCCCTGGCCAGAGACAAAAAGCTGTTAAACTGGAGTCTTGTTGTAATAGCACATTCAAGGGTAGATGTAATAAGAGTAGGAAACCTCACTGAGGGCGGGGTCCATTACCCATTTGCACAATGATTACTTTTTATCTGCTAGACTATATGCCCTCCCCTTCTGGTGAGATCAGGAAAGAACGTCTGTGAACTTAACCAGGTTTCTCATTACTTACTTGCAGACCTTGATGGAGGCCTATTTTCTCTGCTGTAACATGGTCTCCTCTCTCCTTGTTTCTGGTGTGGCCCTCCTAACCCATCTCTCTTGTTCATAATCCTTGCAATTACTGTGTTACATAGGTTTACTTTTGAGTGTCCCAATGTGGGCTGGGCGAGTTTGGTACTAGGAGCCACCTATTAGGGAGTACATACGGCGCTTAATTTTCTGGGTTTGGGATACTTCACTTAATATAATTCTTTCTAATGACATCCATTTCCCAGCAAATTCCAGTAATTCATCATTTTTGATGGCTGAGTAGTACTCCATTGTATAGATGTACCACAGTTTCCTTATCCACTCGTCAACTGTTGGACATTTAGGTTGATTCCATGACTTTGCTATTGTAAACAGTGCTGCTATGAACATGGTCGAGCTTGTGCTATCGAGGCGAACCTCTGCTGCTTGGGGGGTTATTCCCAAAAGTGGGATAGCAGGGTCATACGGCATTTCAATCTTTAATTTCTTTAAGAATCTCCAGACGGCTCGCCAGAGTGGCTGTATGAGCCTGCATTCCCACCAACAATGTAGGAGAGTTCCCCTCTCCCCACATCCTCTCCAGCATTTGTCGTTGTTTGTACTGTGGATTTTTGCCATCCTGACCGGGGTGAGATGATATCTCAGGGAAGTTTTGATTTGCATTTCCCTGATGGCGAAGGAAGTGGAGCATTTTTTAAGATAATTGTTAGACATTTTAATTGCATCCCTGGTAAAGTTTCTTTGAAGTTCCAGGGCCCATTTTTTAATTGGGCCAGTGTTTTCCTTGGAGTTTAATTTTCTAAGTTCTTTGTGCACTCTGGACAGTAGAGCTCTGTCAGATATGTGGTTAGTGAAGATTTTCTCCCATTCTGTGGGTTGCCTTTGAGCTCGTGTGACAATCTCTTTATCTGAACAGAAGCTCTTTAATTTCACAAGATCCCAACTGTTGAGAGTTGGTAGCAGTGACTGTGCCATTGGATGTCTGTTTAGGAAGTGTTGGCCTAGCCCAATCAGCTCGAGGGAGTTCCCTATCCTTTCAACTATGGCTTTTAAAGTCTCTGGCCTGATATCAAGGTCCTTGATCCATTTGGAATTAAGTCTTGTACATGGTGACAAGTACGGGTCCAGCTTTAATCTTCTGCATGTGGAGATCCAGTTTTGCCAACACCATTTGTTGAAGATGCTGTTCTTTTTCCATTGGATTCTTTGGGCCCCTTTGTCAAAGACCAAGTAGCTGTAACTTTGTGGGCTTATATCTGGGTCTTCAATCCTTATCCATTGATCTGTGTGTCTATTTTGGAGCCAGTACCAGGCTGTCTTTATAACTATGGATTTGTAGTATAGACTTAGGTTTGGTATGGTAATACCTCCAGCTGTGTTTTTGTTACTCAGGATTGTTTTTGCTATCCTGGGTCTTTTGTGCCTCCATATGAACTTTGAGATTGTTTGGTCAACTTCTTTGAAGAATTGCTTTGGGATTTTGATTGGTATAGCATTGAATCTGTATATCGCCTTTGGTAGGATGGTCATATTTACAATGTTGATTCTGCCAATCCAGGAACAAGGGAGGTCTTTCCACCTTCTGGTGTCTTCTGCAATTTCTTTCTTTAGGGTTTTAAAGTTTTCATTGTAAAGGTCTTTTACCTCCTTAGTTAGGTTTATACCAAGGTATTTCATTTTTTTAGGGGTTATAGTAAATGGCATGGTTTCTCTCAAGGCTTTTTCACTTCTTTCATTCTGGGCATATAGGAAGGCCTCTGATTTTTGCACATTTATTTTGTATCCTGCCACCCTGCTGAACTTCTCAATTAGTTCCAGGAGCTTCCTGGTGGAGTTTTTGGGATCACTCAGGTATAAGATCATGTCATCTGCAAATAGAGATAGCTTGACTTCTTCCTTGCCAATTTGAATCCCTCTTATGTCCCTTTCTTGTCTTATGGCTTCGGCTAAGACTTCAAGTACAATATTGAATAGAAGTGGTGAGAGTGGACAGCCTTGTCTTGTTCCTGATCGAAGTGGGAATGCTTCCAATTGTTCCCCATTGAGCATAATCCTTGCTGTGGGCTTGTTGTATACAGCTTTTATTATATTGATAAAAGTTCCTTCCATTCCTACTGTCTCTAGCGTTTTGATCATAAAAGGCTGTTGGATCTTGTCAAAAGCTTTTTCTGCATCTATCGAGAGTATCATGTGGTCTTGGACTTTGGACTGGTTTACATGATGAATTACATTTATTGATTTGCGTATGTTGAACCAACCTTGTGTGCCGGGGATGAAGCCTACTTGGTCCCCATGAATGATCTTTTTAATATGTTTTTGAATCCGATTTGCTAAGACTTTGTTGAGAATCTTTGCATCTGTGTTCATCAGGGAGATCGGCCTATAGTTTTCTTTTTTAAGTGAATCTTTATTAGGTTTTGGGATTAAAACGATATTAGCTTCATAGAAGGAATTTGGTAGTGTTCCTTCCTTTGCTATTTGGTGGAACAGTTTAAGGAGTATTGGTGTTATTAACTCCTTAAATGTCTTGTAGAACTCTGTGCTGAATCCATCTGGTCCAGGACATTTTTTGGTGGGAAGATTCGAGATTACTTCCTCAATTTCCTTATATGTTATAGGACTATTTAAGTAATTCACAACTTCCTGATTCAATTTAGGTAAGTTGTGTTTACTTAGAAATTCATCCATCTCTTTTGTGTTGTCAAACTTCACAGAGTATAAGTTTTTGAAATATGATGTTATAATTCTCTGGATTTCTTGGGTATCCGTAGTGATAACTCCATGTTCATTTCTAATTTTGTTAATTTGGGTTTTCTCTCTCTTGCTTTTGGTTAGTTTAGCTAGGGGTGTATCAATCTTGTTGATTTTTTCAAAGAACCAGCTTTTCGATTTGTTGATTTTTTCTATCGTTTTCTTAGTCTCGATTTCAGATATTTCTCCCCTTATTTTGCTAATCTCTTCTCTTCTACTGCTTTTGGGATCAGATTGCTCTAGTTTCTCTAAAGCTTTAAGCTGCATTGTTAAGTTGTTTATTTCTGATGTTTCCATTTTTTTGATGTGGGCATTAAGAGCTATGAACTTACCTCTTAGAACAGCTTTCATTGTGTCCCAGAGATTTTGGTAAGTTGTATTTTCGTTATCATTCACTTTCAGGAAATCTTGAATTTCCTTTTTAATTTCTTCCTGAATCCAGTTCTCATTCAGCATCATAGTGTTAAGTTTCCAGGAGTTAGTGTATTTTCTCTTGTTTGATGTGTTGTGGATGTCCAGCTTTAGGCCGTGGTGGTCTGATAGGGCACAGGTTAGAATTTCAACTTTCTTGTACATGTGTAGATTCATTTTGTGGCCCAATACGTGATCTATTTTGGAGAAAGTTCCGTGTGCTGCTGAGAAAAATGTGTATTCTTTGGTGCGTGGGTGAAAAGTTCGATAGAGATCTGTGAGGTCCATTTCTTTCAGGGTTTGATTAAGTTCCAAAGTGTCTCTGTTAAGCTTTTGACCTGTTGATCTATCCCATGTAGAGAGGGCGGTGTTGAAGTCCCCAAGAATTATCGTTTGGGGGTTGATTTCTTGCTTTAGACGCTGTAGGGTTTTCTTAATGAATGTGGAGGGGCCCGTATTGGGTGCATATATGTTCAGTATTGTGAAGTCTTCCTGGTGAATTGTACCTCTGACTAAAATGTAGTATCCATCCGTGTCTCTTATAATTTTTTTTGGTTTGAAATCCACTTTGTCTGATAGCATAATGGCTACCCCTGCCTGTTTTCTGCTTCCATTTGCTTGTAGAATTGTTGACCAGCCTTTTATTTTTAGAGCGTGCCTATCTTTTGTGGTGAGATGGGTTTCCTGCAGGCAGCAGATTGATGGATTGTGATTTTTAATCCAAGTTTGTAATCTGTGTCTCTTGATCGGTGAATTAAGTCCATTAACATTTAGTGTTATAATGGAGAAACTATTGTTAATTCCAGACATTTATTATGTTTAGTAGCTTTTATAAGTATATTGCTTCGCTTTTAATGGTGTTATATTTGCCTTCTGTTCTCCTGGATATGCCTGTTTTTTTCTTCACGCTTGAGTATCATTTCTAGCAGTTTTTGAAGGCCTGGTTTGGTGGCCATGTATCCCTTAAAGTTGTCTTTGTGCTGGAAAATTTTTCTTTCTCCCTCGATCATGACTGATAGTTTTGCAGGGTAAATCAGCCTGGGTTGACATTTTTGCTCATTCAATACTTGAAGTATGTCTCTCCAAGCTCTTCTTGCTTTTACTGTTTCGACTGAGAAGTCATTTGTTATTTTAATAGGTTTGCCTTTAAAAGTGACTTGTTTTTTCTCCCTTGAAGCTCTCAGCACCAGTTCTTTATCTTGAATGTGGAGTGTTTTAACTATTATTTGCCGCGGTGTGCTTCTAGTTTGGTCGTATCTGTTTGGGGTGCGGAATGCCTCTTGTATATGAATGGGCCTCTCTTTCTTTAGATGAGGAAAGTTTTCCTTGATGATCGTTTGAAAAATTTCCTCAGGGGTGGTATTTTGAGATTCTTGCTCCGGTATTCCATGAATACGCATGTTAGGCTTCTTCAGGGTGTCCCATATCTCTTGGATATTTCTCTCAAGTATCTTTTTGGCTTTAACAACCTCTTCCATTGAGCTGGCTAGTACTCCCACTTTATCTTCAAGGTCTGAAATTCTGTTTTCTGCTTCATTAGTTCTGTTGATAAGACTCTCTGTGGCGTTCTGGGTTGAAGATAACTTGTCTTTTAGCTCAGTTTTAAACTCTGCTTGAGTTTGTTTTAACTGTTCTATGCCGCTTTTTGTTTCTTGCACTGTTTTTCTCAACTCCTCCAGATGTCTGTTGTGTTCCTCTTCAAAGCGATTGATTCGATTATGTAATTCCTCCCGGATTTCCTCTTTCATAGTATTGAACATGGTAATGATCATATTTTGAAAGTCGTTATCCTGGGTCAGGCTTTCTTGGCCTTTTTCCGCGGGTTTGTTCTTTTTGGAGTCTAACATTATGGGATTAATTTCTTCAGTGGGAGATTTGTTTACTTGAGTGTTGCTTCTCATGGATTTGCACTTTGACTTTGGCATTGTCATTTTAACTCTTAAGATCTCTCAATTTCACTAAACTGAATTATTTGGCCTGGGGTACTGGTGGGCGGGGCCTGAACGGGGACTTACCTAGGGAGCGGGGTGAGGCCCGGGTGGACCGCGTGCGTGTCCCGACTGGCGGAGCGGGGTGGGGGGAAAAGGGAGGATGGGCGCAGGGGGAGGTGCTCCTCGTTCCCTGGGCCCCCGCGCGGCTCCGGCTGGATGGCGGGAGTCGGAGCCGGGTCCCCGTGGGCTGACCTGGGGTCCTAGAGCGCGCGTTGAGGCCCGGCTGGATCTCGCCTACGCGTCCCGACCGGCGGAGCGGGGGGTGGGGCGAAAGAGGGAGGCTGCGCGCGTCGGCGTGGAGCTATTTAACCCGAGGGCAGCTGGGGCGGGGCCCGGGCGCAGGGGGAGGTCCTCCTCGTTCCCTGGGCCCCCGCGCGGCTCCGGCTGGATGGCGGGAGTCGGAGCCGGGTCCCCGTGGGCTGACCTGGGGTCCTAGAGCGCGCGTTGAGGCCCGGCTGGATCTCGCCTACGCGTCCCGACCGGCGGAGCGGGGGGTGGGGGGGGGGGGGGGGGGGGGTGGGGCGAAAGAGGGAGCTAAACAAGTTTTTAAAGAGATAACTCACAGTAAAATAATGTCCTTCAAGGTAGCCACCTGCAGCAGGCTCCTTCCTTGCTGGAATGTTCCACAAAGCCCAAAGATCACAAGAAGGTCTCAAGCCTTTGCTCCTCTGGAGGGTTGAAGACAATGGGTTCTGACATCAGTGAAGAATAGCTGGGCTCTGATGTCGGCAATGAACAGTGAACAGCAGCAAGGCCCAGAGACCAGGCTCCAAAGGCAGTGGGAACAGCAACAACGTGATGGAAAAGGTGAAGCTCCAAGTCAGCCTAGGATGGAGGCAGCAGCAGAAGCAACAAAAAAGGCCATGACGCTCCAAAGCCAATGAATGTGCATGCAAGTGGACTCCACAGCAAGTCGACACTGGATCAGGGAAGAGCAAGTCCCTCCTCCTTGCACCTCCTATTATCCGGTTCACCACTGGAAATACCACTCATTACAGGCTGGGTTCTCCACAGTCAAGTATACAGGCTTGTTCAGGGGCCATTCTAACACTTAACCTTCCACAGCTGCCCCCAAACAGTCTGCAACTGTCAAGTTGACATCGAAATGCACCCATAACAGCTCCCTATGGCCGGAGACTGTGAATGTCTTTTATCTTTTGAGTTACTTATTCCTACCTACTATAAGAATCAGAAATTTACCTTCCTTTGTTTTTGTAGATTAAGATCCTACTCTCCATCTGCCTAATAACCTGAAGAAGTGGCAATAAGTACAACCACCCCCCCAAAAAAAACAAGTTTGAGCTCCTGAGAGCAAATTTTAAAGTTTAATGACTAGAGGATAAAAGCACAGACACTGTGATTTGGGAGATTGACTTACCTTTCATATTCTTGCCCTTGGAAATTGGTAGCTTCCTTAATGTACACACCTGTTATTCTAATAGGCTTATCTTTAAAGGTGACTCAGTTTTTCTCTCTTAAGACTCTCCAAGCATTCTTTTTGTCTTGTATCTGCAATGCTTTGAGTATTACCGGAGAGTTTCTATTTTGATCATATCTGATTGGAGTGTGATATGTCTCTTTCCTTAGATGTGGAAAATTTACATTTATGATAATGTGAAAAACCTCTTCTGGTGTGGATTTTTGGTTTTCTTGTTTTAGGATTCCATGAATGAGCAGGTTTGAGTTTTTTGAGGTGTCCCATAGCTCTTGAATAGTCCTCTTAAGTAATTTTTTTTTAGCTTTTCCAACTTCTTTAATTGAACATGTTGTTTTATAGTTCTGATATTCTATTTTCTGCTTTGTTAGTTCTGTTGAGGTTTGGTTTGTACTTAGCTTGTTTTTAAATTTCAAATTTAATCTCTGCAGGTGATTTTTTCCAATGGCTCTATGTTTGTTTCTTCAACTGTTTTTTCATCTTATCCAGGTGCCTGTTGTGTTCCTGTTCAAAGTGGTTGATACGGTTGTTTAACTCTTCTCGGATTTCCTCTTTCATATTATTAATCATGGTAATGATCATACTCTGAAAGTCGTTATGTTGGGTCTGGCTTTCATGGCTATTTTCTGTGAATTTGTTCTGGTTGGAATCCCTCATTAAGGGATTAATTCTTTTGGTGGGAGCTTGGTCTTCTTGGGTTTTGTTTCTCATGGATCTGCACTTTCACTTGGGCATTGTTGTTTTGTTTTGTAGGACCATTCAGCTTCTGAGTGCTTTTCACTGAACTGATGTAGTTGGTATTGTTACACTTGCCAGTTATTACTAGTGCTTGCCTTGGATTGGGTATGTTTGTGTATTGTTATTGTTATATCCTAGATGATGCTATTAGGCTGTTAGTACATCAGTTAAGTCAGGTTAAGTAACCAGGGGGTGAATATTAGTATGGTAGTGCAGTTTTATCTTGGTGATATGTGAGGGTGAGTGGTGTACTCCCTGGAGTTGTATGTTTTTGGGGTGGCTGTATGATGAAGTTGATCTACAGCATTGATACTAGAAAGGATCAGTAAGGTGAAAAGAAAAGAAAAAAAAAGTTTACTTATCTTTGGGCCGGATGTGAAGAATCCCCCCCAAGTGATATAATGATTGTAGTGGAGTCCATATGTATGGCCTGTGTTCCCTTTGTTTCTTAGAGTTTTGCTTGAGTTTACTTTGGACTCTATTGAATTCTGAGTAGCAGTGTGTCTTCCCTGGACCACGTGTGTAGGTCCCCGGTGGGCTGGAGGGGCAGAGGGTCTGATGTTGATGGCAGAATTCTTCACCTGGGATCTGGGGGGGGCGGTAGAGGTGCACTGGGGTGGGAGGATGCGAGGGGCTGAGGTCTGGGGCAGGGCCCAGGACAAACCGGAGTCGGCCTGGGTGCTCGCTGGGAGGAAGGGGGCTCCAGGGTTGGGGGGCTGGGCTGGGCTGTGATGGGCTCTCTCACTCACTCACCTGGGGAGCTAATCTAACTATTCTAATTGTTATTCCTTTATAAAATCCAGTTGCTTTTCTGTCTTGAAAAGAGTCACAGTGTGAAATGTATTATTGTGTAAAAAACAAAAAATTACCGAGAGATGAAAGCATCTGTGAAATACTGCTCATGCTTTAAAGTGAAGCATCATAGTCAGTACCCCATGTGGAACTTCAGAAGGCTGGAACATAAGGTTTCAAAAATGCCTGAGTTTATGGTTGGATTACTTGGGGGTAGTTAGTGTTTGCTGATCCCAACTCCCAGGGGGCGAACCAAGAGCAGCTGTCCATTTGAAAACCAACCCATGTCTTTGCATTGCAAATGTCCAGGCTGAACAAGGCATCTTTAAAGGCATTTTTGCCTGTGATCTAAAAAAGCAGCTACTAACCCAGATCTCAGACATGGGGTCAGCCGCTCTTCTGCTGTGGGTGCTGCTGCTCTGGGTTCCAGGTAAGATGCAAAGGAGTGTTGGGGACATCCACTGTGCCTGGAAGTTACTGTCTTCTTAGTCTCTAGGTTCTTGGCTATTGGAATTATGACATCTGTAATTGTGCTCATGTTTCCAGTTGCACCTTTTTTCCTGGTTTCTCAGATTGAAGCATGTCGTCATAGGAGTCCATGCAACTGATGTACATTGAGATGAGTTCAGTATATCCTGACAGTGATATCTGTGTTTCTCATTTCAGGCTCCACAGGGGACATTGTGCTGACACAGTCTCCAGCTTCCTTGGTTCTGGCCCTGGGTCAGAAGGCCTCCATCTCCTGCAGGGCCAGCCAGAGTGTCACCAATGAATATGACTCTAGTTATATGAGCTGGTATCAACAGAAGCCAGGACAGCCTCCCAGACTCCTGATCTATGAAGCATCCATTCTAGAATCTGACATCCCTGCCAGGTTCAGTGGCAGTGGGTCTGAGACAGCTTTCACTCTCACCATCCATCCTGTGGAGGCTGATGATGCTGCCACATATTACTGTCAGCAGAGTAAAGAAGATCCTCCCACAGTGCTCCAGGGCTGAACAAAAACCCCCTGGGGTTGCTGCTCACTGAAACTCAGGCTCTCAGTGTCTATTCCTCCAAGACAGCTCAACTGTAGATCTTTAATCTTATTTGTCTAAATGTGCCAAACTCTGAAATGTAAAATTCTTAATTCAATTAGCGTGTTTGTCCCTTCCTGTCTGTTCTAAGGTTAAACAATTTCCCTATTAAATAAATTCCCTGCTTCTGTTTTGCAGAGAATTATTTCCGTACATCTGTCTTTTACCTAGAGAACAATTTTAACTTAATGGAAACTTTCCCAGTCACTCAAAACAGCAAAGATTGTTGGTCATCTGACTTTCCCACATAGGCTCGTATGCTTTCAAAATGGTTTATTTTATTTTATTATTATTATTTTTCCACTCATACAAAATTAATAGGTACCCAGGTCCCCTCCTTCCTTCCATCCCTTTCCAGTCCCCCTTGTTTCCTCCCCCCCATTTTTCCTTCCTTTCACCCCTCTCCCTCCCTTTCTCCCAGTGCTCCCTTTTCCCCCCAAATCCCTGGAGCATTCTTTAGTGTGAATGTCAATCTTCCCTTTGTGTCCTACACTTTAATGAGGTGTAAGGACTCAGTAGCATTGCTTAGAGCCCTTTCCTGGGCTCCCCTTTAGTGTGGGAACACTATTGTGACTGTTAATCCCTTGCCTCTAAGGACCCCAGTGCCTGTGACCCATGCTAGACTTTGGGGAATCATTGATATGTCAGTCATTGTGCAGGTCATGCAAAGTCCTATTGTGGTTATTCAGCCCTAACTTGTGTGGAGTATCTTGCATCTCGTTGCTCCTCCCCATCTTTAGGCTCTTACAATCTTACCACCCCCTCTTCTGCAAATTTCCCTGAGCTTTAGGATGGGGAGAGATTTGGGTGGTCTGGTTCCAGGTGATTGATGTAGAGTCTCTGATGTTCTGAATTATGGGTTTTTTTTTTTCAGTTTTGCTGTTCTTTTACTACCCTTGGATCCATCCTGATTGGTATTGGATGTCATCTCCTAGCCAGAGATAAAAGGCTGTTAAATAGAGTTTTATTATAAGAGTAGATTCAAAGATAGATGGAACAAGAGTAGAAGACCACTTTGGGGGGGTCAGTCTCCCATTTGCAGGATGGTTACCATCTATCTGCCAAACTCTATGCCCTCCCTGACTGGGAGGGCAAACCCCTCAGCTGTAAGTGACCAGGAAGGAAAGTCTGTGAGCTTAACCTGGTTTCATTGCTTACTTGCAGTACTTGATGGTGACCTATTTTCTCTACTGTAGCCTGATCCCATCTCTGCTGTTCCTGGGGGGCCCTCCTTCCTCTTCCCTCCTGTTTATAATCTTTGCAATTGCTATAGGTATTACAGAGATTTATCTTTGAATATGACAGTAAGTAGGTTTGGTACTAGGATCGACCTATCAAGGAATACATATGACACCTAAATTTCTGTGTCTGGGGTACTTCACTCAATATAATTTTTTCTAATTCCATCCATTTCCCGGCAAATTTCATTAATTCATCTTTTCTGATGGCTGAGTAGTACTCCATTGTATAAATGTACCACATTTTCCTTATCCACTCCTCAACTGTTGGTCATTTGGGTTGATTCCATGACTTTGCTATTGTAAACAGTGCTGCTGTGAACATGGTCGTGCTTGTGGCATTGAGGTGAATTTTTGCTTTATGGGGGATTATTCCCAAAAGTGGAATAGCAAGATCATATGGCATTTCAATCTTTAACCTTTTTAAAAATTGCCAGACTGATCGCCAGAGTGGTTGTATAAGCCTGCATTCCCACTAGCAATGTAGAAGGGTTCCATTCTCTCCACATCCTCTCCAGCATTTGGCGTTGTTTGTATTGTAGATTTTTGCCATCCCAACTGGGGTGAGATGATATCTCAGGGAGGTTTTGATTTGCATTTCCCTGATGGCTAAGGATGTGGAGCATTTTTAAAGGTATTTGTTAGACATTTCAATTTCGTCCCTGGTAAAATTTCTTTTACATTCCAAGGCCCATTTTTTAATTGGGCCATTTGTTTCCTTGGTATTTAGTTTTCTGAGCTCTTTGTGCACTCTGGATAATAGAGCTCTATCAGATATGTGGTTAGTGAAGATTTTCTTCCATTCCGTGGGTTGCCTTTGTGCTCGAGTTACAATCTCATTATCTGAACAGAAGCTCTTTAATTTTACAAGATCCGATCTGTTGAGTGTGGGTTGTATTAACTGTGCTATTAGGTTACTGTTTAGGAATTATTGGCCTAGTCTGATCAGTTCAAGGATGTTCCCTACCCTTTCAAGTAGGGTTTTATAATTTTCTTTTAGTTTTACAAGCATATTCAGTACTGATCCCTGCTTCTCCCACCCCTGAAATGTTTTTTTTTAAAATCCATTTTCATGTTGGTGTGCTTGTTTATATGTGTGGGTTGTAGAATTTTTTGTGTTGTCTTTGTCCATGTGCATGTGATATGATCAGAGACTAGTCTAAGAATCACTTATGATCGCTCTTTCTTATTAGCCTGAGACAGAATTATCTAATCAACCAAAAAGTGCACAAATAGGACAGACAGATTTTTTTTTTTTGGATTCCCAGTCTCCTCCTTCTGGACTCGTATTTACAGGTGGGCTGTCACAATCACAGGCATTTGACGTTGGACTAGGGGTCTGAAGAGCAGTCTTCTTGTAGGGACTTGGGTCCTCTGGCTTGTGACAAAGCACAGTGCCATCTCCCCAACTCCTAATGTCTTATTTTTCACAACTCTATTTGTCAGCGCTCTATAGAAATCCCTTTGTAGTCTATTATAAACATTGTTGTATATGGCAGTTGTATTTGCTGCTTTGATTCTGAGCATATCTCTGTGTCCCCTAAGTTCGACTTTCATTTTACATTTACGGTGTCTCTTATTGACTTTTACTCAGCAGTCATATCTTTTTTCAAGGAAATGTTCGTATGTGTGTAGCTAAACAGTTTTCTTTTGTTTTTTGTTTTCCTGTTTCGTTACTTTATTCAAAAAGGTCTCCCCAAGCATAGTACAGGATGGCTTTGAACTTCTGTCTCTTATTCCAAAATCAGATGTCCCACTGTGTCCAACCATTTTCCATTCTGTGCCTGCTCTGGCACTGCAGGTGGAGTGAGTTCCAGAAGCCCGAGTGTGCCCTGCATCAACCATGGAGACACTCACCCTCCCACCTTAGCTTGGCCTCTTTTGAACTTCCACCCTCCCCTCATTTCAAACACAGATTTCTGCTCTTGTCCAGTTTATCATACCAGTCCCTCACATACACTATTTTATTGTTGAGTTCATTTCCTGCTGTTCTGCAGTTGATAGCATTAGGTTACAGAACTGAAAAAGTCAAGCATAAGACCTATGTGGGGAATGGCGGGGTCCTCTGCTCAGGGTGCACAGACTATTGAGACTACATTCTCATCTGAAAATTGAAGATTCTTCTTCCAACATCTGATTGTTTACAATGTTATTTTCATTACAACCTTGTTGTTAAGAATACTGGATGTTCTCAGGATTCTTCCTGGGAGAGGGCACCCATGTACCCGACAGGCAACTGAAACTTCTCTGTTATGTGGGACACTCAGTAATAAACCATCAATGTGAATCCACAGCAGAGAGGGAATTCAGATTTTCTTTTTGTGGTTTCCTTTGAAATGCGGTCTATGCCATGTCCTGGTTAGGATGCTCTGGGTTGAAAAGGTTCAAATTCTCTTGAGTGTCTTGCACATTTCCTAAGGTTTGCAGAGGTCTTAACGAGTTTTAGCCTGAACATGTTTTCAATCTTTCTTTTCTGGAACATCTATGATGTAAATATAAACTCTTCTTTTTCCTATTTGGCTTATTTCAAGTGGTTTATATTTATGTTGCAAGGATGAGATAAAAAGTTTGTGTCTTTGCTGTAGTTTAAGACCAAACAGGAGAATACATTTCAATTGACATTCATTGAAGAATTATAAATTAATAATCAAATATTCTCATCAATCTCAGGAACATTTTCTTTCTGCCTATCCCTTCCCTTGTCTTTACACTTTATTCTTTTTACTTCTCTTACTTTTCATATCTACTTAAATTTTGTGACACATAAAAATACATGTAGATAGACATGTACCCAATATCAAATACATGTGTATATTTGGTTTTATGTATGTACTCCCAAGCAGCTCTTGATAATCACAGAGGTCCAATAGATACCCAAACCAATATAAATTAATGCTACAGCACTTGTTTGTCTACAGAACCAGACAGTAAATCCCTAGTGCTGAAGACAACACACAGTTTGTCCTCTAAACATGAAGCCAACAATCTGGAAAGCATCCCCGGAATTAACTTCTTTCAACTAGATGACACACCACTGAAAGATAATTAACAAGTTTCCTAAGGGGAGAAACTAACAGCACTACCAAGCTTGAAGAACAGTGAATTTCAGTATGGTCCATCTGGACAAGAAGGTCATTTAGGTGCAATTGTGGGATGAATGATGTGGGATCAACCAACAATCACTCTACAATTGGATTCAAGGGCTGTTCATCAGAAGGAAAGCATGGTGACAGCCCTTGGCTGGGGAGGGCGCAGACGGTAGAGGAGACACATAGCTATTCTGCCAAGCACATGTGATAAGAGAGCACTTTCCAAATACTTAATGTTAAGTCAAAGGAATCATGAGGTTGTCAGTCTGCATTCATGAAGATTTCTCTCATTTGACATGGGCCAATAAAGAGACCATAAGTGATCTAAAGGCAGAAAATAAGTGACTGATGAATATTTGGCTACCAAAAGGATTCCCTCATTGACCCTGTATCATAACAACAAGTGCACTTCATGACAGAGGATGGAGCAGAAAAGTGGGAACCCCATGAAGGGGAAGGGTACTGCAGTCAGTGCCCTCTGGACATAACTCAAGTTCACCTGTGAACGCCCTTCCACCAAGCTCACCTGAATAAGACCTGCACATGATTGGCCCAACATCAGGTGCAATGAACAAAGGAGAAATTCAGGTGACCCCACAGCTTAGAAGAGGCTACTGGTGATCAAAACTGACCACAAGAAGAGTTCCCTCGATAATGGAGGTACACCTGAAATATTGCTGATGATGGAGCAAGCAGGCATAGGAAGGAAGAATTCTCCTGTAAGACTCAATGGGACACATAGACAGGAATGGATATTGGGAAAGAGGGTAAGAATACATCTCAGTGGGAAGAGCAGAGATCAGGTAAGGTAACAAAAATCACTGTAACTGTAAATAACATAAATAAACAAACACCAATGTAATGTAAAGTTACATAAATATTCCAGTTAATTTTGGACAATGTTGCTTGTGATCAGGGAACTTGAGTCGCTAATTTCTAGCTCTGAGTGATAAGCAAAGGCAGAACACGGGCTGGAAAAGTGGATTATGATTTAAAGACTTTGTTGCTCAAGTAAAGGAGTTAAAGGTCACTAATGGTACCAACTTACCATTGTAATCTGAACAAAGCCACCCTCTCCTTAAAAAATAAAACTGATTCTCCCTTGCCATGAATCACTCTGTGAAACTAATATCCTTTGAAAAACACAAAATCATTGGAGGATCACTGTGTTTCTGAAATAACACACAACCTTCACATAAAACATGCACTACATATTCTACATGGCACCTCAAAAAGACTAAGAGGTGAAGACTCAAAGAAGAGGCCATGACATCCTTTAGGATATGCTTGAGCTGATCTCAAGAAATGTTTGTTCCCTGGGCGAATCAAGAGCAGGTGTCCCTGTGAGCACCAGCATGAAGTTTCCTGAGCTCCTTTGCATGCTGGGCGACTTGCATCGGTCCAGGTTGCTCAAAGCATCTTTAAAGGCAGCTGTCAGAGATCTAAGAATCAGGCTTCAGTGCAGCTGTCAGAGATGGGGTCGGTCATTCTCCCGCTATGGGTGCTGCTTCTCTGGGTTCCAGGTGAGAGGTGCTGGGAACCTTACCTGTGGACATCAGAAAAGGTCTTCTAATCCCCTAGGCATTTGATCATTTGATTTATGATATGAGTCATTAGTTTAATTTTCCGATTTCTCAGACTGATGTCTGTGACTGTGATTTCTAGAGTCTCATGCAAAGATTCTGTATTGAAATGCTTGTCGTATGCCTGTGACAGCAATGTGTGTGTTTGTCATTCCAGGCTCCACTGGGGACATTGTGCTGACCCAGTCTCCAGCTTCCTTGGCTGTGGCTCTGGGTGAAAAGGCCACGATCTCCTGCAGGGCCAGCCAGAGTGTCACCAATACATTCACTGAGGAAGATATCTTCAATGAAGATTACAAGCATGAAGGCGTCACCTATGAACATAGTTACATGCATTGGTATCAGCTGAAGCCAGGACAGCCTCCCAGACCCCTGATCTATGAAGCATCCAATCGAGCATCTGGGGTCCCTGCCAGGTTCAGCGGCAGTGGGTCTGAGACAGATTTCACCCTCACCATCCATCCTGTGGAGGCTGATGATGCCGCCATATATTACTGTCACCAGAGTAATGAATATCCTCCCACAGTGCTCCAGGGCTGTACAAAAACCCCCTGGGGTTGCTGCTCACTGAAGCTCAGGCTCTGGGTCTCTTCCTCCCAGACAGCTCAACCATAGTTCTCTAATCTTATTTGTCTAAATGTGCCAAACTGAAATATAAAATCCTTCCATCAATTAGTGTGTTTGTCCCTTCCTGTCTGTTTTAAGATTAAATGATTTCCCTATTAAATAAATTCCCTGCTTCGATTTCCCAGAGAATTATTTCCATACATCTGTCTTTTACCTAGAGAACAATTCCAACTTAATGCAAACTTTCCCAGTCACTCAAACAATGAAGATTTTTGGTCATTTGAATTTCACACGTAGTCTCATATTCTTTCTGAAATGTTTTTTATTTTTACAAGCACATTCAGTACTGATCCCTGTTTTTTCCATCCTGAATTTTTTTAATTCATTTTCATGTTTGTGTGCTTTTTCACATGTGTAGCTTGAGGGTTTTGTGTGTTTGTCTTTGCCTCTGTATCTGTGATATGGTCAGAGACTTGTCTAGGAATCACCTTTGATCGCTCTTCCATATTAGTCTGAGACAGAATAGCTCTTGAACCTAGAAGTACACAAGCAGGACTAGTGTGCAAGACAGATTTTTTTTTTGGACTCCCAGTCTCCTGCTTCTGGACTCGATTTACAGGTGAGCTCCCACAACCTCAGGCATTTGATGTGGGCCTAAGGATCTGAAGTGCAGTGTTCTTGCAGGGACTTGGGTTCTCTTGCTTGTGACAAAGCACCGTGCCATGTCCCCACCTCCTAATGTCCTTTTTTTTTTTTTACCACTTTTATTTGTCAGTGCTGTATAGAAATTCCTCTGTAGTCCATAATAAACACTGGTGTGTACTGCAATTGTATTTTCTGCTTTGATTCTGAATATATCTCTGTGTCCCCTAAGTTTGACTTTCATTTTAGGTTTATCATGTCTCTTATTGTGCTTTACTCGGGAGTCATGCCTTTTTCCAAGGAAATGTTCACATTTGTGGATAAACAGGGTTTTTTTTTGTTTTTCATTTTTGCTACTTTATTTGAAAGGGTCTCACTGTGCATAGGGCAAGATGCTTTGAACTGCTGTCTCTTATTCCAAAATCATGTGTCCCACTGTGTCCAACTGTTTTCCATTCTGTGCCTGCTCTGGCACTGCAGGTGGAGTGAGTTTCAGAAGCCCGAGTGTGCCCTGCATCAACCATGGAGACACCTACCCTCCCACCTTAGCTTGGCCTCTTTTGAACTTCTACCCTCCCCTCATTTCAAATACAGATTTCTGCTCTTGTCCAGCTTATAATACCAGTCCCTCACATACACTATTTCATTGTTGAGTTCATTTCCTACTGTTCTGTATTCGATAGAATTAGGTTATGGAACTGAAAAAGTCAGGCATAAGACCTATGTGGGGAATGGCGGGGTCCTCTGCTCAGGGTTCACAAACTATTGAGACTACATTGTCATTTGATAATTGAAGATTCTTCTTCCAACATGTGGTTGTTTACAATTCTATTTTCATTAGAACCTTGTTGTCAAGAATGCTGGATGTGTTCAGGATGCTTCCTGGGAGAGGACACCCAAGTACCCTGCAGGCCGCTGAAACTTCTCTGTTATGTGGGACACTCAGTCATAAAGAAGCAAAGGGAATCCACAGCAGAGAGAGACTTCTGATTTTCTCTTTGTGGTTGCCTTTGACATGTGTTCTATGCCATGTCCAGGTTAGGACGCTTTGGGTTGAAACAGTTAAAATTCTGTTGAGTGTCTTGCACTTTACCTAAGATTTGCAAAGAGTTCAACTAGTTTTAACCTGAACATGTTTTCAATCTTTTTTTCTGGAACGTCTGTGATGTAATTATAAACTCCTGTTTTCCTAATTGGCTTATTTCCTAATTGGTTGATATTCATTTTACAATGATGAGATAAAAAGTTTTTTTCTTTGCTGTGTTTCAAGAACAAACAGGGGAATACATTTCAATTGACATACATTGAAGAATTATAAATCAATAATCGAATCTTGTCATCAATCTCAGGAACATTTTCTTTCTGCCTGTCCCTTTCCTTGACTTACACTTTATTCTTTTATTTCTCTTACTTTTCATACCTTCACTTATATTTTGTGACACATAAGAATACATGCAGATGGACATGTGCACAATGTCACATGCATGTCTATATTTGGTTTTATGTTTATGCTCCCAAGCAGCTGTTGATGATCACAGAGCTCCAAGAGACACCCAAATCAATACGTATTAAGTTTGTGTGAGCTGAAATAATAATAAAAAATGTATAAAAAATATAAATTAATTCTACAGCTCTTGTTTGTCTGCAAAACCAGAAAGTAAGTCCTTAGAGTTGAAGACAACACACAGTTTGTCCTATAAACATAAAGCCAACAATCTGGAAAATGACCTCAGAATTAACCTCTTTCAAACTAGCTGACACACCACTGAAAGTTAATTAACAAGGTTCCTAAGGGGAGAAACTAACAGCACTACCTTGCCTGAGCACCTGTGAGTGTCAGCACGGTCCATCTGGACAAGAAGGTCATTTAGGTGCAATTGTGGGATGAATGATGTGGGATCAACCAACAATCACTCTACAATTGTATTCAAGGGCTGCTCATCAGGAGGAAAGCCTGGCTGACAGCCCTTGGCTGGGGAGGGCGCAGACGGTAGAGGAGACACATAGCTATTCTGCCAAGCACATGTGATAAGAGAGCACTTTCCAAATACTTAATGTTAAGTCAAAGGAATCATGAGGTTGTCAGTCTGCATTCATGAAGATTTCTCTCATTTGACTTTGGTCAATAAAGGGACCATATGTGATCTAAGGGCAGAAAATAGGTGACTGATGAATATTTGGCTACCAAAAGGATTCCCTCATTGACCATGTATCATAACAACAAGTGCACTTCATGACAGAGGATGGAGCAGAAAAGTGGGAACCCCATGAAGGGGAAGAGTACTGCAGCCAGTGCCCTCTGGACATAACTCAAGTTCACCTGTGAAGTCCCTTCCACCAAGCTCATCTCAATAAGACCTGCACATGATTGGCCTAATACCAGGTGCAATGATCAAAGGAGAAATTCAGGTGACCCCACAGCTTAGAAGAGGCTACTGGTGATCAAAACTGACCACAAGAAGAGTTCCCTGTATAATGGAGGTACACCTGAAATATTGCTGATGATGGAGCAAGCAGGCATAGGAAGGAAGAATTCTCTTGTGAGACTCAATGGGGGCACATAGACAGGAATGGATATTGGGAAAGAGGGTAAGAAGACATCTCAGTGGGAAGAGCAGGGATCAGGTAAGGTAAAAACCACTGCAACTTTAGATAACATAAATAAATTAAATAAACACCAATGTAATGTAAAGTTACATAAATATTCCAGTTAATTTTGGACAATGTTGCTTGTGTCAGGGAACTTGAGTCGCTCATTTCTAGCTCTGAGTGATAAGTAAAGGCAGAACATGGGCTTGAAAAGTGGATTATGATTAAAAATTTTGTTGCTCAAGTAAAGGAGTTAAGGGCCACTAATAGTACCAACTTACCCTTGTAATCTGAACCAAGCCACCGTCTCCGTAAAAAATAAAACTGATTTTCCCTAGCCATGAATCACTCTGTGAAACTAATATCGTTTGAAAAACACAAAATCATTGGAGGATCACTGTGTTTCTGAAATAACACACAACCTTCACATAAAACACGCACAGTGTGTTCTCCAACATGGCACCTCAAAAATGCTAAGAGGTGAAGACTCAAAGAAGAGACCATGACATCCTTTAGGATATGCTTGAGCTGATCTCAAGAAATGTTTGTTCCCTGGGCGAATCAAGAGCAGGTGTCCCTGTGAGCACCAGCATGAAGTTTCCTGAGCTCCTTTGCATGCTGGGCGACTTGCAACGGTGCAGGCTGCGCAAAGCATCTTTAAAGGCAGCTGTCAGAGATCCAAGAATCGGCCTTCAGTGCAGCTGTCAGAGATGGGGTCGGTCACTCTCCTGCTATGGGTGCTGCTTCTCTGGGTTCCAGGTGAGAGGTGCTGGGAACCTTCCCTGTGGCCATCAGAGAAGGTCTTCTAATCCCCTGGGCATTTGATCATTTGATTTATGATATGAGTCATTAGTTTAATTTTCCGATTTTTCAGCCTGATGTCTGTGACTGTGATTTCTAGAGTCTCATGCAAAGATTCTGTATTGAAATGCTTGTCGTATGCCTGTGACAGCAATGTGTGTGTTTGTCATTCCAGGTTTCACTGGGGACATTGTGCTGACCCAGTCTCCAGCTTCCTTGGCTGTGGCTCTGGGTGAAAAGGCCACGATCTCCTGCAGGGCCAGCCAGAGTGTCACCAATACATTCACTGATGAAGATTACAAGCATGAAGATGTCACCTATGAACATAGTTACATGCATTGGTATCAGCTGAAGCCAGGACAGCCTCCCAGACCCCTGATCTATGAAGCATCCAATCGAGCATCTGGGGTCCCTGCCAGGTTCAGCGGCAGTGGGTCTGAGACAGATTTCACCCTCACCATCCATCCTGTGGAGGCTGATGATGCCGCCACATATTACTGTCACCAGAGTAATGAATATCCTCCCACAGTGCTCCAGGGCTGAACAAAAACCCCCTGGGGTTGCTGCTCACTGAAGCTCAGGCTCTGGGTCTCTTCCTCCCAGACAGCTCAACCATAGTTCTCTAATCTTATTTGTCTAAATGTGCCAAACTGAAATATAAAATCCTTCCATCAATTAGTGTGTTTGTCCCTTCCTGTCTGTTTTAAGATTAAATGATTTCCCTATTAAATAAATTCCCTGCTTCAATTTCCCAGAGAATTATTTCCGTACATCTGTCTTTTACCTAGAGAACAATTCCAACTTAATGCAAACTTTCCCAGTCACTCAAAACAATGAAGATTTTTGGTCATTTGAATTTCACACATAGTCTCATATTCTTTCTGAAATGTTTTTTATTTTTACAAGCACATTCAATACTGATCCCTGTTTTTTCCATCCTGAATTTTTTTAATCCATTTTCATGTTTGTGTGCTTTTTCACATGTGTTGCTTGAGGGTTTTGTGTGTTTGTCTTTGCCTCTGTATCTGTGATATGATCAGAGACTTGTCTAGGAATCACCTTTGATCGCTCTTCCATATTAGTCTGAGACAGAATATCTCTTGAACCTAAAAGTACACAAGCAGGACTAGTGTGCAAGACAGATTTTTTTTGGACTCCCAGTCTCCTGCTTCTGGACTCGATTTACAGGTGAGCTCCCACAAACTCAGGCATTTGATGTGGGACTAAGGATCTGAAGTGCAGTGTTCTTGCAGGGACTTGGGTTCTCTTGCTTGTGACAAAGCACTGTGCCATGTCCCCACCTCCTAATGTCCTATTTTTTACCACTTCTATTTGTCAGTGTTGTATAGAAATTCCTCTGTAGTTCATAATAAGCACTGGTGTGTACTGCAATTGTATTTTCTGCTTTGATTCTGAATATATCTCTGTGTCCCCTAAGTTTGACTTTCATTTTAGGTTTATCATGTCTCTTATTGTACTTTACTTGGGAGTCATGCCTTTTTTCAAGGAAATGTTCACATGTGTGGATAAACAGGTTTTTTTTTTCATTTTTGTTACTTTATTTGAAAGGGTCTCACTGTGCATAGGGCAAGATGCTTTGAACTGCTGTCTCTTATTCCAAAATCATATGTCCCCTGTGTCCAACCGTTTTCCATTCTGTGCCTGCTCTGGCACTGCAGGTGGAGTGAGTTCCAGAAGCCCGAGTGTGCCCTGCATCAACCATGGAGACACCCACCCTCCCACCTTAGCTTGGCCTCTTTTGAACTTCCACCCTCCCCTCATTTCAAACACAGATTTCTGCTCTTGTCCAGTTTATCATACCAGTCCCTCACATACACTATTTCATTGTTGAGTTCATTTCCTACTGTTCTGCAGTCGATAGCATTAGGTTACAGAACTGAAAAAGTCAAGCATACCTTCCCCTCCACTGCGGCGCCCAGGACGCGCACGCGCGGTCCAGCCGGGCCTCCCCGCGCCGTGACCCAGGTGAGATTGGTCCCCTCGCGCCCCCAGAGCCCCAGGCTGCTTGAGTGGACCCAGCTCCCCCTGCCATCCAGCCGGAGCCGCGTGCGCAGGGCCTGGGAGGAGAAGAGGGCACCCCCTCTGCGCCCAGCCCCGCCCTCGGGTGGCCAGGGTTTAAATAGTGCCCCGCCTACGCCCCATCCCCTCTTCCCCTCCACTCCGCAGCCCAGGACGTGTGCGCACGCGCGGTCCAGCCGGGCCTCACCATGCCAGGAACCAGGTAAGATCGGTCCCCGCCCACCCCCAGAGCCCCAGGCCAAATAATTCAGTTTAGTGAAAACCGCACTGAAATTAAAAGATCCTAAGAGTTAAACCGACAATGCCAAAGTCTAAGTGCAAATCCATGAGACACAACACTCAAGTAAACAAATCTCCCACTGAAGGAATTAATCCCATAATGTTAGACTCCAACCAGAACAAACCCATGGAAAATGGCCAAGAAAGCCTGACCCACGATAACGACCTTCAAAATATGATCATTACCATGTTCAATACTATGAAAGAAGAAATCAGGGAGGAATTAAATAATCGAATCAATTGCTTTGCGGAGGAACACAACAGACACTTGGAGGAGTTGAGAAAAACAGTGCAAGAATCAAAAACTGGCATAGAGCAGTTAAAGCAGACTCAAGCAGAGTTTAAAACTGAGCTACAAGACAAGTTATCTTCAACCCAGAACTCCACAGAGAGTCTTATCAGCAGAACTAAGGAAGCAGAAAACAGAATTTCAGATCTTGAAGATAAAGTGGGAGTATTAACCAGCTCAATGGAAGAGATTGTGAAAGCCAAAAAGATGCTTGAGAGAAATATCCAGGAGATATGGGACACCCTGAAGAAGCCCAACATGTGTATTCATGGAATACCAGAGCAAGAATCTCAAAATACTACCCCTGAGGAAATTTTCCAAACGATCATCAAGGAAAACTTTCCTCATCTAAAAAAAGAGAGGCCCATCCATATACAAGAGGCATTCTGCACCCCAAACAGATATGACCAAAACAGAAGCTCGCCTCGGCAAATAATAGTCAAAACACTCCACATTCAAGATAAAGAACTGGTGCTGAGAGCTTCAAGGGAGAAAAAACAAGTCACTTTTAAAGGTAAACCTATTAAAATAACAAATGACTTCTCAATGGAAACACTAAAAGCAAGAAGAGCTTGGAGAGACATACTTCAAGTATTGAATGAGCAAAAATGTCAACCTAGGCTGATTTATCCTGCAAAACTATCAGTCATGATTGAGGGAGAAAGAAAAATCTTCCAGCACAAAGACAACTTGAAGGGATACATGTCCACCAAACCAGGCCTTCAAAAAATGCTAGAAATGATACTCTAGCTTGAAGAAAAAACAGGCATATCCAGGAGAGCAGAAGGCAAGTATAACACCATTAAAAGCCAAGCGATATACTTATAAAAACTACTAAACATAATAAATGTCTGGAATTAACAATAGTTTCTCCATTATAACACTAAATGTTAATGGACTTAATTCACCGATCAAGAGACACAGATTACAAACTTGGATTAAAAATCACAATCCATCAATCTGTTGCCTGCAGGAAACCCATCTCACCACAAAAGATAGGCACGCTCTAAAAATAAAAGGCTGGTCAAAGATTCTACAAGCAAATGGAAGCAGAAAACAGGCAGGGGTAGCCATTATGCTATCAGACAAAGTGGACTTCAAACCAAAGAAAATTATAAGAGACACGGATGGATACTACATTTTAGTCACAGGTACAATTCACCAGGAAGACTTTACAATACTGAACATAAATGCACCCAATACGGGCCCCTCCACATTCATTAAGAAAACCCTACAGCGTCTAAAGCAAGAAATCAACCCCCAAACGATAATTCTTGGGGACTTCAACACTGCCCTCTCAACATGGGATAGATCAAGAGGTCAAAAGCTTAATAGAGACACTTTGGACCTTAATCAAACCCTTAAAAAAATGGACCTTACAGATCTCTATCGAACTTTTCACCCACGCACCAAAGAATACACATTTTTCTCAGCAGCACACGGAACTTTCTCCAAAATAGATCACATATTGGGCCACAAAACGAATCTACACATATACAAAAAAGTTGAAATTCTAACCTGTGCCCTGTCAGACCACCACGGCCTAAAGCTGGACATCCACAACACAACAGAAAAGAGAAAATACACTAACTCCTGGAAACTTAACACTATGATGCTGAATGAGAACTGGATTCAGGAAGAAATTAAAAAGGAAATTCAAGATTTCCTGAAAGTGAATGATAATGAAAATACAACTTACCAAAATCTCTGGGACACAATGAAAGTGTCCTAAGAGGTAAGTTCATAGCTCTTAATGCCTACATCAAAAAAATGGAAACATCAGAAATAAACAACTTAAGAATGCAGCTTAAAGCTTTAGAGAAACTAGAGCAATCTGATCCCAAAAGTAGTAGAAGAGAGGAGATTAGCAAAATAAGGGGAGAAATCTGAAATCGAGATTAAGAAAACGATAGAAAAAATCAACCAGTCAAAAAGCTGGTTCTTTGAAAAAATCAATAAGATTGATACACCCCTAGCTAAACTAACCAAAAGCAGGAGAGAGAAAACCCAAATTAACAAAATCAGAAATGAACATGGAATTATCACTACTGATACCCAAGAAATCCAGAGAATTATAACATCATATTTCAAAAACTTATACTCTGTGAAGTTTGACAACACAAAAGAGATGGATGAATTTCTAAGTAAACACAACTTACCTAAATTGAATCAGAAAGTTTTGAATTATTTAAATAGTCCTATAACATATAAGGAAATTGAAGAAGAAATCTCAAATCTTCCCACCAAAAAATGTCCTGGACCAGATGGATTCAGCACAGAGTTCTACCAGACATTTAAGGCGTTAATAACACCAATACTCCTTAAATTGTTCCATCAAATAGCAAAGGAAGGAACACTACCAAATTCCTTCTATTAAGCTAATATCGTTTTAATCCCAAAACCTAATAAAGATTCACTTAAAAAAGAAAACTATAGGCCGATCTCTCTGATGAACACAGACGCAAAGATTCTCAACAAAGTCTTAGCGAATCGGATTCAAAAACATATTACAAAGATCATTCATGGGGACCAAGTAGGCTTCATCCCTGGCACACAAGGTTGGTTCAACATACGCAAATGAATAAATGTAATTCATCATGTAAACCAGTCCAAAGTCCAAGACCACATGATACTCTCGATAGATGCAGAAAAAGCTTTTGACAAGATCCAACAACCTTTTATGATCAAAACGCTGGAGACAGTAGGAATGGAAGGAACCTTTATCAATATAATAAACGCTGTATACAACAAGCCCACAGCAAGGATTATGCTCAATGGTGAACAATTGGAAGCATTCCCACTTCGATCAGGAACTAGACAAGGCTGTCCACTCTCACCACTTCTATTCAATATTGTACTTGAAGTCTTAGCTGAAGCCATAAGACAAGAAAGGGACATAAGAGGGATTCAAATCAGCAAGGAAGTAGTCAAACTATCCCTATTTGCAGATGACATGATCTTATACCTGAGGGATCCCAAAAACTCCACCAGGAAGCTTCTGGAACTAATTGAGAAGTTCAGCAGGGTGGCAGGATACAAAATAACTGTGCAAAAATCAGAGGCCTTCCTATATGCCCAGAATGAAAGAAGTGAAAAAGCCTTGAGAGAAACAATCCCATTTACTATAGCCCCTAAAAAAATGAAATACCTTGGTATAAACCTAACCAAGGAGGTAAAGACCTTTACAACGAAAACTTTAAAACCCTAAAGAAAGAAATTGCAGAAGACACCAGAAGGTGGAAAGACCTCCCTTGTTCCTGGATTGGCAGAATCAACATTGTAAAAATGACCATCCTACCAAAGGCAATATACAGATTCAATGCTATACCAATCAAAATCCCAAAGCAATTCTTCAAAGAAGTTGACCAAACAATCTCAAAGTTCATTTGGAGGCACAAAAGACCCAGGATAGCAAAGACAATCCTGAGTAACAAAAACACTGCTGGAGGTATTACCATACCAAATCTAAGTCTATACTACAAATCCATAGTTATAAAGACAGCCTGGTACTGGCTCCAAAATAGACACACAGATCAGTGGATAAGCATTGAAGACCCAGATATAAGTCCACAAAATTACAGCCATTTGGTCTTTGACAAAGGGGCCCAAAGAATCCAATGGAAAAAGAACAGCATCTTCAACAAATGGTGCTGGCAAAACTGGATCTCCACATGCAGAAGATTAAAGCTGGACCCGTACTTGTCACCATGTACAAGACTTAATTCCAAATGGATCAAGGACCTTGATATCAGGCCAGAGACTATAAAAACCATAGTTGAAAGGATAGGGAACTCTTTCGAGCTGATTGGGCTAGGCCAACACTTCCTAAACAGACATCCAATGGCACAGTCACTGCTACCAACTCTCAACAGTTGGGATCTTGTGAAATTAAAGAGCTTCTGTTCAGATAAAGAGATTGTCACACGAGCTCAAAGGCAACCCACAGAATGGGAGAAAATCTTCACTAACCACATATCTGATAGAACTCTGCTGTCCAGAGTGCACAAAGAACTTAGAAAGCTAAACACCAAGGAAACCAATGGCCCAATTAAAAAATGGGCCCTGGAACTTAAAAGAAACTTTACCACGGATGACATTAAAATGTCTAACAAATATCTGAAAAAAATGCTCCACTTCCTTCGCCATCAGGGAAATGCAAATCAAAACTTCCCTGAGATATCATCTCACCCCAGTCAGGATGGCAAAAATCCACAATACAAACAACAACAAATGCTGGAGAGGATGTGGAGAGAGGGGAACTCTCCTACATTGCTGGTGGGAATGCAGGCTCATACAGCCACTCTGGTGAGCCGTCTGGAGATTCTTAAAGAAATTAAAGATTGAAATGCCATACGGCCCTGCTCTTCCACTTTTGGGAATAACCCCCCATGCAGCAGAGGTTCACCTCGATAGCACAAGCACGACCATGTTCATAGCAGCACTGTTTACAATAGCAAAGTCATGGAATCAACCCAAATGTCCAACAGTTGACGAGTGGATAAGGAAATAGTGGTACATCTATACAATGGAGTACTACTCAGCCATCAAAAATGATGAATTACTGGAATTTTCCCGGAAATGGATGTCATTAGAAACAATTTTATTAAGTGAAGTATCCCAGTCCCAGAAAATTAAGCGCCGTATGTACTCCCTAATAGGTGGCTCCTAGTACCAAACCCACCCAGCCCACCTAGAGACAGTAATTCCAAGGATTATGAACAGGAGGGATGGGATAGGAGGGCCACACCAGAAACAAGGAGAGAAGGGACCATGTTACAGCTGAGAAAATAGGCCTCCATGAAGGACTCAAATAAGTAATGAGACATCTGATTAAGTTCACAGACTTTGTTCCTGATCATTTACTACTGAGGGGGTATGATATCACCAGAAGAGGAGGGCATATAGTCTGGCAGATAAAAAGTAACCGTTGTGCAAATTGGTGATATACCCCTCCCTCACTGTGGTTTCCCACTTTTATTACATCTACCTTTGAATGTGCTTTTATCACAAGACTCTAGTTTAACAGCTTTTTGTCTCTGGCCGGGGGGTAACATACAATGCCCACCAGGATGGAGTGAAGGGCATTGCAGGAGCAGCAAAACTGCAAAAGAAAACCAAGAAACCACAATCCAGAACTTCAGAGACTCTATATCAACCACCTAGAACTAGGCCAGCTTAATCTCTCCCCATCCTGAAGCTCAGGAAAATTTGCGGAAGAGGGGGCAGTAAGAGTGTAAGAGCAAAACACACTTGATGTATGTTCATGGCCCTAAATAACATTATCAAACAAATGATATTCTGGTATTAGGGGAATGATTCAGTGGCTCCAACAATTGCCATACAAGCATGAGGATTAGTGTTTGGATCCCCAGATCCCATGCATGCACTAGATAGATGCCGTAGCCCACTGTAATTCTGTCTTCAGAGGGCAGAGACTTGGAATCCTAACCTGGCTAGCGAGCTTGAGGTTTGCTGAGACCTACTCTAAAAAGAATAAAGTAGCAAACTGATAAAAAAAAAAGAGTGTAAGAGCAAAAGGATGGGAGGAGCAATGATATGTAATATACTCCATACAAGTTAGGGCTGAAGCAATCATAATTGGACTTTACATGCCATGCACGTTGTCCAACACACTATTGACCCCACAAAGTCCAGCATCTGCTAAAGGCACCAAGATGTTTGGAGGCAAGGGATTGGCAGACACAGCAGTGTTTCTAAACCTAAGGGCAACATGGGAAAGTGTTTAGGGAAAGGCCACTGTGTCCTTGTACGTCATCGGAGAGGAGGGCCCAAGGGAAAATCAGGCATGCACAAGATAGGACTCTCTGGGAATTGGGGCGGGAGGCACTGGGGGATGGGAAGGGAGGGGGGTGGGAAGGAGGAGCAGGGGATACGGGGGGAGGAGGAGGGAGGGAGGGAACTGGTGTACCCATTAAGTTTGTATGAGCTGAAATAATAATAAAAAATGTATTAAAAATATTTCCCAAGAAACAAAAAAAAAGAAAGAAAAAGTCAAGCATAAGACCTATGTGGGGAATGGCGGGGTCCTCTGCTCAGGGTTCATGGACTATCGAGACTACATTGTCCTTTGATAACTGAAGATTCTTCTTCCAGCTTCTGTTTGTTTACAATTCTATTTTCATTAGGACCTTGTTGTTAAGAATGCTGGATGTTTTCAGGATGCTTCCTGGGAGAGGACACCCAAGTGCCCTATGGGCCACTGAAACTTCTCTGTTGTGTAGGACACTCAGTCATAAAGAAGCAAAGGGAATTCACAGCAGAGAGCGAATTCAGATTTTCTCTTTGTGGTTGCCTTTGTCATGTGGTCTATGCCATGTCCAGGTTAGGTTGCTTTGGGTTGAAACAGTTAAAATTCTGTTGAGTGTCTTGCACTTTTCCTAAGATTTGCAGAGAGTTCAACTAGGTTTAGCCTGAACATGTTTTCAATGTTTTTTGAACACCTATGATGTAATTATAAACTCCTCTTTTCCTAATTGCCTCCTTTACTTCTTTTTTTCTTTATTTCTTTGTTTCTTTGTTTGTTTGTTTGTTTGTTTCTTTCTTTGTTTGTTTCTTTGTTTCTTTGTTTCTTTCTTTCTTTCTTTCTTTCTTTCTTTCTTTCTTTCTTTCTTTCTTTCTTTCTTTCTTTCATTTGTTTATTTATTTTAAACATTTTTTATTATCTCCGCTCATACAAACTTAATAGGTACACCGGTTCCCTCCCTCCCTTCTCCTCCCCCTGACCCCTCTGCTCTCCTTTCCCTCACCCCTCCCTCCCCACCTCCCATGTGCATGCCTGGCTCTCCTCGGGGTCCTCCTCTCCGATGACATACAAGGACCCAGCGGCATTTCCCTGAACCCTTTCCTGTGTTCCCCTTAAGCATAGGAACACTCTCTTGGCTGTCAATACTTTGCCTCCAAGGATCATGGTGCTTTTAGCAAATGCTAGACTTAGTGGGGACAATAGTGTGTTGGACATTGTGCAGTGAATGTAAAGTCCAATTAGGATTGCTTCGGCCCTAACTTGTGTGGAGTATCTTGCATATTATTGCTCCTCCCATCCTTGTGCTCTTACACTCTTACCGCCCCCTCTTCCGCAAATTTCCCTGAGCTTCAGGATGGGGAGAGATTAGTCTGGCCTAGTTCTAGGTGGTTCATATAGAGTCTCTGAAGTTCTGGATTATGGTTTGTTGATTTTCTTTTGCAGATTTGCTGCTTCTGCAATGCCCTTCACTCCATCCTGATGGGTATTGGATGCCACCCCCTGGCCAGAGATAAAAAACTGTTAGAGTCTTGTTATTAGAGTATATTCAAAGGTAGATGCAATAAAAGTAGGAAACCACAGTGAGGGAGGGGTCAATCACCCATCTGCCAAATGGTTACTTATTATCTGCCCGACTATATGCCCTCCCCTTCTGGTGAGATCATACCCCCTCAGTTGTAGATGATCAGGAACGAAAAGTCTGTGAACTTAACCAGATGTCTCATTGCTTACTCGCAGTCCTTGATGTAGGCCTATTTTCTCTGCTGTTACATGGTCCCATCTCTCCTTGTTTCTGGTGTCGCCCTCCTACCCCATCCCGCCTATTCATACTCCTTGGAACCTAATTGCCTTATTTCCTAATTGGTTTATATTCATGTTGCAAGGATGAGATAAAAAGTTTGTTTCTTTGATGTAGTTCAAGACCAAACAGGGAAATACATTTCAATTGACATACATTGAAGAATTATAAATCTACAATTGAATCTTGTCATCAATCTCAGGAACATTTTCTTTCTGCCATTCCCTTTCCTTGATTTACACTTTATTCTTTTTGTTTCTCTTACTTTTCGTACCTTCACTTATATTTTGTGACACATGAAAATACATGCAGATGGACATGTGCACAATATCACATGCATGTCTATATTTGGTTTTATGTTTTTACTCCCAAGCAGCTGTTGATGATCACAGATGTCCAATATACACCCAAATCAATATAAATTAATTCTGCAGCTCTTGTTTGTCTACGAAACCAGACAGTAAAGCCTTAGAGCTGAAGACAACACACAGTTTGTCCTCTAAACATGAAGCCAACAATCTGGAAAGCATCCCCGGAATTAACCTCTTTCAAACTAGCTGACACACCACTGAAAGGTAATTAACAAGGTTCCTAAGGGGAGAAACTAACAGCACTACCTAGCCTGAAGACCCGTGAACGTCAGGACGGTCCATCTGGGCAAGAAGGTCATTTAGGTGCAATTGTGGGATGGATGATGTGGGATCAACCAACAATCACTCTGTAATTGGATTCAAGGGCTGCTCATCAGGAGGAAAGCCTGGCTGACAGCCCTTGGCTGGGGAAGGCACAGACGGTAGAGGAGACACATAGCTATTCTGCCAAGCACATGTGATAAGATAGCACTTTCCAAATACTTAATGTTAAGTCAAAGGAATCATGAGCTTTTCAGTCTGCATTCATGAAGATTTCTCTCATTTGACATTGGTCAATAAAGGGACCATAAATGATCTAAGGGCAGAAAATAGGTGACTGATGAATATTTGGCTACCAAAAGGATTCCCTCATTGACCATGTATCATAACAACAAGTGCACTTCATGACAGAGGATGGAGCAGAAAATTGGGAACCAGATGAAGGGGAAGAGTACTGCAGCCAGTGCCCTCTGGACATAACTCAAGTTCACCTGTGAAGTCCCTTCCACCAAGCTCATCTGAATAAGACCTGCACATGATTGGCCCAATACCAGGTGCAATGAACAAAGGAGAAATTCAGGTGACCCCACAGCTTAGAAGAGGCTACTGGTGATCAAAAGTCACCACAAGAAGAGTTCCCTCGATAATGGAGGTACACCTGAAATATTGCTGATGATGGAGCAAGCAGGCATAGGAAGGAAGAATTCTCCTGTAAGACTCAATGGGACACATAGACAGGAACGGATATTGGGAAAGAGGGTAAGAAGACATCTCAGCGGGAAGAGCAGGGATCAGGTAAGGTAACAAAAATCACTGCAACTTTAGATAACATAAATAAATTAAATAAACACCAATGTAATGTAACGTTACATAAATATTCCAGTTAATTTTGGACAATGTTGCTTGTGATCAGGGAACTTGAGTCGCTCATTTCTAGCTCTGAGTGATAAGTAAAGGCAGAACATGGGCTTGAAAAGTGGATTATGATTTAAAGGCTTTGTTGCTCAAGTAACAGAGTTAAAGGCCACTAATGGTACCAACTTACCCTTGTAATCTGAACCAAGCCACCCTCTCCTTAAAAAATAAAACTGATTCTCCCTAGGCATGAATCACTCTGTGAAACTAATATCGTTTGGAAAATACAAAATTATTGGAGGATCATCACTGTGTTTCTGAAATAACACACAACCTTCACATAAAACACCCACAGTGTGTTCTCCAACATGGCACCTCAAAAATGCTAAGAGGTGAAGACTCAAAGAAGAGGCTATGACATCCTTTAGGATATGCTTGAGCTGATCTCAAGAAATGTTTGTTCACTGGGCGAATCAAGAGCAGGTGTCCCTGTGAGCACCAGCATGAAGTTTCCTGAGCTCCTTTGCATGCTGGGCGACTTGCAACAGTGCAGGCTGCGCAAAGCATCTTTAAAGGCAGCTGTCAGAGATCCAAGAATCGGCCTTCAGTGCAGCTGTCAGAGATGGGGTCGCTCACTCTCCTGCTATGGGTGCTGCTTCTCTGGGTTCCAGGTGAGAGGTGCTGGGAACCTTCCCTGTGGCCATCAGAGAAGGTCTTCTAATCCCCTGGGGACTTGATCATTTGATTGATGATATCAGTTTAAGTTTCTGATTTCTCAGACGGATGTCTGTGACAGTGATTTCTAGAGTCTCATGCAAAGATTCCGTATTGAAATGCCTGTTGTTTGCCTGTGACAGCAATGTGTGTGTTTGTCAATCCAGGCTCTACTGGGGACATTGTGCTGACCCAGTCTCCAGCTTCCTTGGCTGTGGCCCTGGGTCAAAAGGCCACAATGTCCTGCAGGTCCAGCCAGAGTGTCACAAGTTTCACTGGTGAAGATTTCACAAACTATGACGGTGTCACCTATGAAGATATGCACTGGTATCAGCAAAAACTAGGACAGCCTCCCAGACTCCTGATCTATGAAGCATCCAATCGAGCATCTGGGGTCCTTCCAGGTTCAGCGGCAGTGGGTTGGCACAGATTTCACCCTCACCATCCATCCTGTGGAGGCCGATGGTGCCGCCACATATTACTGTCAGCAGACTAATGAATATCCTCCCACATTGCTCCAGGGCTGTACAAAAAACCCCTGGGGTTGCTGCTCACTGAAGCTCAGGCTCTGTGTCTCTTCCTCCCAGACAGCTCAACCATAGTTCTCTAATCTTTTTATTTATTTATTTTTTATTTATTATTTATTCAACCGTGCGCATGTGCGTGTGTATGTGCGCGTACATGTGTGTCTGTGTGTGTGTGTGTATCTGTGTATGTGTAGAACCACGGACGAATTCGTTAATCACCAATGGACGCCCCCACTTCCTTCTGCCCCGGGATTCACAGGCTCCGCCCTACCAGGACCAGAAGCGCAGGCCGCCCCCGCTTCTGCCTGGCGTCATACGTGGGATCTGGGATCCGAACTCAGGACCTTCCGCCTGCAAGGCGGGGGCTTAACCCCTGAGCCACCTCTGCAGCCCCAGTTCTCTAATCTTATTTGTCTAAATGTGCCAAACTGAAATATAAAATCCTTCCATCAATTAGTGTGTTTGTCCCTTCCTGTCTGTTTTAAGATTAAATGATTTCTCTATTAAATAAATTCCCTGCTTCAATTTCCCAGAGAATTATTTCCGTACATCTGTCTTTTACCTAGAGAACAATTCCAACTTAATGCAAACTTTCCCGGTCACTCAAAACAATGAAGATTGTTGGTCATTTAAATTTCCCACATAGGCTCATATTCTTTCTGAAAATTTTTAATTTTTTTTTAGTTTTACAAGCACATTTAGTACTGATCACTGCCTTTGCCATCATGAATTGTTTTTTTTTTAATCCATTTTCATGTTTTTATGCTTGTTCACATGTGTGGGTTGTAGGATTTTGTGCGTTTGTCTTTGCCTCTGTATCTGTGATATGGTCAGAGACTTGTCTAGGAATCACCTTTTATCGCTCTTCCATATTAGTCTGAGACAGAATATCTATTGAACCAAGTACACAAACAGGACTAGTGTGCCAGACAGACTTTTTTTTTTTTTTTTTGGATTCCCAGTCTCCTCCTTCTGGACTTGGATTTACAGGTGGGCTGCCACATCCACAGGCATGTGATGTGGGACTAAGGGTCTGAAGAGCAGTCTTCTTACAAGGATTCTGGACTTTGTTGAATTCTGAGGAGCAGGGAGTCCTCCCAGGGCTAGGATTGGGGCAGAAAAGCAGAGTGGCTAATGTGGCTTATAGATCACCTGGGGCCTGGGGTACAGTCATGCACAAATATTGGCTAACAGCTTCAAAACTAATACTGTGGCACTACGTAACCCAAGTAAGCCGGGGTCTCTTGAATGATCAGGTTGACACTGAACAAAGCAGGTAGGAAATGCAAATGTTCTTGCAATCAAATGAAAATGAAACAACTTTTCCAGAAACTTTTGGAGATAGGCATGAGAAGGTCTTAAAAGTCAATAGTACTGAACTTTAAATGTGAGAATCTCCATTTGAAATAGCACATCATGGATTCTTCTAATGTCTGAAGGATTAGTCAACATACTTGTGCTTGTAAGTTGCATTTTAACTACATTTCCAAAAGACTCAAGAAAGCTGTAACCTACAACCTTAGTTTAACAATTTTACAACTATAATAAATACATGATCCTAACTATTTAGGAAAACAGGAGAATTTTTTTTTACATTTTTTATTATTATTTCCGCTCATACAAACTTAATAGGTAGACCAGTTCCCCCCCTTCTCCCCCCAAACCCCCTGCTCCCCCTCCCTCCCTCACCATCTCCCAGTGCCTCCCCCCCAATTCCCAGAGAGTCCTTTATTGAGTATGCCTAACTCTCCTCTTGGTCCTCCTATCCGATGTCGTACAAGGACCCAGTGGCATTTCCCTGAACCCTTTCTCGTGTTCCCCTTAAGCATAGGAACACTACTATGGCTGTCAATCCCTTGCCTCCAAGGATTTTGGTGCCTTTAGCCGATGTTAGACTTTGTGAGGTCAATAGTGTGATGGACATGGTGCAGGGCATGCAAAGTCCAATTATGATTGCTTCAGCCCTAACTAGTGTGGAGACTCTTCAAATCATTGCTCCCCCCATCCTTTTGCTCTTACAATCTTACCGCCCCCTCTTCCGCAGATGTCCCTGAGCTTCAGGATGGGAGGAGATTAGGCTGGCTTAGTTCTATGTGGATGATATAGAGTCTCTGAAGTTCTGGATTGTGGTTTGTTGATGTTCTTTTGCAGTTTTGCTGCTCCTGCAATGCCCTTCATTCCATCGTGATGGGCACTGTATGTCACCCCCGAGAACAGGAGAATTTTTATGAGCTTAGAACTTTGTGTCACAGCATAACATGGGCAGAAGCCATATCAGCAAGGACCAAGGGAACTGGAAACATGTTGTCTGTAATATCATAGGGCCAAGGGTCAATGCGCTTTGCAGCTTGTCATTCTGTTGAAATGTGAACTGTTATGGTTGCATTTAGGTGTTAACTTGGCAGTTTCAGACTGTTTGGGGTGCAGTCTTTGACGCTCCAGATACATAAAGACTTGAGACCTTCTTGGGATCTGTCGGCTTTATGGACCATTCCATTCAAGAGCGAAGCAGCTACTGGTGGCTACTTTGAGTTATTTTAATAAACATATATATGTGTATATATCACATTCTATGGATTCCGTTTTTTCAGAGAACCCTGACTAATACATGAGCCATTTTAATCATCTGCCTGGGAGTGGTCCTGGCCACTATGAGCCAGTGCTTTCTCCACAAATCATGGAATTAAAAGGATCTCCTGGTCCCCTTTCGCCACCCCCCCCCCCCCCCCCCCCCCCCCCCCCCCCCCCCCCCGCTCCGCCGGTCGCGACGCGTACGCGAGATCCAGCCGGGCTCTCACCGCGCGCTCTAGGACCCCCAGGTCAGCCCACAGGGACCCGGCTCCGACTCCCACCATCCAGCCGGAGCCGCGCGGGGGCCGAGGGACGAGGAGGACCTCCCCCTGCGCCCGGACCCCGCCCCAGCTGCCCTCGGGTTAAATAGCTCCACGCCGACGCGCCCATCCTCCCTTTTCACCCCACCCCGCTCCGCCGGTCAGGACACGCACGCGGTCCACCCGGGCCTCACCCCGCGCCCTAGGTAAGTCCCCGTTCGGGCCCCGCCCACCAGTACCCCAGGCCAAATAATTCAGTTTAGTGAAATTGAGAGATCTTAAGAGTTAAAATGACAATGCCAAAGTCAAAGTGCAAATCCATGAGAAGCAACACTCAAGTAAACAAATTTCCCACTGAAGAAATTAATCCCATAATGTTAGACTCCAACAAGAACAAACCCGCGGAAAAAGGCCAAGAAAGCCTGACCCAGGATAACGACTTTCAAAATATGATCATTACCATGTTCAATACTATGAAAGAGGAAATCCGGGAGGAATTACATAATCGAATCAATCGCTTTGAAGAGGAACACAACAGACATCTGGAGGAGTTGAGAAAAACAGTGCAAGAAACAAAAAGTGGCATAGAGCAGTTAAAACAAACTCAGGCAGAGTTTAAAACTGAGCTAAAAGACAAGTTATCTTCAACCCAGAACGCCACAGAGAGTCTTATCAACAGAACTAATGAAGCAGAAAACAGAATTTCAGACCTTGAAGATAAAGTGGGAGTACTAACCAGCTCAATGGAAGAGGTTGTTAAAGCCAAAAAGATACTTGAGAGAAATATCCAAGAGATATGGGACACCCTGAAGAAGCCTAACATGCGTATTCATGGAATACCAGAGCAAGAATCTCAAAATACCACCCCTGAGGAAATTTTTCAAACGATCATCAAGGAAAACTTTCCTCATCTAAAAAAAGAGAGGCCCATTCATATACAAGAGGCATTCCGCACCCCAAACAGATACGACCAAAATAGAAGCACACCGCGGCAAATAATAGTTAAAACACTCCACATTCAAGATAAAGAACTGGTGCTGAGAGCTTCAAGGGAGAAAAAACAAGTCACTTTTAAAGGCAAACCTATTAAAATAACAAATGACTTCTCAGTCGAAACAGTAAAAGCAAGAAGAGCTTGGAGAGACATACTTCAAGTATTGAATGAGCAAAAATGTGAACCCAGGCTGATTTACCCTGCAAAACTATCAGTCATGATCGAGGGAGAAAGAAAAATTTTCCAGCACAAAGACAACTTTAAGGGATACATGGCCACCAAACCAGGCCTTCAAAAACTGCTAGAAATGATACTCAAGCGTGAAGAAAAAACAGGCATATCCAGGAGAACAGAAGGGAAGTATAATACCACCAAAATATAAATATCAAACAACATGCTTACAAAATCCACTAAACATAAAAATGTCCAGAATTAAAAATAATTTCTCCATTATAACATTAAATGTCAATGGCATTAACTCACCGATTAAGAGACATAGATTACAAACTTGGATTAAAAACCACAATCCAACAATCTGCTGCCTTCAGGAAACTCATCTCACCACAAAAGATAGGCACGCTCTAAAAATAAAAGGCTGGTCCAAAATCTTGCAAGCTAATGGAACCAAGAAACAGGCAGGGGTAGCAATTATGCTTTCAGACAAAGTGGACTTCAAAGAAAATCATAAGAGACACAGATGGATACTACATTTTAGTCACAGGTACAATTCACCAGGAAGACTTCACAATACTGAACATATATGCACCCAATATAGGCCCCTCCACATTCATTAAGAAAGCCCTACAGCGTCCAAAGCAAGAAATCAACCCCCAAACGATAATTCTCAGGGATTTCAACACCGCCCTCTCAACATGGGATAGATCAACAGGTCAAAAGCTTAACAGAGACACTTTGGAGCTTAACCAAACCCTTACTGAAATGAACCTTACAGATCTCTATCGAACTTTTCACCCATGCACCAAAGAATACACATTTTTCTCAGCAGCACACGGAACTTTCTCCAAAATAGATCACATATTGGGCCACAAAATGAATCTACACAAATATAAAAAAGTCGAAATTCTAGCCTGTGCCCTATCAGACTACCACGGCCTAAAGCTGGACATCCACAACAACACAACAAACAAGAGAAAATACACTAACTCCTGGAAACTTAACAATATGATTGTGAATGAGAACTGGATTCAGGAAGAAATTAAACAGGAAATTCAAGATTTCCTGAAAGTGAACGAAAATGAAAATACAACGTACCAAAATCTCTGGGACACAATGAAAGCTGTTCTAAGAGGTAAGTTCATAGGTCTTAATGCTTACATCAGAAAATTGGAAACATCAGAAATAAATAATTTAATGATGCAGCTTAAGGCTTTGGAGAAACTTGAGCAATCTGATCCCAAAAGTAGTAGAAGAGAGGAGATTAGCAAAATAAGGGGAGAAATATCTGAAATCGAGACTAAGAAAACAATAGAAAAAATCAACCAGTCAAAAAGCTGGTTCTTTGAAAAAATCAATAAGATTGATACACCCATAGCTAAATTAACCAAAAGCAGGAGAGAGAAAACCCAAATTAACAAAATCAGAAATGAAAATGGAGTTATCACTACTGATACCCAAGAAATCCAGAGAATTATAACATCATATTTCAAAAACTTATACTCTGTGAAGTTTGACAACACAAAAGAGATGGATGAATTTCTAAGTAAACACAACTACCTAAATTGAATCAGGAAGTTGTGAATTATTTAAATAGTCCTATAACATATAAGGAAATTGAGAAAGTAATCTTGAATCTTCCCACCAAAAAATGTCCTGGACCAGATGGATTCAGCACAGAGTTCTACCAGACATTTAAGGAGTTAATAACACCAATACTCCTTAAACTGTTCCATCAAATAGCAAAGCAAGGAACACTACTAAATTCCTTCTATGAAGCTAATATCGTTTTAATCCCAAAACCTAATAAAGATTCACTTAAAAATGAAAACTATAGGCTGATCTCTCTGATGAACACAGACGCAAAGATTCTCAACAAAGTCTTAGCAAATCGGATTCAAAAACATATTAAAAAGATCATTCACGGGGATCAAGTAGGCTTCATCCCCGGCACACAAGGTTGGTTCAACATACGCAAATCAATAAATGTAATTCATCATGTAAACCAGTCCAAAGTCCAAGACCACATGATACTCTCGATAGATGCAGAAAAAGCTTTTGACAAGATCCAACAGGCTTTTACGCTGGAGACAGTAGGAATGAAAGGAACCTTTATCAATATAATAAAAGCTGTCTACAACAAGCCCACAGCAAGGATTATGCTCAATGGGGAACAATTGGAAGCATTCCCACTTCGATCAGGAACTAGACAAGGCTGTCCACTCTCACCACTTCTATTCAATATTGTACTTGAAGTCTTAGCTGAAGCCATAAGACAAGAAAGGGACATAAGAGGGATTCAAATCGGCAAGGAAGAAGTCAAGCTATCCCTATTTGCAGATGACATGATCTTATACCTGAGGGATCCCAAAAACTCCACCAGGAAGCTCCTGGAACTAATTGAGAAGTTCAGCAGGGTAGCAGGATACAAAATAACTGTGCAAAAATCAGAGGCCTTCCTATATGCTTAGAATGAAAGAAGTGAAAAAGCCCTGAGAGAAACAATCCCATTTACTATAGCCCCTAAAAACATGAAATACCTTGGTATAAACCTAACCAAGGAGGTAAAAGTCCTTTTCAATGAAAACTTTAAAACCCTAAAGAAAGAAATAGCAGAAGACACCAGAAGGTGGAAAGACCTCCCATGTTCCTGGATTGGTAGAATCAACATTGTAAAAATGACCATCCTACCAAAGGCAATATACAAATTCAATGCTATACTAATTAAAATCCCAAAGCAATTCTTTAAAGAAGTTGACAAAATAATCTCAAAATTCATATGGAGGCACAAAAGACCCAGGATAGCAAAGACAATCCTGAGTAACAAAAACACTGCTGGAGGTATTACCATACCAAACCTTAGTTTATACTACAAATCCATAGTTATAAAAACTGCCTGGTAGATGGCATCCTTGCTGCAGTCGGAGCGGGTTCTCTATCTCGTCCAGGGAGAAAAGAAGGTTCGGGCCCCGCTCTCGCAGCTCTACTTCTGCCGGTATTGCAGCGAGCTGAGGTCGCTGGAATGTGTGTCGCACGAGGTGGACTCACATTATTGTCCCAGCTGCCTAGAAAATATGCCATCAGCTGAAGCCAAATTAAAAAAGAATAGATGTGCCAACTGTTTTGACTGCCCTGGCTGCATGCATACCCTTTCCACCCGGGCAACCAGCATCTCCACACAGCTTCCAGATGACCCAGCCAAAACCACCATGAAGAAAGCCTATTACTTAGCCTGTGGATTTTGTCGCTGGACATCTAGAGACGTGGGCATGGCTGACAAGTCTGTAGCTAGTGGTGGTTGGCAAGAACCAGAAAATCCTCATACGCAACGGATGAACAAATTGATTGAATATTACCAGCAACTTGCTCAGAAAGAAAAGGTTGAACGAGATCGCAAGAAGCTGGCACGACGTAGAAACTATATGCCGCTGGCATTTTCGGACAAGTATGGCCTTGGAACCAGGCTTCAACGACCACGAGCTGGCGCATCCATTAGTACCCTCGCTGGACTTTCCCTTAAAGAAGGAGAGGACCAGAAAGAAATAAAGATTGAGCCAGCTCAAGCTATGGATGAAGTGGAACCTCTACCTGAAGACTATTACACGAGACCAGTAAATTTAAGAGGTGACCACCCTTCAGCAGCGCCTTTTACAGCCTGACTTCCAGCCGATATGTGCTTCACAGCTGTATCCTCGCCACAAGCACCTTCTGATCAAACGATCCCTGCGCTGCCGAAAATGTGAACATAATTTGAGCAAGCCAGAATTTAATCCAACATCTATCAAATTCAAAATCCAGTTGGTTGCTGTCAATTATATTCCAGAAGTGAGAATCATGTCAATTCCCAACCTTCGCTACATGAAGGAGAGCCAAGTCCTCTTGACTCTTACAAATCCAGTGGAGAACCTCACCCATGTGACTTTGTTGGAGTGTGAGGAAGGAGACCCTGATAACATCAACAGCACTGCTAAGGTGGTGGTGCCTCCCAAAGAGCTTGTTTTAGCTGGCAAGGATGCAGCAGCAGAGTATGATGAATTGGCAGAACCCCAGGACTTTCAAGACGACCCTGACATTATAGCCTTCAGAAAAGCCAACAAAGTTGGCATTTTCATCAAAGTCACTCCACAGCGTGAGGAGGGTGAAGTGACCGTGTGCTTTAAGATGAAACATGATTTTAAAAACCTGGCAGCCCCTATCCGTCCCACTGAAGAAAATGACCAGGGCACAGAAGTCATCTGGCTCACCCAGCATGTGGAACTCAGCTTGGGCCCACTTCTTCCTTAAAAGGTTCTTCTGTTGGACAGATTCCACCTGGGCTGTGACACCACCACTTCTGTGTTATGTGTGGAAGCTACTGCTTCATTAGGCCATGTTATAGAGATGTACCCATCACTACCGAATCCTGTTCCCAGCAGTGGAGCAAGGTCAGATTAGGAGCCCAGGGTACCTGCTGTTCTCTTGCTCTTTCCTCTTTGACACCAGAAAGTCTTTCCCTCTCACTGAGCTCTGCACGCTGAACAACATAGCTCTATCCCAGCAAAGGGGTAACTTGTTCCCCAGTGTGACACTAGATTTACTACCTGAGAAACTGAGCATGTAGCTCTTGATCCAATGTCTGAAAGGATCACGGTCCGAAAGTCAAAACTGAAAATAGTAACCCCAACGAAGCACTGCTGTTGATGCTTCAATACTGGTTTGTGTACTGACTGCTTTCTGCATTCCATTATTATAATTACACAGTCTTTAAAACATGTCCTCCACGTGCTGTGGCTCTCGTTTTGTCATTGATTTCAATTTGAGAAAAGTAGGATTTTCCAGTTTTGTGGTGACAGACAGGAAAACCCTGAGAAATTAAGGCACATTCATTTGCTTTCTTCTGAAACAATATACAGGAAATTTACCAGTTGCTCTTAAGTTTTCCCTGAGTAGCATGGGACTTGTAAAAAGAACTTAAGAAGCAAGCAACTACATGTCCCATGAAATTCCATTCTTTTTAAATATTGCCACAATGTTTAGAAGCTGATGACATGTGGTGATGTTCTTCTGTATCTCATTCCCTGTCCTTCCCGCGCTGTTCTTTGATTCAAGGAACTGTTCTGAGTATTTGGGATCTGAGAAACTAAAGACCATTTGAATAGACAGACTCATTTCTGGAATGCAAAAAACATTTTAAACTTCAGATATTTAGCATGATCAGAACTGAAGTTCTTTGAAGGAGAAATTAACTGTTATCTCTCAAATTCACAGTTGGATATTAAGAAAAAAGAACTTTTCCCTTACCTAAGTATAAGACTTTTGTCATATGATGTATAAAAATAAGACTACTAATAAGAAAAAAAAAAGACTACTTTGATTGTAAACCATAACTAACAGTTCATGTAGTCCAGATTACTGGCCTAATAACAGGCATGCTGTTTTTGCTTGGGCACTAGAGTTGGGTTGCAAACCTTAATTTCTGTGATTGTTTCTAAAGTAAGACTTGACAGGGTAGACCACCAGCTGCACCACTTTCCCTTAAAGTATTTCTAGTAAGTGGCCAGTGGACTTTGAAAGGAAATGTTTCTGTTTACAAATGTGGTTTGTTAATTTTATGTCTTTAAGAAATAGATATATAATGTAGAACACATACAGGACAGTCTTTGTCAGGCCCCCCATAAAAGACAAAACTACTAAAAGACACTAAAGTATATTCTTAAGGTAAGGGTAACTTTATGAGGCAATTTTCCCACAGATGATATATATAAGATGATATATGTAAGAAAAAAAAATCCTGATCCTCTCTGGGGTCTGGGCAGTTCAGATCCCCATGTAAAAGTAGATGCAGTAGTATAGGCATCTGTAATTCCCCACAGTCTATGAGGAAAATGGGAGGTAGAAACAGGAGAGCCCAGCAGTTCATGGGCCAGCTAGCTTGGCTTATGCAAAAGTGAAGAGACCCTGTCTAACAAGGTGGAACTGTGAGGACAACATCCAAGGCTGTCTTCTACTTCCACAAGTACGCATGCATGCACCTACTCACACATCACATATACAAAAATACTGACTTCTAATATGATAACAAAACCTAATGTTTAGCTTCTTAGGAGTTGGGGCCAGGAGACAAGTATATTTACAAATTTGTAGGTTATAGAAATTTTTAATTTCTTATGATCCCAAAAATATCCAGTTAATTTTTATTTCCCTTACCTGATGCAGCCTACTATGAAACTACTGCTGTACGTGTACCAGTGGACAGTTTAATATGACTACACATCTGTGTATACTAGCACAGTTGCATGCCTGTATGCTGTCTTGGCATGTAACTGATATTTGCTCCCCGAATACCATAGTTCCCATGTGATGCAGAAACACAAAACACTTTGGTCATATATTTTTTCTTTCTTTCTGCATTTTTTCTTCAGAAGCCAAATTAACTTTCAGAATAACAAAGCCATCCATTTAGTATTTTCTCAAGATAGGTTTTAGTGCAAGCTGGTATAATGTGTGTTCATATAAAAGGCTCAGTGCTTGCAGCTAATGATTTAGAAATTGTATCTGTTGCAAGGTTTTTTTCATACTAGTCAGTGTGCACAATGAATTAGAATTGTGTCTGCTATAAGGTTTCCATACTTGTGTGCACACAACAGGAGATTTAGATATGCTTAGCACTTGAAAGTATAATTTTGAGACTAAGGTAATTTGGGTATGTGAAATGATTCGCACACTAAGGTTTTCTTTTGTTCAAAGTACATATTGTAGGCATAACGAGCTAAATGTTATACATATGTGTAAGAAACATACTTTCTGGTCCCTTTCGGAAATGGAGAGGCACTCCTTGATTTATGAATAACAGGTAAATGTTTGCCTTATCACTTAATGTTGTGAAATAAAGCAGATAAAGCTTGAAAAAAAAAAACTGCCTGGTACTGGCTCCAAAATAGACACACAGATCAATGGATAAGGGTTGAAGACCCAGATATAAGCCCACAAAAATACAGCCATTTGGTCTTTGACAAAGGGGCCCAAAGAATCCAATGGAAAAAGAACAGCATCTTCAACAAATGGTGCTGGCAAACTGGATCTCCACATGCAGAAGATTAAAGCTGGACCCATACTTGTCACCATGTACAAGACTTAATTCCAAATGGATCAAGGACCTTGATATCAGGCCAGAGACTTTAAAAACCATAGTTGAAAGGATAGGGAACTCCCTCGAGCTGATTGGGCTAGGCCAACACTTCCTAAACAGACATCCAATGGCACAGTCACTGCTACCAACTCTCAACAGTTGGGATCTTGTGAAATTAAAGAGCTTCTGTTCAGATAAAGAGATTGTCACAGGAGCTCAAAGGCAACACATGGAATGGGAGAAAATCTTCACTAACCACATATCTGACAGAGCTCTACTGTCCAGAGTGCACAAAGAACTTAGAAAACTAAACACCAAGGAAAACACTGGCCCAATTAAAAAATGGGCCCTGGAAGTTCAAGGAAACTTTACCAGGGATGAAATTAAAATGTCTAACAAATATCTTAACAGCTTTTTGTCTCTGGCCAGAGGGCGACATACAGTGCCCAGCAGGATGGAGTGAAAGGCATTGCAGGAGCAGCAAAACTGCAAAAGAAAATCAACAAACCACAATCCAGAACTTCAGAGACTCTATATCAATCACATGGAACTAGGCCAGCCTAAGCTCTCCCCATCCTGGAGCTCAGGGACATTTGCCCAAGAGGGGGCAATAAGATTGTAAGAGCAAAAGGATGGGAGGAGCAATGATTTGCAAGATTCTCAACAATAGTTGGGGCCAAAGCAATCATAATGGGACTTTGCATGCCCTGCGCAATGTCCAGTGCACTATTGCCCTCATAAAGTCTAGTATCTGTTAAGGGCACCGAGATCCCTGGAGGCAAGGGATTGACAGCCATAGTAGTGTTCCTATGCTTAAGGGGAACAAGAGAAAGGGCTTATGGAAATGCTACTGGGTCCTTATATGTCATCGGAGAGGAGGACCCAGTGGAGAGTTAGGCGTACACAATAAAGTACTCTCTGGGAATTGGGGGGGAGGCACCTGGGGATGGGGAGGGAGAGGAGGGGGAGCAGGGGGTTCGGAGGGGAAGAGGAGGGGGGAGGGAGGGAAATGGTAAAAAAAATTTTAAAATGTATAATTAAATTTTTAATTAAAAAAAACAAAGGACTCTCTGGGAATTGGGGCGGGAGGCACTGGGGTATGGGAAGGGAGGGGGGTGGGGAGGAGGAGCAGGGGGTACGGGGGGAGGAGGAGGTAGGGAGGGAACTGGTGTGCCCATTAAGTTTGTATGAGCTGAAATAATAATAAAAATGTATTAATAAAAAATACTTTTGCTTGACACATTTAGAAATGAGTGTCTTGCACTTGGCTATCCTTATGTTACTCAGGATTTGCAAAGTTCAGCTATTGCTTACTTCAAGAAGTTTTCTAACAGTTTTTGTTTTTCTGGAATGTCTCAATGCAACCATAAACTTCTCTTTCCCTAACTAACTTATTTCAAGTGTGTGGTATTTATTCTGAGCGTCGTACCACATGTCATAGCTACTTGGAAGGCTAAGGAAGAAATTTTCTTTGCTTCTTGAAGTTCTAAACCAAATGGGGAAATATATTTCAATAAAAATACATTGTAAAGTTATAAATGAGTAATTAAATTTTGTCCTCAATCTTAGGGACATTTTCTTTCTGCCTACTCCTTTCTTTGTGTTTACATTTTTCTCTTTACTTCATTATCGTTCCTTTACCTAAGTTATGTGACATGTATAAACATATGAACTATATATATATATATATGTTTGTACATATATGTACCCACAATCATACACATGTCTATATATGGTTTTACATACAGAGTCTTAAGGCATTGCTAATGATCTTTATGATCCAAAATACATGAAAACAATGGAGACCATTACAATAGCACTTGGTTGCCTGCCAGAACTGAATGGAGGCACCTTACTGCTGAAGACGCCTTACGCTTTGGCCACACAACGTGAAGACAACCATCTAGAAAGTGATCCCAATGGTAACTTTCAAGAGAAGAAGATCATTTTAATATAATGGTTGCATGAGTGGTGTGGGATCAACAGTTCACTCTACAATTGGATATAAGGATTGCTCATCAGCAGGAAATGTGAACCTGGCTACTGTATGCCTGGCTGAGAGCCTTTGACTGGGGAGGGTCCAGGCCGTAGAGGAGAACCCGTCACTAGTTTGCCAAGCAGACGTGGTAAGACACCACCTACCAAACGTTTAACTTCAAGTCAATAGAATCATGTGGCTCTCCGTCTGCCTCTATGAAGAAGTCTCTCAATTGAGGATGGTCAATAAAGAGGTCAAAAGTAATCTGATAGCAGAAAAGCGAGTGAAATATTTGGACACCGACAGGTCACCTTAGTGCCCCTGTGACATTCCTGCCTGTTCATGAGAGAAGATGGAACAGAAAAGAGAGAACCAGATGGGGAGAAGAATGCTGCAGTCAGTGCTCTCGAGACATAAAACCAGCACAGCCATGAAGGCCTTGCATGCTTGCTCACCTGCACAACACCTATACAAGATAGGAATAATGCCATGGACAAGGAACAAGGGAGAGATTCATTGGTGGTCAGAACTGACCACACAAAGAAGTCCTTCTGCACCAGAGGTACAGATACGGAAATATTGCTTATGCGTAGCAGTTGCTCAAAGCACACACAAGAATAGACTTCTCTTATGGGACTTGGAGGGACACAGATAGAAATGGACATTAGGGAAAGAAGGGGATCTTGTTGGAAGAAGATATCTCTGAGTGTGAAGAGTGGAGATGAATTAAGGTAATTGGGGATGAAAAATCCCAAATTATCATTATTTTAACTAACATAAATAAATTAAATAGAAATATAGATTGCATAAATATTCCAGTGTCTTTTTTTTAAGTTGTCCATATTTTTTTTAATTTCTTTTTTCCACTCATACAAGGTTGATAAGTACGCCATTCCTCTTCCTCCCTCCCTCTACCCCTCCTTGGACCCTGTTGTTCCTTCCCCGCTTTTCTCCTTTCTTTCCCCCCTCCCTTTTTCCCAGTAACCCCCCCCCCATCCCTGGAGCATCCTTCACTGTGCATGTCAAACTTCCCTCTGGGTCCTCCTCTCTGATGAGGTGTAAGGGCTCAGTAGCATTGCCGGTAGTTCTTTCTTGTATTCCCCTTTAATATAGGAACACTATTGTGGCTGTTAATCCCTTGCCTCTAAGGATCCTGTGATCCATGCTAGACTTTGGGGGTTCAGTGATATGTTGGTCATTGCACGGATCATGCAAAGTCCTATTATGATTACTTCTGCCCAATTTGTATGGAGTATCTAGCATATCATTGCTCCTTCCCATCTTTAGGCTCTTACGATCTTACCACCTCCTCTTCTGCAAATTTCCCTGTGCTTTAGGATGGGGAGAGATTAGGCTGGCCTGGTTCCAGGTGATTGATGTAGAGTCTCTGATTTTCTGAATTACGGTTTATTGTTTTTTTTTTTTCAGTTTTTCTGCTCCTGCACCACCCTTGGCTCCATCCTGATGGGTATTGGACATTACCACTGGCCAGAGATAAATTGCTATTAAAATAGAGTCATTATAAGTGTAGATTCAAAGGTGCTGGCAAAACTGGATGTCCACATGCATAAGATTAAAACTCGACCCGTACTTGTCACCATGTACAAGACTTAATTCCAAATGGATCAAGGACTTCAATATAGTGCCAGAGACTATAAAAACCTTAGTTGAAAGGGTAGGGAACTTCCTTGACCTGATTGGGCTAGGCCAACAGTTCCTAATCGGAAATCCAATAGCACAGCCAATACAACCAACTCTCAACAGATGGGATCTTATGAAATTGAAGAGCTTCTGTTCAGATAAAGAGATTGTAACTCCAGCACAAAGGCAACCCACGGAATGGGAGAAAATCTTCACTAACCACATATCTGAAAGAGCTCTATTATCCAGGGTGCATGAAGAACTTAGAAAACTAAACACCAAGGAAACAAATGGCCTAATTAAAAAATGGGCCCTGGAACTTAAAAGAAACTTTACCAGGGAAGAAATTGAAATGTTTAACAAATATCTTAAAAAATGCTCCACATCCTTAGCCATCAGGGAAATATTCCAGTGTCTTTAGGACAATTGTGCTTGTGATCAGAGAAGTTAACTCCCTCTGTTCTAGCTTTGAGTGAAAAAAAATAAGGGTAAAAAAGGGGCTGGAAAATAAATCAGGTCATAAATCGTTTGCGTCACAAATCCAGGACCTTAATTTTGATCCTGGATCCCGTGGAAAAATATTTGGCAAAATTTTGGCAGCCTGCACTTCTGTTCCTGCAAGGCAACCCCCGTGAAACCAAAGTGTAAAGCAACATCAGGTTACAACAATCCAGGGTGATTCCAGATGTCACCCTTGGGCCACCTTAGGCAGACAGACTCAGTTGCCCTCTTCAAACCACAATCATACATGCACCAAAAAAAAAAAAAAAAAACAAACACCAAATATACAGTACATGACTAGTTCCAGTTTAACAATTCTTCTGTGAGAGCAGCACACTGGGCCAACAGTGACTTTTGACTGAGTGAACCAGGAGACCCGGTCTTCATTGTAAGTGAAGCAAGTTCACACATTAGATTATGTTCCCAGGCCTCATCTGATTTTCATGCTCTCATCTCCAGCTGTTCAGCTCTTTGTGACATTTATAGATTTGGTTTAAAGGGCAGTGGTGGTGCCAACTTCCCTTCTGATCTTTTCCAGGGCATCTCCTCTTATAAAGTAGAATTGATCACCCCTTGCTGAGAATCATTTTGTGAAATAATACATTGTTAGAAAATACAAAATTATAGGGGATAATTGTATTTTTAAATAATGCACACTCCTCATGTAAAACATCCACAGTGGATTCTCCAACATGGCACCTCAAAAAATCTTAAGAGCTGAAGATTCAGTGGAAGAAAAAGTCACAACATCCTTTAGGATATGCTCGAGCTGACCTCAAGAAATGTTTAGTACATGGATGAATCAAGAGCAGGTGTCCCTGTGAGCACCAGCCTAATCTTTTCTGTGCTGATTTGCATCTGGGTGACTAGCAATGTTCTAACTGCTCAAAGCATCTTTAAAGGCAGCTGTCAGAGTCCATGAAGCAGCCTCTAGTCCAGCTTTACAAGATGATGTCATCTGCCCTCCTGCTCTGGGTGCTGCTGCTCTGGGTTCCAGGTGAGAGGAGCAGGGACATGCTGGGAATATTCACTGTGGACATCAGATACCCTAACCACTTGGTAATTTGGTGTATGGAATTTATAACTGGGTTTATGTTTCCCAGTTCCCTCTTTTTTTAATTTATTTTCATTTCCGCTCATAAAAACTTAACAGGTACACCGAACCCCTCCCTCCCTCCAACCTCCCACCGACCTGTGACCCCCTCCCCTCCCCCTTCCTCTCCATCCCCCAGTACCTCCCACTCTTATTCCCGGAGCATCCTTTAATGTGCATGCCAGACTCTCCTCTGGGTCCTCCTCTCCGATGAGGTGCAAGGACCCAGTGGCATTTCCTAGAACCCTTTCCTGTGTTCCCCTTAAGCATAGGAACACTACTGTGGCCGTCAATCCCTTGCCTCCAAGGATCCTAGTGCCTTTAGCAAATGCTAGACTTTGTGGGGTCAATAGTGTGTTGGACATTGCGCAGGGCATGCAAAGTCCAATTATGATTGCTTCAGCCCTAACTTGTGTGGAGTATCTTGAATATCATTGCACCTCCCATCCTTTTGCTCTTACAATCTTACCACCCCCTCTTCCGCAAATTTCCCTGAGCTTCTGGATGGGGAGAAATTGGGCTGGCCTAGTTCCAGATAGTTGATATAGAGTCTCTGAAGTTCTGGATTATGGTTTGTTGATTTTTTTTTCCAGTTTTGCTGCTCCTACAATGCCCTTCACTCCATCCTGATGGATACTGGATGTCACCCCCTGGCCAGAGATAAAAAGCTGTTAAACTAGATTCTTGTTATAAGAGTATATTCAAAGGTAGATGTAATAAAAATAGGAAACTGTAGTGAGGGAGGGGTCAATCACCCATTTGCAAAATGGTTACTTATTATCTGGCAGACTATATGCCTTCCCCTTCCGGTGAGATCACACCCCATCAGTTGTAAATGATCAGCAAGTAAGTAATGAGACGTCTGGTTAAGTTCACAGACTTTAGTTCCCAGTTCCCTCTTAATTTTTGAGTTTTGAGAATGATGTCTGGGACTGAAACTTCTAGATTCTCATCAAATGATCTTATATTGAAATGACTTCAGCATGTCTGTGACAGCAGTGTGTGTGTTGTAATTCCAGGATCCACTGGGGACATTGTGCTGACCCAGTCTCCAGCTTCCCTGGCTGTGACTCTGGGTCTCTTGCAGGGCCAGCCAGACTATCAACACAGGTAGCTTTCATCCTATGCAGTGGTACCAACAGAAGCCAGGACAGCTTCCCAGACTCCTGATCTATGGAGCATCCAATCAAGCATCTGGAGTCCCTGCCAGGTTCAGTGGCAGTGGGTCTGAGACAGCTTTCACCCTCACCATCCATCCTGTGGAGGCCGATACTGCTGCCACATATTACTGTCAGCAGAGTAGGAATAATCCTCCCACAGTGCTCCAGGGCTGAACAAAAACCTCCTGGGCTTGCTGCTCACTGAGACTCAGCTTTTCAATATCTCTTTCTTCCAGACAGCTCCACCAGAGCCCTCTAGTCTTGTTTATCACAGTGTGTCATACTGAAATAGAGAATTCTTAAATCGGTTAATACGTCTGTCCCTACCTAAATTAATTCCCTGCTACTATTTCCCAGATAATTTTTTCCACACAATAATCTTTACCTCGAGAACAAATTCAGTTAAATGGAAACTTTCCTAGTCACCTCCCTTACAGGACCATGAGCAGGAGACAAAGTGTCTCACCTGCTGTTCTTGCTGCCCAGTGTGATCAGCTCAAAAGACCTTCAGAAGGCCAGCATTGACCCCCACAATGGTGTACAGGTAAATGTCAATGTACAATTTCCAAAAGTCAATTTACACCTTCTCCAATATGTGCTTTTGGGGCTCAAGCTCAGGTCCTTGGTCTGGGAGCAAGTGTTTGATGTACTGAGCTGTCTTGTCAGCACCAAAATATGCAGGTTAAAAATAGTATTGTTTACCTTTTGAAAATGCTGTATGAGTATATCACGTATCTTGATCATGTCCACCAACCCTCCCCTGAGTCTGTCAACATATTTTGCTCTCACTTGTCTCATGTCCTTTTCTTTTGTCTGTTGGTCAAGTAATGAACTGATTGCAGCTAGTGCTGGTGCTACGCGCTTGCTGTGGAGCCTTCCAATGGGCCATAGGCCACCTATACGTGGCTGCACCTCAAAAGAAAGTGATTCTCCCTGGCCTTGCAGTCAACGCCTGCCAATGCTCCCTCTGCTAAAGGTCGGTCATTGCATATCACTCCCCTGTCCATGGGGAGAGTTTCGAGTGGTTTAATTTTGAGCAGGTTGCTACAGCTGTTACAAGTTCATGTGTGTAATGATTATGCCGTAGCCAGAAAACAGCACGTTACAGCCTCCTCCCTATCCTTCCACTCTTACATTCTTCTCAACCTCTCATCTGTGATGCTTTTGGGACCTCGGGGCAGGGTGAGTGGCTGATAAAGATGTCAGCACAGATATATGGGTGAGCACTTGATATTCACTTATTCTCACACTTTGACCAGTTATGATTATCGACATCACCAGTCACCAACTGAAAGAAACGTTTTCCTTACCACAGTTGAGAGCAGCACAAATCTGTGGATACAAACACATATTTAAATGTCAATTTGACATCATGACCATTTGACTAAACAACAGCAGCAGGCTCGGTATCAAGGTCTCTCACCTCCCCAACCATGGCTTTCGACTAGTGTCAAACACAAATCTTTTTCTGTGGAGTCAGACTCAAGTCCAACAAGAAAGTGATTAGTGGCCCCCTTAATAGTCAGGCCACTGTTGCACAAATGGCCAAACCTTACCTATCTGAAGTCTTTTCTCTCAGAAGCTGTTTGGATACAACCCTCTTGCATTGGGGAAATTCGTCATCAGGGAGCGAGTTTCTAAAGCAGAATTTTTTAAAAAAATTTCTAATATGTGTTTGTTTTCACATCCTATATTTTTTGTAGTTAACCACTGTCCACAGACTTACTCCCTCTTCTTACTCCCTGGCATTTCTTTTGTCTCCACTATTCCTTAATAAAGATCTCACTGAATAGGTCAACAAAATGGTCCTTTGCAACATTTGAGTTGTAGAAGCACATTTGTGAAATTTCCAAGATTAAATTCCTAGCTCAACACACATAAAGTAGTGCTGAATAGTTTCCCTGTTGATCCACAGTAAATTAACACAATCTCATTACCTTGAAGCTGGTCATATTTAAAAATCTGGACAGAGCGTGGCTGGGTCCTTCCAGGGATTCCCACTGGAGCTAAAAGGGCAGTACTGAGCCTAGATTCACATCTGGAGCTTGAGCATTCTGCTTCCAAGGACATTCAGGTTTTGCTAATATTATGTTCTTCAGTTCTCTGTGGCTGAGGGTCCTAACTTTTGTGAACTCTGGATCAGAGACCCTTCTAAAGTTCTACATGATATTAACATGGTATGCTCAGTACTCTTCCAGGAAAAAGACCCCATAATAGAGAGTTTAGTAACTTTTTTAAGGGTGTTGACCTATTAAGAAAAGTTTATCCAGATTAATCTCTCACTGAATTACCTCAGTCTGTGGACTTGGTACCTTGTTCACATGCACAGAATCCTTTCCTTCTAGTGTATCTTTCGGGCTAGAAGCAAGTTTCACATCTGCCGCACTGCCCCTCTTGTGATTACACAGCATGAATGCCAGGTGCTAACTGTCTCGTGGCCGCAATTTCCACAGTATTTATTTTTATTTGGTTCATTTTGGTTTGTTTTACTTTTTCCTTTCAAAAATGGTCTGCACGGCAAGGCTGCTACAAATATTTCCCACGTTTTCAGATGTAAGCAGATGAGAGTTCGCTCAACATGGTTTATTCAACCTTCTTGGTGTTTCTTCCGATGAAATATGTAAAGTTCTCTTAATCTTGGGTCGATGTTGAAAATGATTCAATGCCAGGCCACACATCCAAGGGACTCCCAAGGCCTTATGAATGGGCCATGTGGGCCCAGGGGAGCCAGCCCCTCCCCCACAGCACCAGAATTTAACAGAATCCACAGAAATCACAAGCAAGGAACCACTGGATCAACAGCATGCAACTTAGGACCCCCAAAAGCTTACCACCCAAGAGAAAATTATCTTCACAGCTAATCCTTAAGAAAAATAACACATTTTATTTTCCATTTAACCTCAATCAACAGTCAGCATGGGTTAAGATTTGCATACAGCATACATATACCCACTCCTTTGGTTTTATCCCTTCATTCTAGGGGCATGGGTACCAGGACTGCCTATCCTGTAAGATGCCATCAGCCTAGAGATGGAAGCTGGAGGCCACTCTCTGTGCACCACGGGCCTTAGGACATAGACCTGCACACACATGAGAAGTCAAGTTCCCTTTTGTACACATGCCTGCACACACATATACCTGACAAGAAAATCTCATGAGTGTTCTTACAATATCTGAGTTCTGGTATGGGAAAGAAATCATGTATTAGCAAAAAGAGGTGACAAGAAAAAGTAGCTAGTAATCACTAAGCCTTGCCTACAATCATAGATGCCTTTACTCACAGGAGAGCAGAAGGATTCTTCTCTCTGCAGGGAAATGTCTCTTTGGATACCTGGGGACAGCAGATGAAACAGCCATTCAACCTCAGTTTACATGCCAGTGTCCAGAGCACAGCCAACTGCCCCAGGCACTCTTCACAGCTGGCAACCTCTGGTGCAGTGGTCAGTTTCAGTCAGGACATAGCACGGACATGAGGTGCCCACTCAGATCTTGTTCTGGCTCCCAGGGAAGGAAGGACAACACTATATTATGAGACCCTCAGTATGGCCAATGTTGCCTGGCCTTTTAGGATAAGCCCTCTTTTCACATTAACTGTGTGAATATTTCTACTTCCAATATCACCTGCTTAATGTGACATCTAACTGACCCAGGCTTCTTCACTTATGCATCTGTAAGATGCAGAGTCACGATCACATGCAAAAGCCACTAAAACTTTAGTAACTATTTAGTCTGGTACCAGCAGACACCAGGGCAGAATCCCAAGATTCTGATCTATTACACATCAAAGTTGTTATGTGAGGTCCCATCGAGGTTCAGCGGGCAATGGATCTGGGACATATTACAAGCTCACCATCAGCAGCCTGCACCCTGAAGATACTGCAACCTGTTACTGTCAAAAGTGCATCACTCACCCTCCACAGTGAGACAGATCTTAACCTAAGACGTCCAGGAAGCAGAAGCATGAAGTTGCGCATCCCACCTGCCTCCAGATGCTGATAATGTTTCCCAGAGAGATCTAGCTTCTGACACTCACTGGGAGTTTTTGGTAGATGTTCCTTGGAGGCTCTTCTGAACCCAGACCTGTTTTCCCCTTATCGAAATGAGCAAGATAGATGTGGCAGTTCCTCTTGGATCTAAGGAATGGTGGAGAATATCACATGTCTATGTTATAAAATTACAAAGAGCCATCAACACAAGCAGAAGCCACTCAACATATGCCAGCTGGAATTGTTTTTAATAGAAAGATGTAGAATCGTGACTACAATCTTTCAGAATCTGAATTTTAGTGGCCAGAAAGGAAGGTACTAGAAGCATTATTCTACCTGTCATGTTCTACTGAAGGCAGAGGGTGCCTCACGCTGGGGAACTGCAACTCCTGTAGGAAACCAAGATGTTGGATGCAAATGGTCTCATTCTATAGAGGCACTTCCCCAGACAAGCCTATTAGTGGAGAAGCTGCACTAGAGCCCAATCTAATACTGTATATACCATGCTTATTATACATAAAAGCATATTGTGAGGAAGATAATGCTCTTTTTGGTTTTTACTGGGATGGAAAGAGAGAGAGAGAGAGAGAAACAGAGACAGAGATAGAGACAGAGACAGAGGGACAGAGAGACCTGGTCAGAATTACACAGTCCTCAGGATGTGATCCTTCATTTCCATCCCAGTTGGGACTTCAGCTGCCTTCATATCTAGACCATGATAATGTCCATCTGTGGAATGAACACTTTTCTTGAACGAGATGATGACTTTCTCAGAATGCGGAGTAACATTGGTCCAGCTGTTTCAGTTTAAGGTACACCAAAGTTGAGTGGCAAAGGAGCTAGAAGGAATGCAGGCGATGATGGAACATGGGGTTCAGGAACACAGAATGTAAACCCCACAAGCTGCTCGGACTTAGGAAGTCACTACTAGAACAAGACATGGACCTTGTTCTGAAGACTAAAGAATAATAGAAAAATAGATTCTTGTATTAGATTAAGAGTGTGTGTGTGTGTGCATGTGCACACGCACACAGAGGTATTTCACATTATTAAGAATAGTAAGTCCTACACTGGGTTGCCATGAAATGGATAGTTGGGAAGCAGAGGATGCCCAAAGGTCTATTATCTATCTGCTGGACACAGTATTCATCTCTCCTGTGCTTCTCTAAATGGTTGAAATCTTGTTTAAACATGGACAACTTCCAGTAATTGAGTTATATCTCTTCACCAGCTCTTATAAGAAATGAGGGTAGCATCGTAGAACTGAAGGGGGAAATCATTCTTCACTTAAATAAAGAAGGAATTAAAATACAAATAAATCTTCCATGAATTAATTTCACCTGATTTCAATCATGCCCTGGAGATGTCTATGTGTGTTGCTGTTAACAGAGACATAAGACTATAAAGACCATAGGCACTGATGCTTTCAGTAGGTCCATGCCAACCAAACACCGTCTGGCTGAGCTTAAAGGGACAGAACAGGCAGAGAAAACATGATTGAATTATGTGAGCATTTTACCATCATGCTAAGCCAATGATGTTCCTCACAGTGGTCACGTGGGTGTGAGGCTTCTCAATGGCAGAGAAGAGGCAGCCAGAGTGAGCAAAATTTATGGAAATATATATTAGAAATAATCTTTCCCTAGATAGAGTATATTATACTCCATGAATTCAAATTAACTGAATTTGAAAAAAATCCTTTAGTTCTGACCCAACAGTCCTATCGAATGTGAATAAAATAGTTAATTTTACAATCTTAGTGAGGAATCCACAATTTCTGTGAGCAGGCACCTCACCATCTGAACTAGTCACTGCTACATAGTCTGTAAATGAATGAATATTATTACTTTTATCTACTTTTGAATATATTTTTAGATATATATCCATGCATGTATATAAGTATGCATGTGATGATATCAGATTAAATATAAAGCACTTCTTAAGGGATGATTCCCCTGAGAATACCAGACAGAATGGACAAGGATTAATTTCCCTTTCATTTTTCCAATAGAGTCGTGCTACTTAGCATTGGCTGACCTCAAACAAGCACGTAGTCCGGGCTGGAATCAAGTTAATGGAATCCCCTGACTCAGAGTCAAAAATTATGGAATTAGAGGTGTGTACATCATACATAATTTAACAAGAAATCATTTAGGTTAATTTTACTGAATTGTTTTAAAAAGATCTTCTATGTTTAGTCTTCCTTGCTGTGAATATTGGTTAATAGCCCCTAATCAGAGTGTATGATTCGAACCTCAGACTGACATTCTCCAAGGTTTTATCCAAAGTGGTCACTGTGCAAAAGAGACTTGTGTCAGAGGGGCTCAAGGAAATCAAGCTCAGAATTCCTCCCTGTGCTGATTTCAGCCACAGGTTGAGATTCTCTTTTAGTCATAGTCCAAGATGCAATAAATTCTCTCTATATTGCGAAAACTTGATTTTTGAGTAAAGGGGTAACTATGAGGTTAAGGAGCCATGTCACTTTTTATGAAAGATAGTGGCTGTCTTTTCTTGTTCGAGTCTATATGCTCCCTCCTTCAGTCTGTGAGAAGCAGGCAGTTCTTTCCTGCAGGATTCTTTTAGATTTGTAGGATGCTGTTCTCCATCTGCTCAAACACAAATGAACAGTAGGGAATGAAACAAAAGTAGATTGAGCTCCCTGGTGCAGAGCAAAAGAAGAAGTTTGCCAGTGGTCTAATAGACATGACAACTTGGTTGGCAAGGATTTGAGTTGATTCACTCATCTTTCATGTTCTGCTCCTGAAAACTGGGAAATTCCTCTGTCTACATCCACCTTACGCATTTACGGGTGTGAAAATCAAATTTAGTCATCAGCATTAATATTATTTAATGGATGAAAGAATAAAATTATTCAATTTCAAGGGAAATAAATGAGAGTACAATGAATAAATACATATATGCTTTGCAATTAAAGCTTTTTCTAGTACTGAAATGGCAACATCAGTTGAATAATTTGCTTTGAATGAAAGTAGCCCTGACTTTCTTACATTCAATTGATTACTTACAGTTTTTGCAACATTTGTCCCTTTGAATAGGTTTGTCTGGCCTTGGATATGCTACACAGGCAAAAACTGGCCTTGGAATCAGGATCTTCATGTCTCTGTCTCACCTTTTCTTGAAAGTTCAGAGCAAGGCAAAGAAGTAGCACAACTCAAGGTGATTCCCAAGTCTGAAGTCACCCTGGTCCTTCACCAGCATACAGTGTCCTCTGATACACACAGGACACATACACACAGACACACACAGAAAGTAAAATAAAAAGAACCAAGTTCAAACTCCTTAACACTTTTCTTTAAATAACACTTGACTTAATATTATTATAGTTGTGTGAAATAAATTATTCCAAAATTGACTCATTTTGAATTCATGTTTTAAGTTACAAAGTAATGCTTAATAAAGAAAAGATAAATGCACAAGAAAGAAGCTCCAAGTTGCCCTTGATCTTCTCTGCTGCCTCTTCCCCGTCATCACTCGCACTGTCTGGGCTGCTGTCTGGGGCCCTTGATTTGCCCTCAGATGCTCTCACACCCTCTGACCAGGAGATTTGCTTCCCCATTTGCCACCTGCTCCGCACAGGCCTCTGCAAGTCCAGCCCAGCTGCCGGGTGTTATAAATGAGGGCTTTGCAGCGAGCACTGAGCTCCTTCAGGTGGACAGAGGAAGCACCATGGTGATTCACACCCAAGTCCTCGCGTGCCTGATGCTCTGGGTGTCTGGTGAGAAAATTTAAACCTGCCGTAGTCTCCTCAGTGTTAATATCCTCATAAATATAAGGAACAGTCAATCCTAGGATGCATGACTGGTTGGCATATGAGTCTGCATGGAAAACTGAAATTGTATCATTGCAGAGGACTTTTAAGTTGACAGATTCCAATGTACCGAGTCTGTGTAAGTTCACGTGCTCATCGTCTGTGGTGATTGCAGGTGCCCGTGGGGACATAGTGGTGACCCAGTCCCCAGCCTCCCTGGCCGTGTCAGCAGGGGAGACGGTCTCCATCAGCTGCAGGTCCAGCCAGAGTCTTGTATCCAACCAGAAGGACTACTTGGCCTGGCACCAGCAGAAACCAGGACAGGCTCCTCAACTGCTGATCAACTGGGCGTCCACAAGGGCCTCTGGGGTCCCTGAGCGGTTCAGGGGCAGCGGGTCTGGGACAGATTTCACCCTCACCATCAGCAGCGTCCAGGCAGAAGACGTGGCAGTTTATTACTGTCAGCAGTATCACAGCACTCCTCCCACAGTGCTTCAGCCCCGAGCAAAAACCTCCTCTCCGAGTCTCCACCACCTGTTTGCGCCCATGCAGGGTCCCAGTGCGCCCACTTCCCATCTGCCTGCCAGCGAGTGTGCCCGGGCCACTGCAGAGCAAGCCTGCGGGCTCACAAAATAAAATAGCGACCTCGGTGTTTCCTACAGTCTTGGTGTGGAAGATATTCCCGGAGCAGGTGGGGGAAAACCCCAATATTAATTTTCTATTTCTCCCAAAACACTGGTTTGAATGCGAGAAGAAAAATTTATTTTATGTTTTGGAAGAGCTGAAGTTCAGCGTGGAACTCGGCTCTGAGATCAAGATGTGGGGCAGGCTGCGTCCCATTTGTAGGCTGGCAGGCTTATGTGACTCTCCAGGGTCATGAATACGCCTCTATCAAAATAATTTGTTATGTTTGTGTGGTTTCGGCACATAATTCACCCTTGATTAAGTGGATATATTTTAGGGGAAAGCCATTTGTGCAAAAAGAACAGAACTTCGACCCAATGTATCCAAGCTCAGATTTCAAACCCACCTCAATAATAGGTTCTGAAAGTGGACAAGTTCTGTGGGAATCTTGAATCTTTAATAAGAGCTAACACAATTATGTCTCTAATAGTTTTCTGTGCTGAGACAGAGGACTAATATTTGTCAATTTTGTCGTTCATATGCATATGCCTTAGAAAACCTAGAAATGGCTCTTTTATGTTATATTGTAGACGTCCATGTGCATTTTCTGCAAAACCAGCATCAGAAACGCTCTACCACAAGTCCTTTCCATGATATGGATATTTCTGATTTCCTTTACTGGAGTTAAAGATTCAGGTTTTAAAGCTTCCTATGATTATGTCAGATCCATTCAGATAATCTCCCTTTCTTAGAGTCTCCTTTATCTTTACATTTGCAAAATCATTTTGCCAAAGTAGACGAGTTGCCATTTGATAGGACATTTGGGATATCAGTGCCAACAATCTCTGATTCATTTAAGTTAGAAATCTCTTATATAATATCACTATAAACTACCAAATACCACCCGGATCCCAACTATTCTCAGAGATTTTTTTTAATTTTCTTTTTTATTTCTTCCGTTCATACAAAGTTGATAGGTACCCCCTTCCCTCCCTCCCTCCACCCCCCCCCGCTCTCCTTGCTCCCTACTCATCTTTTTCCTTTCCTTTCCCCCTCCCTCTCTTTCTCCTAGTGCGGGCCCCCCCATTCCTGGATCTTCCTATAGTGTGCATGTCAAACTTCCTTCGGGTCCTCCTCTCTGATCAGGTGTAAGGACTCAGTGGCATTGCCTAAAGCTCTTTTTTTGTGTGTTCCCCTTTAGTACAGGAACACTATTGTGGCTGTTAATCCCTTGCCTCTAAGGATCCTAGTGCCTGTGATCCATGCTAGACTTTGGGGGTTTAATGATGTGTTGATCATTGTGCAGGTCATGGAAAGTCCTATTAAGATTACTTTGGCCCTATCTTGTATGGAGTATCTTGAATATCATTGCTCCTCCCCATCTTTAGGCTCTTACGATCTTACCACCCCCTCTTCCTCAAATTTCCCTGAGCTTCAGGATGGGGAGAGATTAGGCTGGCCTGGTTCCAGATGGTTGATGTAGAGTCTCTGATTTTCTGAATTATGGTTGTTGAATTTTTTTCCAGTTTTGCTGTGGCTGCACCACCCTTGGCTCCATCCTGATGGGTATTGGATGTCACCCCCTGGCCAGAGATAAAAGTCTGTTAAAATAGATTCTTATTATAAAAGATTCAAAGGTAGATGGAATAAGAGTAGGAGATCATTTGCAGGATGGTTTCCTTCTATCTTCCAGACTCTATGCCCTCCCTTTCTGGTGAGATCATACCCCATCAGATGCAAGTGACCGGTAAGTTCACTTCATTAGTAGATTTCAGATGAGGAGAAGGAAAAAAGAATCAGGTGATCCATCTGTCCCAGATGTGAAAAATACCTCCACCCTTTGCGTGTCTATGGGTCTGGCGTAATGTGCTTGAAGAGATTGCAGTGAAAACATGGGACTTGTGACCACCGTCCCTCAGGCTCTCTTTGCTCGTAGCACCGACCTTGAGCTCATAGACCTCCCTGACCTCCTGGCATCTGTCTCCACACGCCAACCAGCATGTCTTCTTTCTCTTGCATCCATGCGTTTCTGAAGGTTTCTTCTTCCCGAGCTTTGCAGGCAACCTTCTCTTCAGACATGCACTCACATATGTTTCTCAGGACAACAACCCTGTGTGCTTTGTTTCAGACATAAGGTGTGGCACTATCAATTCAGGGAGGCCCTAGCCCGGGCTCCCGAATCCAGGAGGTCTGGCTACAGATAAGCCTGAGAAGAAACCATACAGGCAGTGGGATGGACAACCAATGGGAAGGAGGGATGAACAACCAATGGGAAGCGGCCATCTAACCTGGACATCCAGTAAACAGCTGAATGATTGGTGGCTGCTCTCCCCCTCCCCTGAGAAGAGGAGTGGCCACATCTGATTGGACCCCGACCCTATGTCAGCCCAAACACTTCCTGAGTAAAGTTGAGCCTGCGGCCAACTCGTCTCTGCGTGCTGCTTCTCGCCTGACTCCTGGGGTCTGGGTGGTGACCCTGTCGCTCATTTGCCTCAAACCCACGAGGCCCTGGTTTCCCCTCTTCCCCCGGCTGGCCTGGCAGGGGATTTGGCAACAATAGGGTCTAGTTGGGCACAACTGAATATATAACCTAGGTTGTCTTTCAACTCAAGGTTCTCTTGCCTCAGTCTCTGAGGGCAGAGATTACAGTAACGAGCTACCATGCTAGGTGGGATTGAGTTTCCTAGATCTGGAGCATAAATTATTCAAGGAAACTAGAAGCATTCAGGAGAATCTCATACAAACAGTTGAACAGTAGTAAAAGAAATATTAACTGTGCATTATTTGTCTCCCCAACAATCCTACTGCAAATAAAAAGTCTCTGTGAGGTGAGGGATTTGTTCCCAGCTTTTGACCTTCAGTCTAGGTAGCATTAACTGTAATTCTACAAGATGTTGGATCTTGTGACTGAAAGAATTGTTACATGAGAATCTGGGGACTAAGATTATTCATTTGCTCACCATGAGGGGGCGTTGAGACACCTTAGCCACAGAGAGTATTTAGGAGGTGACAGAACTAACTGCTGAGTGACAGACTGTGAGCAGGTGATTCATGTGTATCCGTGGCTGTGTTTTCAAGTTATAGCTGCCCTAGGCCTTTGGATTCATCGCGGGATCTGCACATTGTCTACTAGGAGTGGGTGCATGTCTGTTAATATTTCAGAATGGCATCTGAGATTGAGCTATGGATTCATGAGCTCTGTCCTTATTTTATCCAGGGATTTGAATGCATTGCACATGTGTATCACATATGTGATCATTTCAGTGACGTCTCCATTTTATATAGTGATTTATGAACCAAATCTATTGCAAAGTAATCTACAATTCTAACATTTATGCAAATGGGTTGGAAGCAATACAGTTGACAGAAAATATTTTATCTTTACATATGTACCTCAGCTTTGAACATGGCATATCCGAGTTCATTTCTGGTCATTTATTGTATTCCCCTTTAAGATAGGACATATTGGGTGTTATTCATCCATTGCCTCTAGGATCCCTGTGTCCATGCTAGATTTGGGGGTTCAGTGGATATGTGGTCATTGCACGGATCATGCAAAGTCCTATTATGATTAATTTCTTGACCCCAATTTGTATGGCGTAATCCTAGCATATCATCTCTCTCTTAGGCTCTTCGATTCTTACACCTGTCACTCTTCTGCAAGGTTACCTTGATTAGGGGGGAGAGATTAGGCTGGCCTGGTTCCAGGTGATTGATGTAGAGTCTCTCATTTTCTGAATTAGGTTTATTGTTTTTTTTTTTTCAGTTTTTACTGTCATGCACCACCCTGGCCATCTGATGCGGTATTGGACATTACCACTGGCCAGAGATAAATTGCTATTAAATAGATCATTATAAGTGTAGATTCACAAGGTGCTGGCAAACCGGATGGCCACATGCATAAGATTAAACTCGACCCGTCTTGTCGACCATGTACCAGACTAATTCAAATGGCTCAAGGACTTCAATATAGTGCGAGCACTATTAAAAAACCTTAGTTTGAAAGGGTGTAGGGAACTTCCTTGACCTGATTGGGCTAGGCCAAATCGTTCCTAACTCGGGAATCCAATGCACGCCAATCAAACCAACTCTAACAGTGGGATCTTATGAAATTGAAGAAGCTTCTGTTCAGTAAAGAGATTGTAACTCCAGCACAAGGCAACACGGAATGGGAGAAAATCTTCACTAAACCACATATCTGAATAGAGCTCATCTATCCAGGGTGCCATGCAGACACTTCAGAAAATACTAAACACCAAGGAAACAAGTGCCTAATTAAAAAAGGGCCCGGAACTTAAAAAGACAACTTTACAGGAGAAGAAATTGAAAATGTTTAACAAATTCTTAAAAAAATGCTCCACATTCTAAGCCATCAGGGAAATATTCCAGTTGTCTTTAGGACCATTGTGCTTGTGTCAGAGAGTTTCACCCCCTGTTCTAGCTTATGAGTGAAAAAAATAAGGGTAAAAAAGGGGCTGGAAAATAAATCAGGTAATAAATCGTGGCGTCACAATATCAGGACTTAATTGATCCTGATCCGTGGAAGAAAAATATTTGGCAAAATTTGGCAGCGCCGTACTTCTGTTCCGGCACCCCCCCAGGCAACCCCGTGAAACCAAAGTGTAAGCAACATCAGTTACAACAATCCGGGTGATTCCAGATGTCACCCTTGGGCCACCTTAGGCACGACCAGACTCAGCTTGCCCTCTTCAAACCAACAATCATACATGGCACCAAAAAAAAAAAAAAAAAAACAAACCACCACCATATACAGACATGAGCTAGTTCCCAGTTTCATATTCTTCTTGAGGCAGCACATGGCAACAGTGAATATTGACTGAGTGAACCAGGAGCCCGGTCTTCTTGTAAGTGAAGCAAGTTCCCCTATGAGTTATGTTCCCAGGCCTAATTGATTTCAGCTCTCATCCTCAGCGTTCAGTCTCTTGCTGACCTTTATAGATTGTTAAAGGGCAGTGGTGGTGCCAACTTCCTCTCTGATCTGTTTCCATGCGGCATTCCTCCTCTTACTAACAGTAGAAGTGACTCACCCCGCTGGAGAACTCATTTTGTGAAATAATAATTGTTAGAAAATACAAAATTATGGGGATAATTGTATTTTTAAATACTGACAACTCTCTAAGGTAAACATCCACAGTGATTCTCCAACCATGGCACTCAAAAAATCTTAAGAGCTGAAGCTTCAGTGGAAGAAAAAGTCACAACATCATTAGGTTGATCGAGCCTGACCTCAAGGAAATGTTTAGTCATGGAATGAATCAAAGGCAGGTGTCCCTGTGGAGCACCAGCCTAAGATTTTACTGTGCGATTGTGACATCGGTGGGATGCAACTGTTCGAACTGTCAAGCATCTTTAAAGGCAGCTTCAGAGTCCTGAAGCAGCCTTCTGTCCAGCTTTACAAGGATGATTTGTCATCTGCCTATCCTGCTCCTGGGTGCTGTCTCTGGGTTCCATGAGCTGAGAGGAGCAGGACATGCTGGGGAAATATTCATGTGGACATCAGTACCCTAACACTTGGTAATTTGGTTGTATGGAATTTCTAAACTGGGTTTAGTTTCCAGTTCCCTCTTTTTTTCAATTTATTGTTCATTTCCGTCATAAAAACTAAAAGGTACACCGAACCCCTCCTCCCTCCAACTCCCACCGACTACTGTGCACCCCTCACCTACCCCTTCCTCTCCATCCCCCGTACCTCCCACTCTTATTCCCGGAGCTCCTTTCAATCGGCATGCCCAGACTTCCTCTGGGTCCTCCCTCTCCGATGAGGTGCAAGCCCAGTGGCATTTACTAGAAACCCTTCATGTGTTTTCCCTTAAGATCGGAACACTATGTGGCGTCAAATCCATTGCCTCCCAAGGATCTCTAGTGCCTTTAGCAAATGCTAGACTTGTGGGTGCATAGTGTGTTGGACATTGCGCAGGGCAGGCAAAGTCCAATTATGATGCTTCAGCCCTAACTGTGTGTTGAGTACTTGAATATCATTGCAATCCATCCTTTGTGCTCTCTAAATCTACCACCCCCTTCTTCGCAATTTCCCTGAGCTTCTGGATGGGGAGAAGCTTGGGCTGGCCTAGTCCAGATAGATTGAATAGGTCTCGAGTTTGGATTATGGTTTGTTGATTTTTTTTTCCCAGTGTTTGCTGCTCCTACCAATGCCTTCACTCCATCCTGATGGTACTGATGTCACCCCTGGCCACAGAGATAAAATGTTCTTTAAAACTAGATTCTTGTTATAAGAGTATATTCAAAGGTTAGATTGAAATAAAAATAGGAAAACTGTTGTGAGGGAGGGTCATCACCCCATTTCAAAAATGGTTACTTATTATCTGGCAGATACTAGCTTCCCTTCCGGTGAGATCACCCCCCATAGTTGTAAATGATCAGCAACGTAAGGTAATGAGACGTTGGTTAGTTCAACGACTTTAGTTCCCAGTTCCCTCTTAATTTTGGTTTGAGAAGATGGTCTGGGACTGAAACTTCTAGCTTCTCATCAAACTGATCTTATATTGAAATGATCAGCATGTCTGTGACAGCTAGGGTGTGTGGTTGAATTCCAGGATCCCTGGGGACATTGTGCTCGCCCAGCTCTCCAGCTTCCCTGGCTGTGACTACTGGGTCTCTGCAGGGCCAGTCAGACTATCAACCAAGGTAGCTTTCCTCCTATGCAGTGGTTACCAACAGAAGCCAGCGACAGCTTCCAGACTCCTGATCTATGGAGCATCCAATTCAAGCATTGGAGTCCTGCCAGGTTCAGTGGCAGTGGGTCTGATACAGCTTTCACCCTACCATCCATACTGTGGAGGCCGATACTCTGGCCACATATTACTGTCAGCCAGAGTAGGGAATAACCTCCCACAGTGCTCCAGGGCTGAACAAAAACCTCTGGGCTTGTCTGCTCCCTGAGGACTCGTTTCAATATTCTATTCTTCCAGAAGCTCCCACCCAGAGCCCTCTGTCTTGTTATCCCAGTGTTTCAACGGAAATAGGAATTCTTAAATCGGTATACCGTCTGTCCCTACCTAAATTAATTCCCTGCTACTATTCCCCGATAATTTTTCACACAATAATCTTTACCTCGAGAACAACTCAGTTAAATGGAAACTTTCTATCACCTCCTTACAGGACCTGAGCCAGGAGACAAAGTGCTACCTGTCTGTCTCTGTGCCCAGTGTGATCAGCTCCAAAGACCTTCGAAGGCATAGCTGACCCACAATGGTTACAGGTTAAATGTTCATGTACAATTTCCAAAAGTCAATTTACACCTTCTCCAATATGTGCTTTTGGGGCTCAAAGCTAGGTCTTGGTCTGGGAGCCAAGGTTTGATGTCTGAGCGTCTTGTCGCCCCCAAAAATATGCAGGTTAAAAAATAGTATTGTTTACCTTTTGAAAATGCTGTTGAGTATATCAGTATCTTGATCATGTCCACCAACCCTCCCCTGAGGTTGTAACATATTTTCTCTCACTTGTATCATGTCCTTTTCTTTTGTCTGTTGGTCAAGTAAATGAAACTGATTGCAGCTGTGCTGGTGGCTTTCCCGCGCTTGCTGTGGAGCCTTACAATGGGCATAGGCACCTATACGTGGCTGCAACCTCAAAAGAAAGTGACTTCTCCCTGGCCTTGCAGTCAACGCTGCAAGTTGTCTCCACTCTGCTAAAGGTCGTCATTGCATATCATCCCCTGTCCATGGGGAGAGTTTCGATGGTTTTAATTTGCTAAGCGGTTGCTCAGCTGTACAAGTCCTGTGATGTAATGATTATGCGTAGCCAGATAAAAGCACGTTACAGCGCTCTCTATCCTCTCACTTCTACTTCTTCTCAACCTCTATCTTGTGATGCTTTGGGTGACCTCGGGGCAGGGTGAGTGGATGATAAAGAGTGTCAGCAATAGATATATGGTGTGAGCACTTGATATTCACTTATTCTCACACTTTGACCAGGTATATGACAATCCAACAAGTCACCAAACTGAAGAAACGTTTTCCTTACCACAGTGTGAGAGCGTAGCACAAATTGGGGTACTAAAACACATATTTAAAGGTCAATTTGACATCATGACCTTTGGACTAAAACAACAGCAGCAGGCCGTCAAGGTCTCTCACCTCCCCAACCATGGCTTATGACTAGTGTCAAACACAATCTTTTTTGTGGGAGTCCAGTTCAAGTCCAACAAACGAAAGTGATTAGTGCCCCCTAATAGTCAGGCCAGTGCACAAATGGGCCAAACCTTACCTACTGAAGTATTTTCTCTCAGAAGCTGTTTGGATACAACCTCTTGCATGTGGAAATTGTACATCAGGGAGCAGAGTTCTCTAAGCACGACATTTTTAAATAAAATTTTAATATGTGTTTGTTTCACACTCCTAGTATTTTGTTAGAGTTAAACCCACTGTCCACAGACTTACCCCTCTTTCTTATCCCTGGCATTTCTTTGTCTCCACATTCCTTAATAAAGATCTACTGAATAGGGTCCAAACAAAATGGTCCTTTGCAACATTTGATGTTCTGAGAGCACAATTTGTGAAAATTTCCAAGATTACATTCCTGCTCAACAACCATAAAGTAGTGCGATAGTTTCCCTGTTGATTACAGTAATTACACAATCTAATACGTGAAGCTAGTCATATTTAAAAATCTGGGACAGAGCGTGGGCTGGTTCCTTCCAGGATCCCACTGGAGCTAACAGGGGCAATACTGCGCCTCGGATTCACATCTGGAGCTTGAGAGCATTTGCTTCCAGGAACATTAGGTTTCGCTAATGTTTGTTCTTCAGTCTCCGTGGGAGGGTTCCTAACTTTGTTGAACTCGGATCAGAGACCATCTAAAGTTCTACATGTCATTGCCATGGTATGCCTCAGTACATCCAGGAAAAAGACCCCATAACAGAGAGTTTAGATTTTTTTAAGGGTGTTGACCTTATTAAGAAAAGTTTATCCAGATTAATCTCTCACTGAATACCTCAGTTGTGGACTTGGTACCTTGTTCACCATGCACAGAATCTCTTTTCCTTCTAGTGTATCTTGTGGGCTAGAAGAAGTTTCACATCTGCCGCTACTGCCCCTCTGTGAGTTACACCAGCCATGAATGCAGGTGCTAATGTCCGTGGCCGCAATTTACCACAGTCTTATTTTATTTGCGTTAATTTGGTTTGTTACTTTTTACTTTTTTCCTATTTTAAAAATGGTCTGCACGGCAAGGCTGCGCTACAAATATTTCCAACGTTTTCAGATGTAAGCGAAGATGAGAGTTCGCTCAACATGGTTTAGTCAACCCTTCTTGGTTTCTTCCGATGGAAATATGTATACAGTTCCTCCTTAAATCTTGGTCGATGTTGAAAATGATTCAATGACCAGGCCACACATCCAAGGGGACTCCAAGGGACCATTATGAATGGGCCAATTGCGGCCACAGGGGAGCCATGCCCCTCCCACAGCACCAAGGATTTAAAGAATCCACAGCAATTCACAAGCAAGGAACCCACCTGGCTTCAACAGCATGCAACTTAGGACCCCCAAAAGCTTTACCACCCCAGAGAAAATGTCTCTCAAGCTTAATCCTTAACGAAAAAATAAACACATTTTATTTCCATTTAACCTCAATATCAACACGTCAGAATGGGTTAAGATTTGCATACAGCATACATATACCCACACTCTTTGTTTTATCCTTCATTTAAGGGCAGGGGTTCCCAGGACTGCCTATCCTGTAAGATTGCCATCAGGCCTAGAGATGGAAGCTGGAGGCCACTTCTTGTGCACACGGGCCTTAGACATTAGACCTGCGACACCTGAGAAGTCAAGTTCCTTTTGTACACATGCCTGCACACCACACATATACTGCATCAGAAAATCTCATGAGTAGTTTTTTTATACAATATCTGAGGTTCTGGTATGGGAAAGAAACTTGTATTAGCACAAAAGACGGTGACAAGAAAAAAGTAGCTAAGTAATCATAAGCCTTGCCTACACTCATAGTATGCCTCTTATCTACAGGAGAGACGAAGGATTCCTTCTCTTGCAGGGAAATGTTCTTTGATACCTGGGGACAGCGATCGAAACAAGCCATTCAACTCAGTTTACATGCAGTGTCCAGAGACAGCACCAATGCCCCAGGCACTCTTCACAGCTGGCAAACTCTGCGCTGAGTGGTACAGCTCACTCATCAGGACATGCACGGACATTGAGGTGGCCCACTCAGATCTGTTCGGGCTCCCAGGAGAAGAAGGACAACAACTATATTCTGAGTACCTCAGTCATCTGGCCAATGTTGCCTGGCCTTTAGATAGCCCTCTTTTCACATTAACTGTGTGATATTTCTATTCCCATATCACCTGACTAATGTGACTACTAAAAGACCCCGGCTTCTTCACTTATGCATCTGTAAGATGCGACAGCCCGATCAAGGCAAAGCCATAAAACTTTCGTAAACTATTTAGTCTGGTACAGCAGGAACAGGGAGAATCCAAGCTTCTGATCTATTACACATCCAAATGTTGTTATGTGAGGTTCGGTCCATCGCAGGTTCAGCGGCAAGGATTCTGGGATCATATTACAAAGCTCACACAGCAGCCTTGCACCGAAGATACTGCAACCTGTTACTGTCAAAAGGCATCACTCACCCTCCACCAGTGAGACAAGAATCTGTAACCTAAGACGTCCAGGAAGCAGAAAGCATGAAGTTGCGCCATCCCACCTGCCTCCAGATTGCTGATAATAGTTTCCCGAGAGAGATCTGCTTCGTGACACTCAATGGGAGTTTTTGGTAGATGTTCCTCTGGAGCTCTCTGAACACAGACACTGTTTTCCCCTTATTCGAACTGAGCAAGATAGATGTGGCTGTTCCTCTTGGATTAAGGAATGGTGGAGAATATCACAGTGTCTATGTATAAAATTACAAAAGAGCCATTCAACACAAGCGAAGACTAGCCACTCAACATTGCCCCAGCTGGAAGTTATTTAATAGAAAGATTAGAAATCGTGATACAATCTTCAGAATCTGAATTTTAGTCGGCCAGGACAAGGAAGGGTACTAGAAGCATTATCTACCTGTCATGTCTCTATGAAGGGAGAGGGTGCCGTCACGCTGTCGGGACACGCACACTCCTGTAGGAAACCAACGAGTTGGATGCAATGGTCTCATTCTATGAACAGCAGGCACTTCCCCCCAGACAAGGCCTATTTGGAGAAGCTGCCTACGAGCCCAATTAATAGGTTATATTACATGCTTATATAAACTAAAGCATATTGTGAGGAAGATAATGCTCTTTTTGGTTTACTGGGATGGAAAAGCGAGAAGAGAGAGAGGAAAATCGAGACAGAGATAGAGGACAGGACAGAGGGACAGAGAGATACTGGTCAGAATTACACAGTCCTCATAGGATGTGAGCCTTTCATTTCCCTCCAGTGGAATCAGCTGCCTTCTCATAGACCACTGATAACTGTCCATCTGTGATGAATGAAACTACTTTTTCTGAACGAGATGATTACTTTCTCACGAATGCGGAGGATACATTGGTCCAGCTGTTCAGTTTAAGGTACACCAAAGTTGAGTTGGCAAAGGATGCTAGAAGGAATGCAGCTGATGATGGAAACATGGGGTTCAGGAAAACAGAATGTAAACCCACAAAACGCTGCCTCGGACTTCGGAAGTCACAATACTGAAACAGACATGGACCTTGTATGTAAGACTAAGAATAAGGTAAAAATAGATTCTTGTATTTAGATTAAGAGTGTGGTGTGTGGGCATGTGCCACACGCACACAGAGGTATTTCAAATTATCTAACAGAATAGTAAGTCCTAACTGGGTTGCCATGAAATGGCTTAGTTGGAGCAAGGGAAAGAGGATGCCCACAAGGTCTATTATCGCTATCTGCTGGACACAGTATTCATCTTCCTGTGCTTCGCTTAAATGGTTGAAATCTCTGTTAAACATGGACAACTTCGTAGTAATTGAGTTAATCTCTATTTCACCAGCTCTTATAAAAGAAATGAGGTAGACATCGTAGAACTGAAGGGTGGAATTATTCTTCACTTATAATAAGAAGGATTAAAATACAAATAAATTAAAAGCCATGAATAATTTCACCTGATCCTCAAAAATCAATGCCTGGAGATGTCTATGTGTGTGTTGTGTTAAAACAGAGCCATAAGACTATAAAGGACCCTAGGCACTGATGCTTGCATAGGTCCTGCCCAACAAAACACCGTCTGGCTGGCTTAACGGACAGAACAGTGCGAGAAAAACCATGATTTGAATTATGTGAGCACTCTTTACCATCCTGCAAGCCAATGAGTTCCTACAGTTGGTCACGTGGGTGCTGACGCTTCTCAAGTGGAGAGAAGAGGCAGCCAGAGTGAGCAACAATTTATGAAATATATCTTAGAAATATACTTCCACTAGAGAGAGTAGATTATACTCCATGAATTCAAATTAAACTGATTTGAAAAAAAATCCTTTCAGTTTGACCCCAAACAGTCCTATCGCATGTGAATAAAATAGTTATATTTACAATGCTTTAGGAGGAAATCCACATTTCGGTTGAGCAGGCACCTCACCATCTTGAACTCGTCACTGCTACATGTATGTAAAGAATGAATATTTTTGCTTTTATCTATTTTGATAGTCATTTTTAGGTATATAATCCATGCATGTATACTAAGTATGATGTGATGATCTAGATTAAAACTCTTAAAGCACTTCTTAAGGGATGACTTCCTGAGAATACAGGACAGAATGGCACAGGATTCAGTTTCCCCTTCAGGTTTTCCAATAGAGTCGTGACTATAGCATGTGACTCAAACAAGCCACGTAGTCCGGGCTGGACCAAGTTAATGGAATCCCTGGGTCAGAGTCAAAAAATTATGGAATTACGAGGTGTGTACATCATACATAATTTAACAAGAAATCCAGTTTAGGTTATTTACGACTTGTTGTTAAAAAGATCTTCTATGTTTAGTCGTTCCTGCTGTGAATATTTGTTAAAGCCCCTAATCAGGTGTATGATTCGAACCTCTGACTGACCTTCTCCAAGGTGTTTATCCAAATGGTCACGATTGCAAAAAGAGACTTGTGTCAGAGGGGTCAAGGAAATCAAGCTCAGATTCCTCCCTGTGCTGATTTCACCACAGGTTGAGATTTTTTAGTGTCATAGTCCAAGAGCAATAAATTCTCTCTATATTGCGAAAACTGATTTTGATCGTAAGGGTGTGGGTTGAACTATGCGGTTAAGGGAAGCCATGTCACTCTTTGAAAGTAGTGCTGGTTTTCTTGTTCGAGTCTATATGCTCCCTCTCAGTCTGTGAGAAGCAGGCAGTTCTTTCCTGCGGCATTTTTTAGGATTTGTAGGGATGACTTGTTTTTTCTCATCTGCTCAAACAAAAAATGAAAACAGTAGGGAACTGATAACAAAAGTAGATGAGCGTCCCTGGTGACAGAGAAAAGCAAGAAGTTGCCAGTGGTCGATAGACATGAAACTTGGTGGCAAGGCATTTGGTTGGATCATCACGTTATCCGTTCTTGCTCTGAAAACTGGGAAATTCTCTGTCACAGTCCCCCTTACGCCATTTAAGGTGTCGAAAATCAAATTTAGTCATCAGATATATTATTTAATGATGAAATGAATAAATTATTCAATTTCAAGGGAACATAATAATGAGATTTACCAATGAATAAATACATATATGCTTTGCAATTATAAGCTTGTTCTGTACTGAAATGGCAACATCAGTTGAAAAGTTTGCTTTGAATGAACGAGCTGACTTTCTACATTCAATTGGATTACTACAGTTTTTGCAAACTTCGTCCCTTGAATAGAGTTTGTTGGCCTTCGGATCTGCTACACAGGATAAACTGGCCTTGGATCAGGATCTTCATGTCTTGTCTCCTTTTCTTGAAAGTTCAGAGCACGGCAAAGAATAGCACAAATCAAGGTGTGCCAAGTCCGAAGTCACCCTGGTCTTCACCCGCAACAGTGTCCTTTGATCCACCAGACACCATACACACCAGACCACACACAGAAAGTAGCAAATAAAAACGAAAACCAAGCTTAAACCCTTAACACTTTTTCTTTAAATAACACTTGCATTAATATTATATCTAGTTGGTGACATAACTTATCCAAAATTGACTCCATTTGAATTCAGTTTCTAGTTACAAAGTAAGCTTAATAAAGAAAAGAAAAATAAATGCTACAAGAACGAAGCTCCCAAGTTGCCTTTGATCTTTTCGCTGCTACTGCCTCATTCACGTCATATCGCACGTGTATGGGCTGCTGGCACTGGTGGCAGCCCCTTGATTTGCCTAGATGCTCTACAGCCTCGGACCAGGAGATTTGCTTCCCCATTTGCCACGCTCGCACGGCTCTGCAAGTCCAGCCCAGTGCCGGGTGTTATAAATGAGGATTGCAGCGCGATCACTGAGCTCCTTGGCGTGGACAGAGGAAGCACCATGGTGATCACACCCAAGTTCCTCGCGTGCTGACTGCTTCTGGGGTCTGGTGAGGAAGAAATTTAAAACCTTGCATAGTCTCCTCAGTCGTAATACTCATAGAAACTAAGGAACAGAAATCCATAGGATGCATTGACTGGTTTGCATCTGATATGCAGGAAAACTGAATTGCTATCATTGCGATGACTTTTAAGTTGACAAGATTCCAATTACCGAGTATGTGTAAGTTCACGTTGCTCATCGTCTTGGTGGATTCTGCAGGTGCACGTGGGGGACAATGTGTGACCCAGTCCCCGCCTCCCTGGCCAGTGTCAGCAGGGGAGCGTTCCTCCATCAGCTGCAGGTCCACCAGGTCTGTATCCAACCCAAAGGAACACTTGGCTGGCACGCAGAGCAACCAGGAAGCTCCTCAATGCTGATCAATGGAGCGTCCACAGCGGGCCTCTGGGGTCCTTGAGCGGTTCAGGGGACGGGTCTGGACAGTTCACCTCACCATCAGCAGCGGTCCAGCAGAAGACGTGGCAGTTTTATTCTGTCAGCAGTATCACAGACTCCTCCCACAGTGCTTAAGCCACCGAGAAAAAAACCCCTCTCCGAGTCTCACCACTCGTTTGCGCCCATGCAGTGGTACAGTAGGCCCACTTCCCCCATCTGCCTGCCAGCGAGGTGTGCCCGGCCTGCAGGCAAGTCTGGGGGCTACAAATAAATAGCGACCTCGGGATTTCCTACAGTCTGGTGTGGAAAGACTTCCGGAGCAGGTGGGGGAAAAAACCCCAATATTAATTTTCTATTTTCCCCAAAACCACTGGTTTGAATGCGAGACAGAGAAAAATTTATTTTATGTTTTGGAAGAGCTGAAGTTCAGCGTGGTGGAACTCAGGGCTCTGAGATAATGATGTGGGCAGGCTGCGTCCCATTTGTAGGCTGCAGGGCTATGTGACTCTCCAGGGTCATGAATACCCTCTTCAAAAATTAAGTTAGTTATGTTGTGTGTTCGGAACAAATTCACCTGTGATTAATGATATATTTTAGGGGAAAGCCATTGTGCCAAAAAGAACAGAACTTCGCCAACTGTTATCCAAGCTCAATTTCAAACCACACCAATTAATAGTTCTGTAAAGTGGACAAGTTCTGTGGGAATCTTTGAATCTTATCTAAGAGCTAACACAATTATGTCTCTAACATAGTTTTCTGTGCTGAGACAGAGGACTAATAATTTGTTCATTTTGTTCGTCCATATGCATATGCATTAGAAACCTAGAAATGGCTCTTTTATGTTATATTGAGACGTCCATGTGCATTTTCTGCAAACCAGCATTCGAAGAACAGCCTCTAACCGACAAGTCCTTTCCATGCATAGGATATTTCTGATTCCTTTTACTGGATTAAGTCCAGGTTTTAACGCTTACCTATGATTATTGTAAGATTCCATTCAAGATAATCTCCCTTTCTTAGACGTCCTCCTTTACTCTTTACATTTGACAAAATCATTTTGCCAAAGTAGGACGAGTTGCCATTTGATACGGACATTGTGGGATATCAGTGCAACAATCTCTGTATCATTTAAGTTAGAATCTCTTTATATAATATCACTTCAAACTCCACATACCACCGGATCCCAACGATTTTCTCAGAGATTTTTCTAACATGGAACTAGGCCAGCCTAAGCTCTCCCCATCCTGGAGCTCAGGGACATTTGCCCAAGAGGGGGCAATAAGATTGTAAGCGCAAAAGGGGGAGGAGCAATGATTGCAAGATTCTCAACAATAGTTGGGGCCAAAGCAATCATAATGGGACTTTGCATGCCCTGCGCAATGTCCAGTGCACTATTGCCCTCATAAAGTCTAGTATCTGTTAAGGGCACCGAGATCCCTGGAGGCAAGGGATTGACAGCCATAGTAGTGTTCCTATGCTTAAGGGAACAAGAGAAGGGCTTATGGAAATGCTACTGGGTCCTTATATGTCATCGGAGAGGAGGACCCAGTGGAGAGTTAGGCGTACACATAAAGTACTCTCTGGGAATTGGGGGGGAGGCACCTGGGGATGGGGAGGGAGGAGGGGGAGCAGGGGGTTCGGAGGGGAAGAGGAGGGGGGAGGGAGGGAAATGGTAAAAAAAATTTTAAAATGTATAATTAAATTTTTAATTAAAAAAAACAAAGGACTCTCTGGGAATTGGGGGGGGCACTGGGGTATGGGAAGGGAGGGGGGTGGGGAGGAGGAGCAGGGGGTACGGGGAGGAGGGAGGAGGAGGTAGGGAGGGAAGGTGTGCCCATTAAGTTTGTATGAGCTGAAATAATAATAAAAATGTATTAATAAAAAATACTTTTGCTTGACACATTTAGAAATGAGTGTCTTGCACTTGGCTATCCTTATGTTACTCAGGATTTGCAAAGTTCAGCTATTGCTTACTTCAAGAAGTTTTCTAACAGTTTTTGTTTTTCTGGAATGTCTCAATGCAACCATAAACTTTCTTTCCCTAACTGACTTATTTCAAGTGTGTGGTATTTATTCTGAGCGTCGTACCACATGTCATAGCTACTTGGTAGGCTAAGGAAGAAATTTTCTTTGCTTCTTGAAGTTCTAAACCAAATGGGGAAATATATTTCAATAAAAATACATTGTAAAGTTAAATGAGTAATTAAATTTTGTCCTCAATCTTAGGGACATTTTCTTTCTGCCTACTCCTTTCTTTGTGTTTACATTTTTCTCTTTACTTCATTATCGTTCCTTTACCTAAGTTATGTGACATGTATAAACATATGAACTATATATATTATGTTTGTACATATATGTACCCACAATCATACACATGTCATATATGGTTTTACATACAGAGTCTTAAGGCATTGCTAATGATCTTTATGATCCAAAATACATGAAAACAATGGAGACCATTACAATAGCACTTGGTTGCCTGCCAGAACTGAATGGAGGCACCTTACTGCTGAAGACGCCTTACGCTTTGGCCACACAACGTGAAGACAACCATCTAGAAAGTGATCCCAATGGTAACTTTCAAGAGAAGAAGATCATTTTAATATAATGGTTGCATGAGTGGTGTGGGATCAACAGTTCACTCTACAATTGGATATAAGGATTGCTCATCAGCAGGAAATGTGAACCTGGCTACTGTATGCCTGGCTGAGAGCCTTTGACTGGGGAGGGTCCAGGCCGTAGAGGAGAACCCGTCACTAGTTTGCCAAGCAGACGTGGTAAGACACCACCTACCAAACGTTTAACTTCAAGTCAATAGAATCATGTGGCTCTCCGTCTGCCTCTATGAAGAAGTCTCTCAATTGAGGATGGTCAATAAAGAGGTCAAAAGTAATCTGATAGCAGAAAAGCGAGTGAAATATTTGGACACCGACAGGTCACCTTAGTGCCCCTGTGACATTCCTGCCTGTTCATGAGAGAAGATGGAACAGAAAAGAGAGAACCAGATGGGGAGAAGAATGCTGCAGTCAGTGCTCTCGAGACATAAAACCAGCATAGCCATGAAGGCTTGCATGCTTGCTCACCTGCACAACACCTATACAAGATAGGAATAATGCCATGGACAAGGAACAAGGGAGATTCATTGGTGGTCAGAACTGACCACACAAAGAAGTCCTTCTGCACCAGAGGTACAGATACGGAAATATTGCTTATGCGTAGCAGTTGCTCAAAGCACACACAAGAATAGACTTCTCTTATGGGCTTGGAGGGACACAGATAGAAATGGACATTAGGGAAAGGAGGGGATCTTGTTGGAAGAAGATATCTCAGTGTGAAGAGTGGAGATGAATTAAGGTAATTGGGGATGAAAAATCCCAAATTATCATTATTTTAACTAACATAAATAAATTAAATAGAAATATAGATTGCATAAATATTCCAGTGTCTTTTTTTTAAGTTGTCATATTTTTTTTAATTTCTTTTTTCACTCATACAAGGTTGATAAGTACGCCATTCCTCTTCCTCCTCCCTCTACCCCTCCTTGGACCCTGTTGTTCCTTCCCCGCTTTTCTCCTTCCTTTCCCCCCTCCCTTTTTCCCAGTACCCCCCCCCATCCCTGGAGCATCCTTCACTGTGCATGTCAAACTTCCCTCTGGGTCCTCCTCTCTGATGAGTGTAAGGGCTCAGTAGCATTGTCGGTAGTTCTTTCTTGTATTCCCCTTTATATAGGAACACTATTGTGGCTGTTATCCCTTGCCTCTAAGGATCCTGTGATCCATGCTAGACTTTGGGGGTTCAGTGATATGTTGGTCATTGCACGGATCATGCAAAGTCCTATTATGATTACTTGCCCAATTTGTATGGAGTATCTAGCATATCATTGCTTTAGGCTCTTACGATCTTACCACCTCCTCTTCTGAAAATTTCCCTGTGCTTTAGGATGGGGAGAGATTAGGCTGGCCTGGTTCCAGGTGATTGATGTAGAGTCTCTGATTTTCTGAATTATGGTTTATTGGTTTTTTTTTTTTCAGTTTTTCTGCTCCTGACCACCCTTGGCTCCATCCTGATGGGTATTGGACATTACCACTGGCCAGAGATAAATTGCTATTAAAATAGAGTCATTATAAGTGTAGATTCAAAGGTGATGGCAAAACTGGATCCACATGCATAAGATTAAAACTCGACCCGTACTTGTCACCATGTACAAGACTTAATTCCAAATGGATCAAGGACTCAATATAGTGCCAGAGACTATAAAAACCTTAGTTGAAAGGGTAGGAACTTCCTCGACCTGATTGGGCTAGGCCAACAGTTCCTAATCGGAAATCCAATAGCACAGCCAATACAACCAACTCTCAACAGATGGGATCTTATGAAATTGAAGAGCTTCTGTTCAGATAAAGAGATTGTAAACTCCAGCACAAAGGCAACCCACGGGAATGGGAGAAAATTCTTCACTAACCACATATCTGAAAGAGCTCTATTATCCAGGGTGCATGAAGAACTTAGAAAACTAAACCAAAGGAAACAAATGGCCTAATTAAAAAATGGGCCCTGGAACTTAAAAGAAACTTTACCAGGGAAGAAATTGAAAATGTTTAACAAATATCTTAAAAAATGGCTCCACATCCTTAGCCATCAGGGAAATATTCCAGTGTCTTTAGGACAATTGTGCTTGTGATCAGAGAAGTTAACTCCCTCTTGTTCTAGCTTTGAGTGAAAAAAATAAGGGTAAAAAAGGGGCTGGAAAATAAATCCAGGTCATAAATCGTTTGCGTCACAAATCCAGGACCTTAATTTTGATCCTGGATCCGTGGAAAAAATATTTGGCAAAATTTTGGCAGCCTGCACTTCTGTTCCTGCAAGGCAACCCCCGTGAAACCAAAGTGTAAAGCAACCTCAGGTTACAACAATCCAGGGTGATTCCAGATGTCACCCCTTGGGCCACCTTAGGCAGCCAGACTCAGCTTGCCCTCTCTCAAACCACAATCATACATGCACCAAACAAAAAAAAAAAAAAAACAAACACCCCAATATACAGTACATGACTAGTTCCAGTTTAACAATTCTTCTGTGAGAGCAGCACACTGGGCCAACAGTGACTTTTGACTGAGTGAACCAGGAGACCCGGTCTTCATTGTAAGTGAAGCAAGTTCAACACATTAGATTATGTTCCCAGGCCTCATCTGATTTTCATGCTCTCATCTCCAGCTGTTCAGCTCTTTGTGACATTTATAGATTTGGTTTAAAGGGCAGTGGTGGTGCAAACTTCCCTTCTGATCTTTTCCAGGGCATCTCCTCTTATAAAGTAGAATTGATCACCCCTTGCTGAGAATCATTTTGTGAACTAATACATTGTTAGAAAATACAAAATTATAGGGGATAATTGTATTTTTAAATAATGCACACTCCTCATGTAAAAACATCCACAGTGGATTCTCCACACATGCACCATCAAAAAATCTTAAGAGCTGAAGATTCAGTGGAAGAAAAAGTCACAACATCCTTTAGGATATGCTCGAGCTGACCTCAAGGAACTGTTTAGTACATGGATGAATCAAGAAGCAGGTGTCCCTGTGAGCACCACCCTAATCTTTCTGTGACTGATTTGCATCTGGGTGACTAGCAATGTTCTAACTGCTCAAAGCATCTTTAAAGGCAGCTGTCAGAGTCCATGCAAGCAGCCTCTAGTCCAGCTTACAAGATGATGTCATCTGCCCTCCTGCTCTGGGTGCTGCTGCTCGGGTTCCAGGTGAGAGGAGCAGGGACATGCTGGGAATATTCACTGTGGACATCAGAACCCTAACCACTTGGTAATTTGGTGTATGGATTTATAACTGGGTTTATGTTTACCAAGTTCCCTCTTTTTTTAATTTATTTTCATTTCCGCTCATAAAAACTTAACAGGTACACCGAACCCCTCCCTCCCTCCAACCTCCCACCGACCTGTGACCCCCTCCCCTCCCCCCTTCCTCTACATCCCCACGTACCTCCCAATCTATCCCGGAGCTCCTTTAATGGTGCATGCCAGACTCTCCTCTGGGTCCATCCTCTCCGATGAGGTGCAAGGCACCCAGTGGCATTTCCTAGAACCCTTTCCTGTGTTCCCTTAAGCATAGGAACACTACTGTGGCCGTCAATCCCTTGCCTCCAAGATCCTAGTGCCTTTAGCAAATGCTAGACTTGTGGGGTCAATAGTGTGTTCGGACATTGCGCAGGGCATGCAAAGTCCAATTATGATTGCTTCAGCCCTAACTTGTGTGGAGTATCTTGAATATCATTGCACCTCCCATCCTTTTGCTCTTACAATCTTACCACCCCCTCTTCCGCAAATTCCCTGAGCTTCTGGATGGGGAGAAATTGGGCTGGCCTAGTTCCAGAATAGTTGATATAGAGTCTCTGAAGTTTATGGATTATGGTTCGTTTGATTTTTTTTTTCCAGTTTTGCTTGCTCCTAACAATGCCTTCACTCCATCCTGATGGATACTGGATGTACCCCCTGGCCAGAGATAAAAAGCTGTTAAACTAGATTCTTGTTATAAGAGTATATTCAAAGGTAGATGTAATAAAATAGGAAACTGTAGTGAGGGAGGGGTCAATCACCCATTTGCAAAATGGTTACTTATTATCTGGCAGACTATATGCCTTCCCCTTCCGGTGAGATCACACCCCATCAGTTGTAAATGATCAGCAAGTAAGTAATGAGACGTCTGGTTAAGTTCACAGACTTTAGTTCCCAGTTCCCTCTTAATTTTTGAGTTTTGAGAATGATGTCTGGGACTGAAACTTCTAGATTCTCATCAAATGATCTTATATTGAAATGACTTCAGCATGTCTGTGACAGCAGTGTGTGTGTTGTAATTCCAGGATCCACTGGGGACATTGTGCTGACCCAGTCTCCAGCTTCCCTGGCTGTGACTCTGGGTCTCTTGCAGGGCCAGCCAGACTATCACACAGGTAGCTTTCATCCTATGCAGTGGTACCAACAGAAGCCAGGACAGCTTCCCAGACTCCTGATCTATGGAGCATCCAATCAAGCATCTGGAGTCCCTGCCAGGTTCAGTGGCAGTGGGTCTGAGACAGCTTTCACCCTCACCATCCATCCTGTGGAGGCCGATACTGCTGCCACATATTACTGTCAGCAGAGTAGGAATAATCCTCCCACAGTGCTCCAGGGCTGAACAAAAACCTCCTGGGCTTGCTGCTCACTGAGACTCAGCTTTTCAATATCTCTTTCTTCCAGACAGCTCCACCAGAGCCCTCTAGTCTTGTTTATCACAGTGTGTCATACTGAAATAGAGAATTCTTAAATCGGTTAATACGTCTGTCCCTACCTAAATTAATTCCCTGCTACTATTTCCCAGATAATTTTTTCCACACAATAATCTTTACCTCGAGAACAAATTCAGTTAAATGGAAACTTTCCTAGTCACCTCCCTTACAGGACCATGAGCAGGAGACAAAGTGTCTCACCTGCTGTTCTTGCTGCCCAGTGTGATCAGCTCAAAAGACCTTCAGAAGGCCAGCATTGACCCCCACAATGGTGTACAGGTAAATGTCAATGTACAATTTCCAAAAGTCAATTTACACCTTCTCCAATATGTGCTTTTGGGGCTCAAGCTCAGGTCCTTGGTCTGGGAGCAAGTGTTTGATGTACTGAGCTGTCTTGTCAGCACCAAAATATGCAGGTTAAAAATAGTATTGTTTACCTTTTGAAAATGCTGTATGAGTATATCACGTATCTTGATCATGTCCACCAACCCTCCCCTGAGTCTGTCAACATATTTTGCTCTCACTTGTCTCATGTCCTTTTCTTTTGTCTGTTGGTCAAGTAATGAACTGATTGCAGCTAGTGCTGGTGCTACGCGCTTGCTGTGGAGCCTTCCAATGGGCCATAGGCCACCTATACGTGGCTGCACCTCAAAAGAAAGTGATTCTCCCTGGCCTTGCAGTCAACGCCTGCCAATGCTCCCTCTGCTAAAGGTCGGTCATTGCATATCACTCCCCTGTCCATGGGGAGAGTTTCGAGTGGTTTAATTTTGAGCAGGTTGCTACAGCTGTTACAAGTTCATGTGTGTAATGATTATGCCGTAGCCAGAAAACAGCACGTTACAGCCTCCTCCCTATCCTTCCACTCTTACATTCTTCTCAACCTCTCATCTGTGATGCTTTTGGGACCTCGGGGCAGGGTGAGTGGCTGATAAAGATGTCAGCACAGATATATGGGTGAGCACTTGATATTCACTTATTCTCACACTTTGACCAGTTATGATTATCGACATCACCAGTCACCAACTGAAAGAAACGTTTTCCTTACCACAGTTGAGAGCAGCACAAATCTGTGGATACAAACACATATTTAAATGTCAATTTGACATCATGACCATTTGACTAAACAACAGCAGCAGGCTCGGTATCAAGGTCTCTCACCTCCCCAACCATGGCTTTCGACTAGTGTCAAACACAAATCTTTTTCTGTGGAGTCAGACTCAAGTCCAACAAGAAAGTGATTAGTGGCCCCCTTAATAGTCAGGCCACTGTTGCACAAATGGCCAAACCTTACCTATCTGAAGTCTTTTCTCTCAGAAGCTGTTTGGATACAACCCTCTTGCATTGGGGAAATTCGTCATCAGGGAGCGAGTTTCTAAAGCAGAATTTTTTAAAAAATTTCTAATATGTGTTTGTTTTCACATCCTATATTTTTGTAGTTAACCACTGTCCACAGACTTACTCCCTCTTCTTACTCCCTGGCATTTCTTTTGTCTCCACTATTCCTTAATAAAGATCTCACTGAATAGGTCAACAAAATGGTCCTTTGCAACATTTGAGTTGTAGAAGCACATTTGTGAAATTTCCAAGATTAAATTCCTAGCTCAACACACATAAAGTAGTGCTGAATAGTTTCCCTGTTGATTCACAGTAAATTAACACAATCTAATTACCTTGAAGCTAGTCATATTTAAAAATCTGGACAGAGCGTGGCTGGGTCCTTCCAGGGATCCCCACTGGAGCTAACAGGGGCAATACTGAGCCTGGATTCACATCTGGAGCTTGAGCATTCTGCTTCCAAGGACATTCAGGTTTCGCTAATGTTATGTTCTTCAGTTCTCCGTGGCTGAGGGTCCTAACTTTTGTGAACTCTGGATCAGAGACCCTTCTAAAGTTCTACATGTCATTGACATGGTATGCTCAGTACTATTCCAGGAAAAAGACCCCATAACAGAGAGTTTAGTAATTTTTTTAAGGGTGTTGACCTATTAAGAAAAGTTTATCCAGATTAATCTCTCACTGAATTACCTCAGTCTGTGGACTTGGTACCTTGTTCACATGCACAGAATCCTTTCCTTCTAGTGTATCTTTCGGGCTAGAAGCAAGTTTCACATCTGCCGCACTGCCCCTCTTGTGATTACACAGCATGAATGCCAGGTGCTAACTGTCTCGTGGCCGCAATTTCCACAGTATTTATTTTATTTGGTTCATTTTGGTTTGTTTTACTTTTTCCTTTCAAAAATGGTCTGCACGGCAAGGCTGCTACAAATATTTCCCACGTTTTCAGATGTAAGCAGATGAGAGTTCGCTCAACATGGTTTATTCAACCTTCTTGGTGTTTCTTCCGATGAAATATGTAAAGTTCTCTTAATCTTGGGTCGATGTTGAAAATGATTCAATGCCAGGCCACACATCCAAGGGACTCCCAAGGCCTTATGAATGGGCCATGTGGGCCCAGGGGAGCCAGCCCCTCCCCCACAGCACCAGAATTTAACAGAATCCACAGAAATCACAAGCAAGGAACCACTGGATCAACAGCATGCAACTTAGGACCCCCAAAAGCTTACCACCCAAGAGAAAATTATCTTCACAGCTAATCCTTAAGAAAAAATAACACATTTTATTTTCCATTTAACCTCAATCAACAGTCAGCATGGGTTAAGATTTGCATACAGCATACATATACCCACTCCTTTGGTTTTATCCCTTCATTCTAGGGGCATGGGTACCAGGACTGCCTATCCTGTAAGATGCCATCAGCCTAGAGATGGAAGCTGGAGGCCACTCTCTGTGCACCACGGGCCTTAGGACATAGACCTGCACACACATGAGAAGTCAAGTTCCCTTTTGTACACATGCCTGCACACACATATACCTGACAAGAAAATCTCATGAGTGTTCTTACAATATCTGAGGTTCTGGTATGGGAAAGAAATCATGTATTAGCAAAAAGAGGTGACAAGAAAAAGTAGCTAGTAATCACTAAGCCTTGCCTACAATCATAGATGCCTTTACTCACAGGAGAGCAGAAGGATTCTTCTCTCTGCAGGGAAATGTCTCTTTGGATACCTGGGGACAGCAGATGAAACAGCCATTCAACCTCAGTTTACATGCCAGTGTCCAGAGCACAGCCAACTGCCCCAGGCACTTCTTCACAGCTGGCAACCTCTGGTGCAGTGGTCAGTTTCAGTCAGGACATAGCACGGACATGAGGTGCCCACTCAGATCTTGTTCTGGCTCCCAGGGAAGGAAGGACAACACTATATTATGAGACCTCAGTATGGCCAATGTTGCCTGGCCTTTTAGGATAAGCCCTCTTTTCACATTAACTGTGTGAATATTTCTACTTCCAATATCACCTGCTTAATGTGACATCTAACTGACCCAGGCTTCTTCACTTATGCATCTGTAAGATGCAGAGTCACGATCACATGCAAAAGCCACTAAAACTTTAGTAACTATTTAGTCTGGTACCAGCAGACACCAGGGCAGAATCCCAAGCTTCTGATCTATTACACATCAAAGTTGTTATGTGAGGTCCCATCGAGGTTCAGCGGCAATGGATCTGGGACATATTACAAGCTCACCATCAGCAGCCTGCACCCTGAAGATACTGCAACCTGTTACTGTCAAAAGTGCATCACTCACCCTCCACAGTGAGACAGATCTTAACCTAAGACGTCCAGGAAGCAGAAGCATGAAGTTGCGCATCCCACCTGCCTCCAGATGCTGATAATGTTTCCCAGAGAGATCTAGCTTCTGACACTCACTGGGAGTTTTTGGTAGATGTTCCTTGGAGGCTCTTCTGAACCCAGACCTGTTTTCCCCTTATTCGAAATGAGCAAGATAGATGTGGCAGTTCCTCTTGGATCTAAGGAATGGTGGAGAATATCACATGTCTATGTTATAAAATTACAAAAGAGCCATCAACACAAGCAGAAGCCACTCAACATATGCCAGCTGGAATTGTTTTAATAGAAAGATGTAGAATCGTGACTACAATCTTTCAGAATCTGAATTTTAGTGGCCAGAAAGGAAGGTACTAGAAGCATTATTCTACCTGTCATGTTCTACTGAAGGCAGAGGGTGCCTCACGCTGGGGAACTGCAACTCCTGTAGGAAACCAAGATGTTGGATGCAAATGGTCTCATTCTATAGAGGCACTTCCCCAGACAAGCCTATTAGTGGAGAAGCTGCACTAGAGCCCAATCTAATACTGTATATACCATGCTTATTATACATAAAAGCATATTGTGAGGAAGATAATGCTCTTTTTGGTTTTACTGGGATGGAAAGAGAGAGAGAGAGAGAGAAACAGAGACAGAGATAGAGACAGAGACAGAGGGACAGAGAGACCTGGTCAGAATTACACAGTCCTCAGGATGTGATCCTTCATTTCCATCCCAGTTGGGACTTCAGCTGCCTTCATATCTAGACCATGATAATGTCCATCTGTGGATGAAACACTTTTTCTTGAACGAGATGATGACTTTCTCAGAATGCGGAGTAACATTGGTCCAGCTGTTTCAGTTTAAGGTACACCAAAGTTGAGTTGGCAAAGGAGCTAGAAAGGAATGCAGGCGATGATGGAACATGGGGTTCAGGAACACAGAATGTAAACCCCACAAGCTGCTCGGACTTAGGAAGTCACTACTAGAACAAGACATGGACCTTGTTCTGAAGACTAAAGAATAATAGAAAAATAGATTCTTGTATTTAGATTAAGAGTGTGTGTGTGTGTGCATGTGCACACGCACACAGAGGTATTTCACATTATTAAGAATAGTAAGTCCTACACTGGGTTGCCATGAAATGGATAGTTGGGAAGCAGAGGATGCCCAAAGGTCTATTATCTATCTGCTGGACACAGTATTCATCTCTCCTGTGCTTCTCTAAATGGTTGAAATCTTGTTTAAACATGGACAACTTCCAGTAATTGAGTATATCTCTTCACCAGCTCTTATAAGAAATGAGGTAGCATCGTAGAACTGAAGGGGGAAATCATTCTTCACTTAAATAAAGAAGGAATTAAAATACAAATAAATCTTCCATGAATTAATTTCACCTGATTCAATCATGCCCTGGAGATGTCTATGTGTGTTGCTGTTAAACAGAGACATAAGACTATAAAGACCATAGGCACTGATGCTTTCAGTAGGTCCATGCCAACCAAACACCGTCTGGCTGAGCTTAAAGGGACAGAACAGGCAGAGAAAACAATGATTGAATTATGTGAGCATTTTACCATCATGCTAAGCCAATGATGTTCCTCACAGTGGTCACGTGGGTGTGAGGCTTCTCAATGGCAGAGAAGAGGCAGCCAGAGTGAGCAAAATTTATGGAAATATATATTAGAAATAATCTTTCCCTAGATAGAGTATATTATACTCCATGAATTCAAATTAACTGAATTTGAAAAAAAATCCTTTAGTTCTGACCCAACAGTCCTATCGAATGTGAATAAAATAGTTAATTTTACAATCTTAGTGAGGAATCCACAATTTCTGTGAGCAGGCACCTCACCATCTGAACTAGTCACTGCTACATAGTCTGTAAATGAATGAATATTATTACTTTTATCTACTTTTGAATATATTTTTAGATATATATCCATGCATGTATATAAGTATGCATGTGATGATATCAGATTAAATATAAAGCACTTCTTAAGGGATGATTCCCCTGAGAATACCAGACAGAATGGACAAGGATTAATTTCCCTTTCATTTTTCCAATAGAGTCGTGCTACTTAGCATTGGCTGACCTCAAACAAGCACGTAGTCCGGGCTGGAATCAAGTTAATGGAATCCCCTGACTCAGAGTCAAAAATTATGGAATTAGAGGTGTGTACATCATACATAATTTAACAAGAAATCATTTTAGGTTAATTTTACTGAATTGTTTTAAAAAGATCTTCTATGTTTAGTCTTCCTTGCTGTGAATATTGGTTAATAGCCCCTAATCAGAGTGTATGATTCGAACCTCAGACTGACATTCTCCAAGGTTTTATCCAAAGTGGTCACTGTGCAAAAGAGACTTGTGTCAGAGGGGCTCAAGGAAATCAAGCTCAGAATTCCTCCCTGTGCTGATTTCAGCCACAGGTTTGAGATTCTCTTTTAGTCATAGTCCAAGATGCAATAAATTCTCTCTATATTGCGAAAACTTGATTTTTGAGTAAAGGGGTAACTATGAGGTTAAGGAGCCATGTCACTTTTTATGAAAGATAGTGGCTGTCTTTCTTGTTCGAGTCTATATGCTCCCTCCTTCAGTCTGTGAGAAGCAGGCAGTTCTTTCCTGCAGGATTCTTTTAGATTTGTAGGATGCTGTTCTCCATCTGCTCAACACAAATGAACAGTAGGGAATGAAACAAAAGTAGATTGAGCTCCCTGGTGCAGAGCAAAAGAAGAAGTTTGCCAGTGGTCTAATAGACATGACAACTTGGTTGGCAAGGATTTGAGTTGATTCACTCATCTTTCATGTTCTTGCTCCTGAAAACTGGGAAATTCCTCTGTCTACATCCACCTTAGCCATTTAAGGGTGAAAATCAAATTTAGTCATCAGCATTAATATTTAATGGATGAAATGAATAAAATTATTCAATTTCAAGGGAAATAAATGAGAGTACAATGAATAAAATACATATATGCTTTGCAATAAAGCTTTTTCTAGTACTGAAATGGCAACATCAGTTGAATAATTTGCTTTGAATGAAAGTAGCCCTGACTTTCTTACATTCAATTGATTACTTACAGTTTTTGCAACATTGTCCCTTTGAATAGGTTTGTCTGGCCTTGGATATGCTACACAGGCAAAACTGGCCTTGGAATCAGGATCTTCATGTCTCTGTCTCACCTTTTCTTGAAAGTTCAGAGCAAGGCAAAGAAGTAGCACAACTCAAGGTGATTCCCAAGTCTGAAGTCACCCTGGTCCTTCACCAGCATACAGTGTCCTCTGATACACACAGACACATACACACAGACACACACAGAAAGTAAAATAAAAAGAACCAAGTTCAAACTCCTTAACACTTTTCTTTAAATAACACTTGAATTAAATATTATTATAGTTGTGTGAAATAAATTATTCCAAAATTGACTCATTTTGAATTCATGTTTTAAGTTACAAAGTAATGCTTAATAAAGAAAAGATAAATGTACAAAAAAGAAGCTCCAAGTTGCCCCTTGATCTTCTCTGCTGCCTCTTTCCCGTCATCACTGTCTGGGCTGCTGTCTGGGGCCCTTGATTTGCCTCAGATGCTCTCACACCCTCTGACCAGGAGATTTGCTTCCTCATTTGCCACCTGCTCCGCACAGGCCTCTGCAAGTCCAGCCCAGCTGCCGGGTGTTATAAATGAGGGCTTTGCAGCGAGCACTGAGCTCCTTCAGGTGGACAGAGGAAGCACCATGGTGATTCACACCCAAGTCCTCGCGTGCCTGCTGCTCTGGTTGTCTGGTGAGAAATTTAAACCTGCCGTAGTCTCCTCAGTGTAATATCCTCATAAATATAAGGAACAGTCAATCCTAGGATGCATTGACTGGTTTGCATATGAGTCTGCAGGAAACTGAAATTGTATCATTGCAGAGGACTTTTAAGTTGACAGATTCCAATGTACCGAGTCTGTGTAAGTTCACGTGCTCATCGTCTGTGGTTGATTGCAGGTGCCCGTGGGGACATCGTGGTGACCCAGTCCCCAGCCTCCCTGGCCGTGTCAGCAGGGGAGACGGTCTCCATCAGCTGCAGGTCCAGCCAGAGTCTGTTATCCAACCAGAAGGACTACTTGGCCTGGCACCAGCAGAAACCAGGACAGGCTCCTCAACTGCTGATCAACTGGGCGTCCACAAGGGCCTCTGGGGTCCCTGAGCGGTTCAGGGGCAGCGGGTCTGGGACAGATTTCACCCTCACCATCAGCAGCGTCCAGGCAGAAGACGTGGCAGTTTATTACTGTCAGCAGTATCACAGCACTCCTCCCACAGTGCTTCAGCCCCGAGCAAAAACCTCCTCTCCGAGTCTCACCACCTGTTTGCGCCCCATGCAGGGTCCAGTGCGCCCACTTCCCCATCTGCCTGCCAGCGAGTGTGCCCGGCCACTGCAGAGCAAGCCTGCGGGGCTCACAAAATAAAATAGCGACCTCGGTGTTCCTACAGTCTTGGTGTGGAAGATATTCCGGAGCAGGTGGGGAAAACCCCAATATTAATTTTCTATTTCTCCCAAAACACTGGTTTGAATGCGAGAAAAATTTATTTTATGTTTTGGAAGAGCTGAAGTTCAGCGTGGAACTCAGGGCTCTGAGATCAAGATGTGGGCAGGCTGCGTCCCATTTGTAGGCTGGCAGGCTATGTGACTCTCCAGGGTCATGAATACGCCTCTTCAAAATAATTTGTTACTGTTTGTGTTGTTTCGGAACATAATTCACCCTTGATTAAGTGGATATATTTTAGGGGAAAGCCATTTGTGCAAAAAGAACAGAACTTCGCACACTGTATCCCAAGCTCAAGATTTCAAACCCACCTAATAATAGGTTCTGAAAGTGGACAAGTTCTGTGGGAATCTTTGAATCTTTAATAAGAGCTAACACAATTATGTCTCTAATAGTTTTCTGTGCTGAGACAGAGGACTAATAATTTGTCAATTTTGTCGTTCATATGCATATGCCTTAGAAACCTAGAAATGGCTCTTTTATGTTATATTGAGACGTCCATGTGCATTTTCTGCAAAACCAGCATCAGAAACGCTCTACCACAAGTCCTTTCCATGATATGGATATTTCTGATTTCCTTTTACTGGAGTTAAGATTCAGGTTTTAAAGCTTCCTATGATTATGTCAGATCCATTCAGATAATCTCCCTTTCTTAGAGTCTCCTTTACTCTTTTACATTTGCAAAATCATTTTGCCAAAGTAGACGAGTTGCCATTTGATAGGACATTTGGGATATCAGTGCCAACAATCTCTGATTCATTTAAGTTAGAAATCTCTTATATAATATCACTATAAACTACCAAATACCACCCGGATCCCAACTATTTCTCAGAGATTTTTTTTAATTTTATTTTTTATTTCTTCCGTTCATACAAAGTTGATAGGTACCCCATTCCCCTCCCTCCCTCCACTCCCCCCCCCGATCTCCTTGCTCCCTACTCATCTTTTTCCTTTCCTTTCCCCCTCCCTCTCTTTCTCCTAGTGCGGGCCCCCCCATTCCTGGATCTTCCTATAGTGTGCATGTCAAACTTCCTTCTGGGTCCTCCTCTCTGATCAGGTGTAAGGACTCAGTGGCATTGCCTAAAGCTCTTTTTTTTGTGTGTTCCCCTTTAGTACAGGAACACTATTGTGGCTGTTAATCCCTTGCCTCTAAGGATCCTAGTGCCTGTGATCCATGCTAGACTTTGGGGGTTTAATGATGTGTTGATCATTGTGCAGGTCATGGAAAGTCCTATTAAGATTACTTTGGCCCTATCTTGTATGGAGTATCTTGAATATCATTGCTCCTCCCCATCTTTAGGCTCTTACGATCTTACCACCCCCTCTTCCTCAAATTTCCCTGAGCTTCAGGATGGGGAGAGATTAGGCTGGCCTGGTTCCAGATGGTTGATGTAGAGTCTCTGATTTTCTGAATTATGGTTGTTGAATTTTTTTCCAGTTTTGCTGTGGCTGCACCACCCTTGGCTCCATCCTGATGGGTATTGGATGTCACCCCCTGGCCAGAGATAAAAGTCTGTTAAAATAGATTCTTATTATAAAAGATTCAAAGGTAGATGGAATAAGAGTAGGAGATCATTTGCAGGATGGTTTCCTTCTATCTTCCAGACTCTATGCCCTCCCTTTCTGGTGAGATCATACCCCATCAGATGCAAGTGACCGGCAAGTTCACTTTCATTAGTAGATTTCAGATGAGGAGAAGGAAAAAAGAATCAGGTGATCCATCTGTCCCAGATGTGAAAAATACCTCCACCCTTTGCGTGTCTATGGGTCTGGCGTAATGTGCTTGAAGAGATTGCAGTGAAAACATGGGACTTGTGACCACCGTCCCTCAGGCTCTCTTTGCTCGTAGCACCGACCTTGAGCTCATAGACCTCCCTGACCTCCTGGCATCTGTCTCCACACGCCAACCAGCATGTCTTCTTTCTCTTGCATCCATGCGTTTCTGAAGGTTTCTTCTTCCCGAGCTTTGCAGGCAACCTTCTCTTCAGACATGCACTCACATATGTTTCTCAGGACAACAACCCTGTGTGCTTTGTTTCAGACATAAGGTGTGGCACTATCAATTCAGGGAGGCCCTAGCCCGGGCTCCCGAATCCAGGAGGTCTGGCTACAGATAAGCCTGAGAAGAAACCATACAGGCAGTGGGATGGACAACCAATGGGAAGGAGGGATGAACAACCAATGGGAAGCGGCCATCTAACCTGGACATCCAGTAAACAGCTGAATGATTGGTGGCTGCTCTCCCCCTCCCCTGAGAAGAGGAGTGGCCACATCTGATTGGACCCCGACCCTATGTCAGCCCAAACACTTCCTGAGTAAAGTTGAGCCTGCGGCCAACTCGTCTCTGCGTGCTGCTTCTCGCCTGACTCCTGGGGTCTGGGTGGTGACCCTGTCGCTCATTTGCCTCAAACCCACGAGGCCCTGCTGTTTCCCCTCTTCCCCCCGGCTGGCCTGGCAGGGGATTTGGCAACAATAGGGTCTAGTTGGGCACAACTGAATATATAACCTAGGTTGTCTTTCAACTCAAGGTTCTCTTGCCTCAGTCTCTGAGGGCAGAGATTACAGTAACGAGCTACCATGCTAGGTGGGATTGAGTTTCCTAGATCTGGAGCATAAATTATTCAAGGAAACTAGAAGCATTCAGGAGAATCTCATACAAACAGTTGAACAGTAGTAAAAGAAATATTAACTGTGCATTATTTGTCTCCCCAACAATCCTACTGCAAATAAAAAGTCTCTGTGAGGTGAGGGATTTGTTCCCAGCTTTTGACCTTCAGTCTAGGTAGCATTAACTGTAATTCTACAAGATGTTGGATCTTGTGACTGAAAGAATTGTTACATGAGAATCTGGGGACTAAGATTATTCATTTGCTCACCATGAGGGGGCGTTGAGACACCTTAGCCACAGAGAGTATTTAGGAGGTGACAGAACTAACTGCTGAGTGACAGACTGTGAGCAGGTGATTCATGTGTATCCGTGGCTGTGTTTTCAAGTTATAGCTGCCCTAGGCCTTTGGATTCATCGCGGGATCTGCACATTGTCTACTAGGAGTGGGTGCATGTCTGTTAATATTTCAGAATGGCATCTGAGATTGAGCTATGGATTCATGAGCTCTGTCCTTATTTTATCCAGGGATTTGAATGCATTGCACATGTGTATCACATATGTGATCATTTCAGTGACGTCTCCATTTTATATAGTGATTTATGAACCAAATCTATTGCAAAGTAATCTACAATTCTAACATTTATGCAAATGGGTTGGAAGCAATACAGTTGACAGAAAATATTTTATCTTTACATATGTACCTCAGCTTTGAACATGGCATATCCGAGTTCATTTCTGGTCATTTGTAGCACATGATCACCTTTTCTGGGACTGTTCAGTGTATTTATCTTTCTGTTACTTGTCTTCAAGATTCACTGTGTGTTTACTATTGCTTGCATACTCTCTGATACTATACAGGCTTCCCCAGCTAAAGTCGGCTGCTCAGAGATCTGTTGTCTGAAGTTCTTGTTAGGAGAGAGGGCCGGAGTCCCAGACAGGAGCACAGCTTCAAAGTGTTGCCACAGCCACCTCAGCTGCTGCGGGGCTCATACAGGTAGTTTAGATGAGTAACAGTATGTGTCATAGTTAGACACGTGTCAACTTGACAGTTGAGGATTTGAGCTCTGGACACATTTATAGAGAATTAATGGTGGAGTTAAGCCCAGAACAAACCTGCAGGAGATTGTCTAGCTGCTGGGGAAGGCCCAGCCCATGGTGGGTGGGACTAGGCTCTGGAATAAATCACTGAGAGCTGGTTGAAGAGTTGCATCCTTCTGTTCACTTGGCCAGACCTGCTGGTCTCTGGCAAGTAAGGATTGCCCATCTCTCAGCCGTTGTCTGGTGATGGTGTGACCAGTTCCCTGGTGTTGGTGCATGCTCTCCTGTCAAGATGGACTGATAACTGTAACCAGACTGTTGTAAGAAATTAAACTCTTTGTTCCCTCAAGCTGTATGATGGTCATTTAGCAGCAACTATGCCGGCAAACTGCAACAGTATGAAATCAAGGATTTCCTGCATGTTGTAAAATATTTCATTTATACTAGTCTAACCAGGACATTGAAGCCACCCTCACCACTATCCCAAGGCTCAGGGAACATTAATGAAGAGAGAAAGCTAAAATTGTAGAAGCCTGACGTGGGTAAGCGTGTGGCCAGAGACCATCTTCTGCACAGCTATTGATATTTTCTCAAAACCTGCGCAGCAGTGACTCTATCAACATTTCATCACATTTGAGAAAGTCCTCAAGAGATCCCACGCTTCCCTGAGAGACGTACAAGAGCTAATGCTGATGGGGAGGAAACAGAAGATACTTTCCTCAAAGGTACACCCAGTGGAATATGATTCATGCTACGGCAAATGCTCAGGCACAGGTAACCAAAGACAAACTAAATGATACTCAGTTCGCTGCACATGGGAACAGATTTGTTTCAAAATTAAGGTGGATAAGTGGCAGAAAAAGATAGCTAATGTCGACATTTGTTCTGTACATGATCATGCATGCATACATACATACATACAGATATACATGGATTTGTGCATGCATGCAAAGGGACACACATAGACATAAACAAGAGCACATGGACATACATACACGTATATACACACATATGCTTGCACACAGACAAACACATAGGCATGCAGTCATACATACAGAGACACATGCATACACAGTATATTGAATCTGGAAAAATCTTGGCTTTATTTACAGAATCATTTGAAATAAAATGCTTTTATTAGAGATCTTGTGAAATTTTTTCTAAATGCTTGCGACAACATCTTTTAAATTTAAAAGATTTGATTTTTTCACTCAATTCCTCATAGTTTTAATTTCCAAGCCATATATTAATGTAAACAATTTTAATTTAATGTTTAGAGGTAGTTATAACATTACATATACAACCATTCCAGATTTTGTGACAGAACTAAAATGATGGGAGAACTTGGGTTCCACAGTTCTAGCTTTTACTGACATGGACAGAAGGAGTGTTTGTTGGAGACTAAGTGTCCTCATTCTGAACAGGACCCAGAAAAGTAGCTCTTCTGTCTATGATGGTGTCTTTAGATCTCAGCATGGGCATTTGAATTAATGGATGGAGAAAACAGCTTTGTTCACAGAGAAACATGATTAACATTAGTGTAGGTTCTCAGCCTTCACCTAAACTCCATGCTCCTGAATCTCTGTTTTAGATCCCAAGGGCATTCACAGATTTTGCTAGAAGTCTGTCAGTAGTTCCAATCTCTTCCACACGTTCTTAAAAGCCAATTGCTTTCTCCACTTGCCATGATTCGCCATGTGGGATGCATCATTGGTTGACAAATGCATTCCCGAGGGACTAGAGTGTTCCTAGAGAGGCTCACATCCTTCAGAGGAGAGCACCCACAATATTCCCTGCACACTGCACCTCAAAGCCATCAGGGGGTGACGCTCAGCAGAGCAGCCCACAGAATCCCCTGGGCCAGGGTGGAGCTCTTCTAGGAAAAGTGTGCAGAGCTCAGCTGCCACTGGGTGAATCAAGAGTAGGTGCCCATTTGAGCACCAGCCCAAGCTTGCCTGAGCTGATTTGCATGTTGAGTCTTTGGCAATGGTCCAGGCTCCTGAAAGCACCTTTAAAGGCATCTGGCCAGTGGCCACAGAAGCAACCTCTAGTGCAGCCGTCAGAGATGGGGTCAGCCGCTCTCCTGCTATGGGTGCTGCTGCTCTGGGTTCCAGGTGAGAGGTGCAGAGGAGCGTTGGAAGCATTCAGTGTACTCCACGCCTGAAAATGCCTGAACGTTGGGATTCTGGAATTCGTAATTGGCTTTCAGTTCCCAGTGCACCCTTCTTTCTGGCTTCTCCATGAGTGTGGTTAGAGGTTTTCCATGTGCGTTCATGTCAGTGATGTCTGTATTTCTCTTTCCAGGTTCCACCAGCGACATTGTGCTGACCCAGTCTCCAGCTTCCTTGGCCCTGGCTCTTTGACAGAAGGCCACCATCTCCTGCAGGGTCAGCCAAAGTGTCAGGAACATATTTGGTATTAGTTTTATGCACTGGTATCAGCAGAAGCCAGGAAAGCCTCCCAGACTCCTGATCTATGGAGCATCCAATCAAGCATCTGGGGTCCCTCTCAGGTTCAGCGGCAGTGGGTCTGGGACAGCTTTCACCCTCACCATCCATCCTGTGGAGGCCGATGATGCTGCCACATATTACTGTCAGCAGGATAAGGAGCTTCCTCCCACAGTGCTCCAGGGCTGAACACAAACCTCCTGGGCTTGCTGCTCACCGAGGCTTGGACTTTTAGATGTTTCCCTTCCCCTCCACCAGTTGCATTTCCCCTGGGGATCTTTAAAACACTTTTAGGAATAGAGCTTGAAACTATGGTACAGAGAAGTCTTAAATTGTTATAGTCGTTTGTTTCCCTTGGGAGATTTGCAACTGAATGATTTCCATTCTTAATGAAGACCTCTTTGATTGTATTTTAAAGGTGTTTTTTTTTTATGGACATGGCTAAATTGAGGGTGAAACTCAGCGGGCCAAACATGTTTAAAGACGTGATGAAAATAAGGAGACAGGAAGGGAAGAAAGAGAGCTGTAATGATGAAAGTTATGAGGGTATGAGATTGGGGTGAATGTGTGAAAATATCACAAAGACACTGAATTTATGTGTGAAATTCCAAAAAATTTAAAATTAAATGTTTAAAAAAGTTTCAATAATCTTTTATCCAGAGAACAATTGCAAATCCCTTGGAATCTTTTCTCATTTAAAGTAGAACAATTTGAGCAGTGAGCATAGTTATGATGTGACTTTAAGCTATAGGTTTGCATATGAAATTTGCTGTTTTATTTTTGAGCCACACATATTCAATTGAGTGCCTGACATTTGCTCTGTAGTTGTTCACAATCTAATACTGTGTTTCAGCTTTTTCCTGCATTGATTCTATGTCAGTAATTTTTATTTTAATAATTTCTGAGTTGCACAAGCATATCGAGTACTAATCCCTCCCTCCGTCCCAGCCTCTGTCACCTCCCTTCATCAGTCCATCCCTCTCCCTTCCACTCTCCTGCCTGTCCACTTCTATGGGGGCCAGGGCTTCCTTTGGCTTGTCTCCTCTTATGCGGGTTCAGTCCTCTGTGGCATACCAAGTGGCCCCTCTTCTAGCTGTCCCACTAACAAAGGCACTCCCCCTCACTCATTCTTCCCAGTCCCCAATGTTTTCACTTCTTGCAATTATCTCTCGTGAGATCCTGTCTAGTCTATGGGGGCATGTTGGTGTGTCATTCTTTGAGCAAGTCTGTAAGGTCAAGTCTCACTGCAGTGAGCTCCTGGATACAGCAGCCCTGCCTTGAATGGACCGTCTTGTCCAACAGTGGACCTTCCCATCTTTAGGATCTTATAATCTTACCATCCTCTCTTCTGCAAGGTTCCCGGAACCTTAGACTGGGGAGAAATTAGTTTGGCCTGACTCTGCATTTTGGTGGCCATTGTTGTGCACTTCCCTGCTCTTCCACGGCCCTAGGCTGCATCCTGTCAGGGTGTTGGAATCCTCTGCCTTAGTGGCAGAAGAAGGCTTCGAGGTTGAGTGCTGAGTGCTCTTCCAATCCATGGGTGTAATAACAGGCATTTACAGAGCACTTTCGTGTACTGTCTTCCTACCTGTGGATCCACAGGCTGTTCCTCCCTAGTGATCTATTTCTTTCTCTTTTATAGGTTCTTGTTCTATTTACTAGTAACAGGGATGTGTTCCATTCAGACAAATTGGTCTTGATTCCAATCAGAAAGCCATCCATTTTCTTCTTGATGCTCATGTCAGTAATACACTGGTGGTCACCAGTTGCCTTGGTGATTTTTACTGTAACTTTCCGAACTCATAAGTTGATGAGCCTTTGATTACTTTTTCCTCTAGCAACTTCTACAGCATTCCTTGGTATTATGTAAATTATCCAGCAAGGAGGGAACTCTCAAATATGTTCCAGTTGATGTATTTTGCCCATGTTATGTGATTCATATGTGTTGTCTCTTTATTTTTTATTTTTTTATTATTAATACATTTTTATTATTATTTCAGCTCATACAAACTTATTAGGTACACCAGTTCCCTCTCTCCCTCCTCCTCCCCCCATACCCCCTGCTCCCCCTCCCTCCCTCCCCATCTCCCAGTACCTCCCCCCCCAATTCCCAGAGAGTCCTTTATTGTGTATGCCTAACTCTCCTCTTGGTCCTCCTTTCTGATGACGTAAAAGGACCCAGTGGCATTTCCCTGAACCCTTTCTCATGTTCCCCTTAAGCATAGGAACACTACTGTGGCCGTCAATCCCTTGCCTCCAAGGATCTTGGTGCTTTTAGCCGATGTTAGACTTTGTGAGGTCAATAGTGTGACGGACATGGCGCAGGGCATGCAAAGTCCTATTATGATTGCTCCAACCCTATCTAGTGTGGAGACTCTTCAAATCATTGCTCCCCCCATCTTTTGCTCTTACAATCTTACCGCCCCCTATTCCGCAGATATCCCTGAGCTTCAGGATGGGGGGAGATTAGGCTGGCTTAGTTCTATGTGGATGATATAGAGTCTCTGAAGTTCTGGATTGTGGTTTGTTGATTTTCTTTTGCAGTTTTGCTGCTCCTGCTATGTCCTTCACTCCATCCTGATGGGCACTGTATGTCACCCCCTGGTCAGAGACAAAAAACTGTTAAACTGGAGTCTTGTTATAATAGCACATTCAAGGGTAGATGTAATAAAAGCAGGAAACCTCGGTGAGGGAGGGATCAGTCATCCATTTGCAAAATGATCTCTTTCATCTTCCAGACTATATGCCGTCTCCTTCTGGTGAGATCATACCCCCTCAGTTGTACATGATCAGGAACGAATGTCTGTGAACTTAACCAGGTGTCACATTACTTACTTGCATTCCTTGGAGGTCGATTTTCTCTGCTGTAACATGTTCCCCTCTCTCCTTGTGTCTGGTGTGGCTCTCCAACCCCATCCCTCCTGTTCACAATCCTTGCAATTACCATATTACATAGATTTACCCTTGAGTGTCTCAATGTGGGCTGGGTGAGTTTGGTAGTAGGAGCCACCTATTAGGGAGTACATACGGCGCTTAATTTTCTGGGATTGGGATACTTCACTTAATATAATTGTTTCTAATGACATCCATTTCCCAGCAAACTCCAGTAATTCATCATTTTTGATGGCTGAGTAGTACTCCATTGTATAGATGTACCCCTATTTCCTTATCCACTCGTCAACTGTTGGACATTTAGGTTGATTCCATGACTTTGCTATTGTAAACAGTGCTGCTATGAACATAGTCGTGCTGGTGCTATCGAGGCGAACCTCTGCTGCATGGGGGGTTATTCCCAAAAGTGGAATAGTAGGGTCATATGGCATTTCAATCTTTAATTTCTTTAAGAATCTCCAGAAAGCTCGCCAGAATGGCTGTATGAGTCTGCATTCCCACCAGCAATGTAGGAGAGTTCCCCTCTCTCCACATCCTCTCCAGCACTTGTTGTTGTTTGTATTGTGGATTTTTGCCATCCTGACCGGGGTGAGATGGTATCTCAGGGAAGTTTTGATTTGCATTTCCCTGATAGCTAAAGAAGTGGAGCATTTTTTAAGATATTTGTTAGACATTTTAATTTCATCTCTGGTAAAATTTCTTTTAAGTTCCAGGGCCCATTTTTTAATTGGGCCATTGGTTTCCTTGGTGTTTAATTTTCTAAGTTCTTTGTGCACTCTGGACAGTAGAGCTCTGTCAGATATGTGGTTAGTGAAGATTTTCTCCCATTCTGTGGGTTGCCTTTGAGCTCGTGTGATAATCTCTTTATCTGAACAGAAGCTCTTTAATTTCGCAAGATCCCAACTGTTGAGAGTTGGTAGTAGTGACGGTGCCATTGGATGTCTGTTTAGGAACTGTTGGCCTAGCCCAATCAGCTCGAGGGAGTTCCCTATCCTTTCAACTATGGTTTTTATAGTCTCTGGCCTAATATCAAGGTCCTTGATCCATTTGGAATTAAGTCTTGTACATGGTGACAAGTACGGGTCCAGCTTTAATCTTCTGCATGTGGAGATCCAGTTTTGCCAGCACCATTTGTTATCTCCCCTGGATCTGCTGGTGCTGGGTTGTCTCTTTAGTAATAGGTTCTTGTTATCAGGATTTTGGAGAGCAAACAAGAGCTATTAGACAAGTATATGATGTTTGGGGGCCTTTGAGACCCCTGTGAACAACAACTTATCGGGAAGTGGCACATTCATATTACTTCTAGTATAGTTTTATCACTATACTAGAGTTCTGAGTGGTCCAGCTCAAAGTAATTTTTTGTTTTGCTCTGTTTTCCTCTCTCTGTGCTCTTCTGCCTTGGAATTGCCCATTTTTGTTACTTGCTTTAAAATGAACATTTTTGTTTTTTTTTGACATGTTTCTAGCAGGGGAGGTTCATATGGGCTTATCACACATAATCTCAAGGTTTTTCTTTAAGTTCCCTTTCCCTCCTATATCATATCCCCTCATTACTCCTTAGATATTTTTGCTCATTATTTCCTCCCTCACCCTATTTGGTGTGACATCCTAAATCTTTCCCTTGAAAGGTTTCACACTAACCATCCCTTCCCACTTTCCCACTCATTGATCCTTTTCAAATGTTCTGACTCTTACAGTAATCCCAAATACATTGGAAAGGATATCAATGCTAGCATCCACATATAAGAGAAAACATGCAGTGCATTTGTGTGTGTGTGAGATCAATATTGCTTATTCATCTCAATCAACCTTGCTAAATATTAAATTTTCCTATTCCATACATTTAACCAACAAATTCTGTAATCTCCTCCTTTCTGATGGCTGAATAGTATTCCCTTGTGTATATGCACTACATTTTCATTAAACATTCTTCTGTTGATGGTCACGATGACTGATTCAATTTTCTTGCTCATAGATGAACAACTGTCTTTGTAAAAAAATGTATTGGCTTTTGGAATATTCCTGCAAGTGATCGTAGGGTAGTTCCATTTTTAACTCTCTGAGGAACTGCCACACTGACCTCCAAAGAGGCTGTACTAGTTTCTACTGCCACCATCAGTGAATAACATCTTCGCCAGAAGTTTCTGTCTCTGTTTGTGCTCTTCATCTTAACCATTCTGACTGAGGGAAGATGGTATTGCAGTGTTGTTTTGACTTGCATTTCTTTGATAATCGAGGAAGTTGAGCATCTTGTAAGATATTTGTTTGACATTTCAATTTCTTTAGTGAAGTCGCTGATTAATTTCAGGGCCCATTTTCTAATTAGAATGTTTATTTTTTTAGTGTTTAGTTTTTTGACCTCCTTGTATGCTCTGGATATTAATCCTTTGTCAGATTTTTTCTCTTATTCTGTGGCTTGACTTTTTATATAATTAACAGTTTCTTTTGCAGAATATGAAGCCTCATTTGTTAATTACTGTTCTTAGTTCCTGAGTATTTGTGATGCTGTTTAGAAAATTTTTACTTAGGTCTAGCAATTCAAGTGTACTTGGTACTCTTTCTTTTAACAGTGTCATGGGTTTGGGTTTAACATTGAAATATCTGATACATTTGGGGTTCACATTTGTGCAAGGAGAGAGGCAACAGTCAATTTTTATTTTTCTACATGTAGATGTCCAATTTTCCCAATACCACTTGTTGAAACTGCTGTCTTTTCCCCAGGATTCATATGTGTCACCTTTGTAAAAAGGCAAGTGGCTGTATGTGTGGGAGCTTATATGTGGGTTCTCTGTTTCAATCCATTGGTCTCTTTGTCTATTTTTGTGCCAGTATCAAGCTGTGTTTATTATTATAGTTCTGAAGTATAGTTTGAAACCTGGTATTTTGATACTTCCAACAGTCTTCTTACTGCTCAAGATTGTTTTGGGTAATCAGGGTCATTTTTTTTTTCATTCGAAATTTGAGATTTTTTTGCCAGTTCTATGAAGAATTGCTTTGGGATTTTGACTGGAATTGCAATGAATCTGTGAATCCCAAATCAGAGATTTCAATGTTAAACCCAAACCCATGACACTGTTAAAAGAAAGAGTACCAAGTACACTTGAATTGCTAGGCCTAAATCATTTTAACAACATTGATCCTACTGACCTATCAGCTGATTTCAATGTTTTTTGTATTTAACCCATAAGTAAGCAATTACTTTTCAATTCATTATTTGACATTTTCTTATCCGATATTTATATTTTTCCCCAAGATAACTTCAATGTTTGTGGCCAAATACTTTCCTTTCTTTTTTCTTTCTCATTTTCCCTTTTGGCTTTGATTTAGGGGTGGGTGGTAAGGGTCAATGTCTCACTCACTATGTAGCCCAAACTTGTCTAGAACTCATGATCTATGTACCTCTTACTCTAGAGTTCTATGATTCACAGCATGTGCTTCCATGACCATCTATTTCTTATGTTTCGATGGATGTAACGTTGCAGGTGGATATGTTCTAGAAGCCTGAGGGTGCACAGCCACTGTCATGAAGTGTTCACTAACCAGACGCCCTTCCATTTCCACCTTGGCCTTCTCTGGGTTTCTTCCTTTTCCCTTCAGGGAGCTGGAAATTTAAAAAAAAAATGATCATTTGCATCATTCATTTCATCTCAAATGCACATTCCTGACTTACAAACCTAGCCTCCTACATGTAATGTTATACGGTTGGATTAGATTTTATGGCTCTGCAATAAACTAAGACAACCTCTCTATCTTAAATGTGGGAGAAAAAAAGTGATTGTGTGGAACAATCTGGGGCGCCCATGGAGACCCTTGGGGGTGGGGATAAGCTGGCGTGGAGTCAATGGCACAGACCCTGGAAATAAGGAAAGTGTCAAAGCAGGCTCTCAGGCTCTCAAGTTTGCAGGCTCTTTTGTTGTAAATATCAGCCTGCTTATATACCCCACCCAACATTCCCTAAGTCCCAGTGTGAGCTTTTTTGCTGAGTTGCTCTTTCCGGGTTGGTCGTCTCAGCCAGGCAGTTTGACATCAGCACCAGGTGGGGCAGCAGGTATAGCTTGGAGAAGTTGCATTCGTGCATGCAGCCCATACAGATCATCCCTGAGTGGCATGCTCCCCAGGTGGAGGTATTGTAAGTGATGGTTGATCAGAGACCTTAATACAGGCCTGCCTGGTCTGTTCCTCCTTCATATCCATCCTTTTTATTTATTTTTGACAGCCAGCGAGAACCAGAGTTATTTGCTCTGACCTTATTTACACCACCTCAGAGGGCCCCCAGCATTACTTACCATGCCTGCCTTAGGTTGTCCTGTCTCACAGGATCTTACCCATCATTGGCTACAGGCCCTCGAAGGCCCTCTCCTCTGGAAGGCATGTCAGGATATGTAGATAGTAGACTAGACCAAGGCCTCACAAATCTCTGCAATCCAACCTTGAACCATGTCCCTAGGGGCACCATGGCTTGGATATTCAAGGGCCATAAGTGCCTGTATAATGGTCTTATTGCTGGAGCACTGCTGAGAGATGTGCTGAAGGAAACACTTGAGCAATATAATTAATAGAAGAATAATTCCTCCTGTGATAGTGTAAGTTACCATCCATTAAAAATTAAAATCAAGGGGCTGGAGAGGTGGCTGAGGGGTTAAGTCTCTGCCTTGCAGGCAGAAGGTCCTGAGTTCGGATCCCAGATCCCATGTATAGACGCCAGGTGGAAGCGGGGGCGGCCTGCATTTCTGGTCCTGGTAGGGCGGAGCCTGTGAATCCTGGGGCAGAGTAAACAAGGAGGAGGTGGAGGCGGTCCATGGTGGTTCCCGAATTCGTCTGTGGTTCTACATACACACATATACATACATGCATGCACACACGTGCACACACACATACACACATGATTGAATAAATAATAAATAATAAATAATAAAAAAACAAAAAAATTAAACTCAAGTGAGAAAGCAATGAAAGAAAACTTACAATCTGTTAGAAAAAAAATTGTGATTGATATAAAACATAAGTAGTTAAGGCCTTAGATGTTACCAAATTTTTTGTTCTTATTTTTAAGTATGCATACATGTATTTAAAAATGGCATGCCAAAATTTTTATATCAGCACGCAACAGAAATGGAAAAAAATTGAAGTGGCCACAGATTTACTCATTTTATGAATCTGGTTCGTGGTAAGGCTTTACAATCTCTGTTACCGATCTTACATCTCGAGCTGGCACCCATATTGGCAAAGTGGAATCCTGAGGGAAGACACAAGCTTATCCTTGACCCTGGGTTTATAAGGGAGCGGGTCCCTGCCATAGCAACGTAATGGGATCCTTCCATCAGACAAGAGGTAGGGGGTATTGCCAGGCAGGAAAGCCCAGTGTTTATAAGCTGGGCTTAGTCCTGAATCATCAAAAATGAGGAAGTTAAGGTGAAACAGGGTCTTTGTCAGAGCCAAGTGTAGGCCACGTTTGGATTCAGGGGATGTGATCTTTGCCAAAAGGCCCTTCAAGGTTCTGTTGGATCTTTCCACAATGACTTGTCCCTGTGGGCTATAAGAGATGCCAAAGGTGTGACTAATTTTCCATGAGACTATAAAGGAGCCAAATTGTTGGGAAGCATATGCAGGTCCATTGTCAGTCTTTAGTGCCCAAGGTACACCCATGACCACCATGGCGGATTTTAGGATTTTAGGGCTTTAATAGCCTGGGCTCCCTTTTTTCCTGTAAGGACTATTGTGTATACAAGAGAGGAACAAGTGTCCACTACGGCATGATCATATTTTAGGCTTCCAAAGGGGAAATGGTGGGTAACAACCATTTGCCAAATTTCATTAGGCAAGAGACCTCTGGGATTTACTCCTCCCTTATTGAGGGGGCCAAGGGGAGCTAAGGGGGCACAAGTCACTCAGGACCTGACTAAATGTTTACATTGTGACATTGTAAGCTCTGGAAGAAGCTCGTGTAAGCTCAGGGGTAAGGTGAAATTGTTGGTGTAATGCCCTAGCTTGTTCAAGAAGCTCTAAGTCCACAGTCATGATCATAGTATCTGTTAAATCATTTCCCTTAACCAGGATTCCAGGAAGTTTTGTGTGTGACCTCATATGAGAAATATACCAAGGGTGAGCCCTGTGTTCCAATACATCCTGGAGCAACCACATGGTGGCAGGCCTTGATTCACATGTGGCCTCTGGTTTCTAGATGAACTTCGGAGTGTCTCCTGCATCTAATACAAGCCTCCTGATCACCACACCTCCACCTTCCCCAAACCAGTTGTTGGTGCTAGCATATAACTCACTATTGTTTATTAAATTGATTCGTATTTGGAACATTAAAGGGGAAGTGAAATGTGGCCAGACAATATCTTCTGGACATGGCAGGGCTTTTGGATCCATGAAGTTATTGCAGTTCTGTGAAATTTCATGAAACATGCACAAGATGTGGTGGTCTGTCCACATTTCACCATGGAATGTGGAAGGTCTCAAGAGGCACTACAGTTCCCCAAGATGCTGCTGAAGGCTAATTTGAGAAAGGAGAATGGGACCTACTTTCCTTCTACTTTTCTTAATTAATTCCCTATTAATTACTCATCTATGCCCCAGCATTACACAGAAACTTGCTAGTGACAGGCATCCAAGATGAAACCCAGTGTGGCATTCATGCAGAAAGAAGTGAAAGTAGGAGGGAGACTGATTGGAAAGGAGAAAGTGTGCACTGAAAAGGAATAGAGATGCGATGATGTCCTACAGGGTGAAAATGATGCAAATTCATTGTGTTCATGTATGAAATTCTCAAAGAATAAAAACTAAAACTAAGTTCCTTCTTATAAGATCTATAGTAGCTTGTTTTTCTCCATTCTAATCAAACTGATAGTACAAGAGATGCCTCAGAAAACATAATGTTGCAGTTCGCCTGCATGGTTGCTGATAAGTGACCATCACAGAGCTTAAGGGAACAAAGGGTTTATTTCCTTACAACAGTCTGCTTATAGTTCTCAGTCCAGCTTGGTGGGAGAGCATGCACCAACACCAGGGCTGAGGGAACTTGCCACACCATCACCATCATAAAGGCCGAGAGACAGACAATCCTTACTTTCCAGACCAGCATGTCTGGCCAAGTGAATAGAAGGATGCCAACTCTCTCAACCAGCTCTCTGTGATTTATCCAGGGCCTACTCCCACTCACTATGGGCTGAACCTTCCCTAGCAGCTAGACAATCTCTTGCAGGTTGCTCTGGGGTTAACTCAACTACTAATTCTCCACAAATGTGCCCTCAACTATCAAGTTGACACGTGACTAACTATGACACATAACTTATTACTCAGTGCTAAATCTTACCTCATTACTTATAGATATCATAACTATTGCTTAACATGGTCAGGAAGGACACAGTCATTTCTGAGATGTTGAAGCAGAGAAGGAGAGAGAATTAGAATGTGAGTTATTTCTAGACACCTTCAAACCTAGATGCATATTACAAAAGCAATGTTCTCAGCTGGTGGCAATACCCAGATGAACTTCTTGGGCAGTTCAGCCTCAAACTTTCTCTTCCCTTGCAGGTTTTTATCATGACTCATATCATTGTGAGAGGCGAGGTATCATACTGTTGACAGTAATAAATCGCAGCATCTTCAGCCTGTAGGGTGCTGATGGGACAGTGAAATCTGTCCAAAACCCACTGTCACTGAACCTGGAGGGCACTCCAGTATCTAAACTGGCTGCATGGAAGATCAGATGTTTGGGGGCTTCTCCTGGTTTCTGCTGAAACCAGATTACATTACTGTTGATTCCTTCACTTGAATGACATTTGATGGTGACTGCCTCCTAGAGATGCAGACACAGATAATGGGGACTGTGTCATCTGGATGCAACCCTGGGCACCTGGGAGTGAAAACATACAATTAGCAGCCTTTATTGATTAAGCTACTGAAGAAAGCACCTGAGGACCAGGCAGCCCCGACCACATTGCATAAGCAAACTCCTAGTGCTTGTTTCTCACCTGGGAGCCAGAGCAGCAGGAGCCCCAGGAGCTGAGTGTGGACGCTCACGTCCATCCTGGCTCAGGACTAGATCTGACTCCTCCACAGCTGTGAAAAGCCTGTTAAGAGTCCCTCAAGGCAAAGGGCTTTGCTGTGGTCACATGATATCATCAAGGGTTGGACAGGACTGGGCATAGCTGAAGGTTTGGGCACAGTTGTAGGTTTGCACACTTTGCATGACTAGAGACAAACATTTGAGAGATTCAGGAAGAACCCAGGGTCCCTAGGTTTTCCAAGATAATGAAAGATGTGTTGATCTACCTACAAAGAGTATATAGCTTTCCACCAGGCAAAAGGGTATCATTGATGTCATTTATTGAGAACAACATGTCATTTTAATGAATTCCAGTTGTACAATATGCTTGCCTTCTCCTGCTCCATCTAGTAAAGTTTTTTTTTTCAGCCTCAAAACTTCAACAGCATTCACGGACTATTTCATTGCTGCTTGTCAATATTACTTTCACCAATTACACATCCCTGCTTCCTTTATCCAAAAAATTACAATTAAAAATTCATGATTTGTAAGGAAGGGTATGTTCTGCCTTCACTAACCTGTGACATCATGATAGCAATCCGTATCCTAAAACATATGGTTGTCCAGTCGTGTTCCTCCCATCATGGAAGACTTAAGGGATTTCCTACCTCCTCATGTGTGTGTGTGTGACATTTTTCTGGAGAGACATCTTACAAAGTTCTGTTCGCCTCTGATAGGAATCCAATGACAGCAATCCGTAATAGCAATGACAATGTCCACACTGGTGAAACAATGAGTTGATTAGGGATGTGTTCAGGAAGATGGGTGAGGGTTACTAATGGGAGCAAGGTGACTCAAAGGCAGTTATGTCACCCAAAGGTTCACCCCAGCCTAACTTATGCAACCTGCAACATGGAACTCTGCAGAACTTACATCCAGCTTGGTTCTCTATGGCGTCTCCTCTAACTGCTTCATTTGGTCGGGGGGGGGGTTAGTGCTCCTTGTTGTTGGGGTTAAAGCCTATGTATACCGTTAGCTTCAACAACTTCCTAAGACCTATGAAGGCTTTATATTTGATTATCATGAACTTCCACCTAGGACAGACAATTTCAAGTGGCCAAACAACAACCTTCCTTGGACTAGTGTCATTGTTCCATGAAGATGGCTTCATGTTATTTTCAGAAGAAAAACATTATGTGAGAAGAATGATCTTGTCTTGTAGCTTAATCTTCTCTTCCTAGTGTCTCATAGGTACTCTCAAATGTGGGTGTTGGTCTCCATCTGGTCTTAGCTAAGTCATGTTGTTTAGACATAGAAGTCCTCTGAATACCAATTCATTCATACCTTTAACTCTACAGTACTGTATGAACCTGCATAATGTATCACTATCAAAACTCTCTTAGCTCACAGGAGAGCACTGTTTGTAATATATTTGGGCAGGAAGCATTTCTCAATGAAAATGGAAGGTTTTCTTGGGCACTTACAGCCACAGATTGGGGTTCAGAACATGGGAACATTGACAGCTTCCACTCGACAGAGGGGCAAGTGGAGGAAAGCACGTAGGGTTCTTGATGTTGGGGTCACACTCATGCTGCATGAGGCTGATACCCCTGTGGTTGAACAGAGACAGTGAAGGTCATGGGTTTGCTGATGGTGAGTTTACTGTTTATTCCCCTTTCATGACTTCTTTAATTTGACTCACTTCTTATTGACAGATTTTGTTCTTTGATAATTCCATATATGTGTACCATGTATTTCAATTGTTTACCCCTCTATCTATCCTAAATAGTCCCCTTCATCTTTACAGAACTTTTTCAAAAGGTTTATGTTCATGTTGTTTTTATATTCAAAGTTTTGTAATTGAACTTTGTTTTTATTCTTTTACAGTTTCATATATTCATAAAATGAGCTGATGTTCTCAGTTCGTATTACACAATTTCAACTCCCTCCTTATTTTTCCACTGGAAGAGTCATGCAATGAGAATGTTCCTTAATATATTATGACCTTTCATGCTAAGTGATGTAAATAATTCTGACAAGAAGTGAGCACATATGTTCCACCATCATATCTAAGGGCGGACATTAGTTACTTTCAAACTTTGTGTGAGGTGTTTCCAAATATTTATCAATGTTTCAGCTTTCCAGCAGAAGATTGAGCAAGCATGAAATGAGAAGAATGTATATACTTGTTCATAATTTGAAACTTTGATAACTGTCTTATATTAGTGTTTATTAATTAAATGTACCCCTTTCCACAGTGATGGACATTCTTCAAAAATGGAATGAAATAGTGCTCTTAGCATTTGATCAAAATAATGACAAGGAGAATTTCTTTTGTTCTGTGCTTCTTAACCCTAGAAACATGGGTAGAATCTCTGATAACAGATTTGTGAATCTTGATTCCTTGTCATTGTTCCTCACTAAGTCATAGATAATTCAGAAATGAGGATTCACAGAAACCTCTGCACATTTGTAACCTTATCCCATCTTATCCATCTGTACATTTCTCTTTGTAAGTGAATCCAGCTCCTTTATGAAATTCATCCTTGGGATCACAGCAGAAATATTTGTGATTCTATCACATGCCAACCAAACCCTTGACTAAGTTTCATTCTCTGAGGGGGAAGCAGCTGGGCCCCACTGAGTGGAAGCAGTTTTTGTTCCAGTCTGTAGCACTGTGTGGATGGCTTACTGCTCCCCTGGTGACAGAAATATGTGGCTGCATCTTCAGTCTCCATGCTGCCGATTGACAGAGAGTAAGAGGTCCCAGACCCACTGCCACTGAAGCGCCTTGGGACTTCAGAAGCCAGGTTGGATGTGCTGTAAATCAGGAGTCTAGGAGAGGATCCTGGCTTCTGTTGGTACCAGTGCAAGTAATTGGTGCCTACAATTGAGCTGGCCAGGCAGGTGATGGTGACCTTCTCCCCTGGAGAAGCTGCCAAGGATGCTGGAGACTGAGTGAGCGCGATGTCTCCATGGGACACTAGACATGAAAAGAGAGAGAAGTTAGTAGAAGAGACATGTAAGATGACTGCATACCATACACTGTGCAGAAAAGACGAAGGGAAAGCATCTTCTCTTTGACTCAAGCTTCCATGGGACAAGGATCTTGATGGTTGAGCCTCCTGTCTTTATTACCTGTGACACTGAGCAGCAGGAGGCTGAAAAGTAGAATCAGAACATGCATCCTGCTTTCTGATCTTTCTTAGTCCACACTTCACAGAAGTGCATCTCTTAAAAGCAACTCTGAGTCATTTGGGGTTTCTGAAAAGGACTATGCAAATAGACCTGGTGTTCTTTGACTTATACTCCCAGGTGGTTCTCCTAATTAGCTGCATAAGTTAAACTGGCAAGGAAGGGAAGTGCTCATGCTTTCTCCTCTGTGATGTTACTTTGTTGATCCCGCGCACTGCCAATGTCTTTCTGTGACTTACTGGTCAAGGCAAATTCTACTGAGCAGGTTGTGAGATATATTTCTTTTATGATCAGGGTTGCTAAGGATGACAATGTGTAATATACTTCACAAAAATCTCACGACCTACAAAGTATATGCTTCTTTTCTGGACAACTGTTCAGTTCATAACAAGTGTATCCATCCCAGTCTAATGAAATGATTCAGAGCCCACAAAGCATCAGGAAAACCAAAATATGTCTATATGTCCTGGTGCCCAAATATATTCAAGGATATTTCCAAAAATATCCAGCACAGATTTCCATCTAGATGATAAAGAGAAAATTAAAACCTCATTTATGACAATGAAGAAAATATTACTGATTTTATGCCAAATAAATTTTGTTTTGTACTACCATATGTAATGCTATTCTGTTTCTCTTGAATATATTAATATTATACAAAATATTGACAATTATGATTCATAATATGAATCATGACATTGTAATTAACTGTTAACTTCAGGTCATATCATTATCTGGGAATACCACAGAATGCTCAACTAAATTATATCTTAATTATTGAAGCATAGACTTTCTTGTCTCAAGCAGATATGTGCTTTTGTCTCCCCAATAATTTTTGATTTCTAGCATTAGTACCATCAACTTGATTTATTCCAAGTGGTTGTGGCATTTCTGCTATCAGGTGATCCATAAGAATAAAAAGATCATGCGTTAAAAAGATTTTTACTGCACATGATAATTTAAACTCTACAAATGTTCTCAAGTACAAAAGCATGGAAGAAAAAAATGTTGTGATTCTGATATATTACATAGAAGGTATCAGGGGCATTTCAAATAACATCCTATGGTTTAAAAGATTCAAGCATCCTAGTGCTCTCTGTTTAGGAGTCAACCCTTCCTGACTTTCTCCAAGTGCTTTGCTGCATCACGAACATAGACGTGTCCATTGTTTCTGGGAGGAAAAACATGAGGTGCGGTGGACTTGCTGAAATATATCGGTTAGTTCTCTTTTCATGTGACATAACACACAAACAACAGGAAGAAGGAAGGATTTATTTTGACTCAGTTTCAGAAGCTCGAGTCCATGGTTGGCTTCTATGATGAGGATCTAAAATGAGTTTGAAATATTTTAGAGAAAGGGTGTGGACGGAGCTCCTCATTTCACATCTGCTGGAAAGACGGAGAGACAGGAAGGACTAGACACAAATTACACTCTGATGACCTCTATCTTCACACCAACCTCCAATCTTTTGTTTCTCCTTTTTTTGTTTTCACTTCATTTTATTACTAATATAAAAACATTATAAAAATGCAAGTACGGAGAGGGGAATGAGGGGATGAGAGAGAAGAGGGACAGAAATACTTATAGAAAAAAACCTAAAATTGTGGGAAGTAACCCTGGAGGAACCTCTTCTGCTAGTAATATATCAAAAAAACCCATGTCTTTTATAGAAAGGAACATGAATGGCAGTCCCTATGAAGAGGAGCAGAGTGAAGAAACCAGTTTAAAAAAGCCCACACACTGACCAATAAAACTATGTTAGAAGTAACAGGAATATTATACTTCCTAATAAAATGTTGGTCAGAGAGGTCTCAAAGGTCCCCAAACATGATAGGCTTTAGCCCTTGCTCTTCATTGCTCTCCAAACTCTGTCAGTAAGGCCCTGTTACTGAATGTGCAACACATGTGGATCAGAGAAACATAGGCAAAATATACCAACCGGAACTCATCTGAGAACTTCTTCCTTGCTGGAGAGCTTACAATTACCAAGAAATTCTGTAGAAGCTACTGGGGGAGGGAAATAGTCACAGGCCTCATCAACTCAAGAGATCTGCAAATTGCAATAAAATCAAATGGCAGAGGTAACCACCAGTGTAAAAGCGGCATGTGTATCAAGGAGACAACCAAAGGCTTTCTAATTGACCTCAAGACCCGTTTGTCAGAATGGAATCCATTCCTGTTTGTGTTAACTAGGACAAGAACCTATAAAAGGGAAGAAAATAGATCACTAGGAAAAAACAGCCAATGAATCTATAGATAGTAAAACTATACACCAAACTGTTCTCTTAATAGCTGCTATTATATCCATAGATTTGCAGAACACTCAGCACTTAGCGCAGACATCTTCTTCTACAAAGAGGTAGAGGATCTCAACACCCTGACAGGATTCTGCCTGGGCAGTAGAAGAGCAGTGAAGTGGACAACAATGGCCGCCATAGTGCAGAGTACTGGTGACCCAGCAAGTCTCTACCACAGCAAGGCCAACCTAATCTCTCTCCATCCTAAGGTGACTTGTGGTCACCAGGGTTTCTATTAGTTGTGGGGGGTAGGGACAGGGCCCAGAACGCTAAGAGGTTCATTGGGATTCTGATCCTCCTTGTGCCCAGGCTCAGACAGAAGGGGCTGCTGAGAGAGTCACTGCCGCTGATTGGCTTTCATTTTGGCATCATGGCCGCCCCACTGACTCCAGCAAGATTTAGAAAGCATTCGCCTCTTGTTTCCTTTAGCTTCCAGTAACACCATTAAATTATGAATCCTCAATCTCTTAATCCAGGGATTAGTCAGAAATCTCAGTATCCAATAACTGCTCAATAATGGGCCCAGCAGCTGGGGACCAAATCTTTCACACAGGAATCTTATAGGGAACACACTATGAACCTTCCCTAATCCCCAATACAGTACAGAGTGGAGTCTAACCCCTTATCTATAATTATGATATACACTGAGCTGACCCACAGGGATAGCCACTGTGATTCTAAAAGAAGTGAGGGAAAAATCAACTTTTCCTCTGAATAACAGTCTGAACACATTGTGATCTGCAACATGAAAGTGCACATCTGTGTTCCCCACCTGACCGATGACCAAAGGGAGGCAGGAAGGTGCTCAGTTCTGGCTGTTTTCCCCCGGTGCTCTTCCCCTTTGCAGGGTACCTTTCCCAGAGCTCCTTACATGGTCTTGAACCACAGCCATGACCACAGAAGAGACAGACCATGAGCTTCTTCAGAGTTACTGTGTTTGATGTTTGTATGTTTGATGAAGAGAATTCAATCCTTATAATATGGATGTCCAATCATTTTAGGAAAAAATCCTGTTATGGTAGAAAAAGAAAGGAACATCGTTTCTTAAGTCCAAGCTAAAGACTTGTACCATCCTGGTGATGAGCTCAGTGGGAAGAGAACACTCGGGTGCCCTCCTGTACACGTGCCCCCTCCCACACAAAGTCAATAAATTGTGGGTGTGAAAGACAAATTTAACACAGGGCTGCTCCACTACAGAGGAATGCAGTACTGATACAAGCTGCAATTTAAATGAACCTTTCACACATGCTGAGGATGAACACTTGCCACACAAGCAAAAGAAGTTTAGATAACACGGACACCACATAAAGCACTGGGTACGACGGCCCTCCTGTCATTCTGATGCTCAGAAGGCAGAGTTTAGGAACCCCCAGAACAAGCTGGCTAATCGGACTATCTCTAAATGTCTGTTCTTGGTTTAATGGAGACCCTGGCACACCACAAAAAGGTGGAAAAGCCATTGAGGAGGACGATTCCCAGCGTCACTCCTGGACTTTCACGGGCACACGCCCTCCAGTTCGCAGATGTGTGTGCCCTGATCCATATGCAGAAACATACAGATGTGTATGCCCCATGCACACATACATGAAAAGAAAATTAAATTGAACCTGGGATTAGTGACATAGCTGA